>JAVQMG010000051.1:0-485000 GCA_032878915.1 Castanopsis chinensis | reverse complement strand
TAAAAGACAC
Source organism: Castanopsis chinensis (assembly GCA_032878915.1). NCBI lineage: Eukaryota > Viridiplantae > Streptophyta > Magnoliopsida > Fagales > Fagaceae > Castanopsis > Castanopsis chinensis. The sequence goes on along the minus strand of JAVQMG010000051.1, from coordinate 484,990 downwards.
CACGGCTTTTTCCATACTAATCGATATAATTATATATTTGATTTTAATTGTAAAACCTAAAAATAGAACATGTGGACCTAAGTTTTGTCAAATTATAAAATTTCTATCATACCTCAATTATAAATTATAATAACCCAATAAGGGGGGTCCATCATTTGCCGCTTTTTTGGAAACCTAATGAGGGCCGCTTTTCTGGAAGCGTAATGGTTCCCCTTATCCATCACTTTGAGCTTTTATTGGAAGCGTAATGAGGTCCCTGACCACAGACTTAACCTGGAACTTGTAATGACATCACCCCTTCTGAATGGATGGTGAATAAAGAAAAGTCCCACACACTAGGCAGCTGTCTAGTTTGGACTTCCAAAGTCCAAGTCCCAGCTCCAACTCCAATTAAACGCTTCCTAGTTTTGCCAGGGCGGCCCAACATAATTTGGAGTATATGGCGAAAAATTTATGCGGGGTTTTTAATATGTAAATATTAATTAAACAAAATTATTTAATACTTATCAAATTAATATTAAATACATAAATAATATCAATTAGACTAATGTTAATTTCATATAGAGAATTAAATATCATAGTTAAACTATAAATATTAATAAAAAAAATAAAAAATATTGCGATTGAAAAAGATACTTTATTTTGGATATAAGATGATGCATAGTTAAATAAAGTTGTAATCTAATTTTTAATTTTATATTTTGATTTCAAGAGAGAGAGGTAGATATTATTTGGTGTATGACTTTGTAGGATATTACTTTACAAAAATCAAAGTCTCAAACTATCACGGGAGATTAATCTATAATTGATGATTTAACACATTTACAACATCTTTTTGAAATATTTTAGGATTTCAATTGAGTTAAGATTATATTGGTCTCGTACTTTGAGAGTCTTAATAGAAATGAAAAAGATGCGCTAATTAAAAGCACTATAAAATGTTCAAAATATAACATGATATTGTCTTTCTTTGATGAACTTCATCAATTTAACTAATGAATGTTTATATAACTTTTTTGTGATTAATAACATGGAAATTTGTAAGTTAATAGTAAAATTTGTAATATCTTTAACATCATTAATAAAAAAAATGTACAACCTCTAAAATATATATATAATTTTATAAAAATTTGGTCTTTTAAATATGAAAAGTGGGATATTTTTTCTTAAGTAAATTTTTTTTTTTGGTGGGGCCTTAGGCCTAGGCCTAGGCCTAACTTGCCTAGGCCTTGGGCCGGCACTGAGTTTTGCACACGTGAAGGTCCCACCCATCGTAGCAGAGGTTCTTCAGTCACACTCCCAGACACGACCAATGCATGACTTTCCCCTCTCCTTCTAATAAATAAATAAGTTATACTCTTCGTTTAATAAGGTATTATTGTGGGTTGTTATATATATATATACCTGAGCTGACAAAAAGATAAATTTAAATTTATATATTATATAAATTTATTATGAAATTATTGTAAAAATAATAGAAATATAAAATTCTGATAAAAAAATGTTGGGATCATAATTAAATTCACAATTTTTATCTTTTTCTACAACTTGTCACAAAATGTGATAAATTCATATTCCTATCACTCACAATTCGTTACAGTGTGAGATGCGGCAAGAGATGGAAAAATAGTGTGAATTGAAATGGACTTGAAAGAGAAATGTGAAACATATGGGGTTTTTATAATTGTTTGTGAGTCGGTGGGAATGAGTGAACACTTTTGACTTTTGAGGGATAGGAGGGAAGGTACAAGGTCCCGTTATAACGTCTGTCTAATTTGTATGTATGCAAACAAGATTGATAGTTGGGTGTGTCAATGTGTGCGTGGGGGGGTTGAGGTTGACAGGCCGACTTGTGGACTCTGTACTCTCTAGAAATTACCGAAATATATTTACGTGAGAGAGTTCCCTTCGTTTATAAGCGTTAGGCAATTTGCGAAGTTGTTAGTATTTTTTAGAACTACCCTTTAGTTTTCAATTGTTTATACTTATAATTCTTTCATTTAGAGGATTTTTCATTATAAGTTTGTTAGAATTTAGAGTGGTTTGTATGGTTTCAATGGTTAAGAATGTGCACATTTTTTGTGCTTGGTTCATATCTTTGGAAGAGTTTAAAAATGTTTTGGAATACAATTAAAGGGGACATATAATCCACTATTTATCATTATTGATTACAATTAATCGTTCTTAATTCATATGATAAATTAGTATTTAAAAAAAAATTAGAATCAAATTAGTGATATTTATTCTAATGTAATGTACACACTTTTATTATAAACCAAGAACCAAGTTCGTGACTTGCAAGTGCTATCATAACTATCACATCTTAAAAAAAATCAATTATATATTTGATTTCAATGGTAAAACCTAAAATAGAAAATGCGGACCTGAGTTTTGTCATATTACAAATTTTCTAATTTTCATGACTCAGAAATAAGGTGTCCGTCACAGTAAAGTTGTCAAATGGGATATGAAATGCCGCCTAAGGTGATGACGTCGTAATACCAAAAGAAAACTTTATGTACCTCTTACTTCCCAGCCCACATGGCCTTGTTTTGAATAATTTCTTTAAATTACCCTTAGTTGGACTTCTGAGTACTTGTTCTTCATTCCCAGCCAACAGGGTCTTGTTTCGAGAAATTTCTATAAATTGCCATTCGAACTCTCTATTGCTCTTCCCCATCGCATAGCTTACTTCAGTACCCAACTCGCATTCTGCATAATTCTTCAGGTTATTTTTTTTTTTTTCTTCTCTGCTTTTTTTCATTTTTTTGTGCCTATTTCTTTTCCTCTCTATTTTTTTAGCTGCCTAACAGCATATTTGTTCTTGTAGGTTGTAGCTATTTTTTATTTTCTTTTGTGCCAATTGCTATTTCCAAACAAGAATAGGGAAAAACAAGAAAAAAAAGAAAAAAAAAAAAAGAGAGTTACAATTGTTATTGATGTAGCTATTTTTGATTTTTTTTAATGACTTGTTGCTATTTTCTTGGTAGCCAAACAATAGGTAGGATTTGGAAAAAAAAAAAAAAAAAAACTAGAAATTGGACAAATAATAAGATTGTGATAAACAAATATGTGTTGTGACGGTTGTTTTAAGAATTGATGTTAGGTACTAGGATGTTTTGGTAGCTATGGGCAGGTCACATTCTGTTATAGATGGCTAATTAGGCATGTGCTCAATTCAAAGATTCAACTTAAATTATTTCTAAAACCTTTTGTTTATTTTTATCTCTTCATTTGGTTGAATTGCATGGTTATTTAGATAATCAACATCAAAATATCATCCTTTACTCAATGGAGAGATACGATGGGGGTGCTAAAGCTCGAGTGGGGAATTATGCAACAGACTACTTGGCTTGGGATCCTGTGACTCAACAAACTGTAACTTTGAGAAAGATTCCTTTGAAGAACATGGACTTTGTGCATGAGATCATAATTGAATGCTCAATGTTGAAAGAGGCATGTCATCCAAACATTATCAGGTACTTGTATGATTTCGATCTTTTTGCAAATTAATTGTTTCAGAATCTGATGGCTCTTTAATTTAAAGAGAGAAAAAAAAAATTATGCCACAAATCATGTTTTGCGTAAGACATTATTTGCTTTCTTGGTAAACACTTTCACTTTGGACCTATAAATTATGCTTGTGGATTGTAGGGAAAAAAGAAGTTGCTTGTAAAACTCGTTATTCATTTACAATTTAATTTTTGATAGTTACAATTTTTTTAAAATAAAGAATGTCTCTAACTTTTTTCTTTGTGGATTTTCTGTTTGATAGCTTAAAGCGAATATTTTACGATGAAGGTCACATAATTCTAGTCCTAGAAGGTATCACCTGTGATTTGAGGACTCGCATGACCTACTGGCCAGCAGAGTTCCAGGACCAGAAGAAGATAAAAGTGAGACAATTTCACTCTTTTATTGTCATACATTTTTAGATATATTAGAAGTTGTTTGCTAATGAATTTTTTGAAGCCAAACTAAGTCTCTGCAAATGGTGTAATAACAAGGACGCACAAAAGATAATTTAGTCTAACTATTTTCCAGATATATTTGAAAGACCTGCTTTGTGGTATCGCCTACTGCCACTCTTTGGGAGTTTTTCACAGGGACTTGAAGCCTGAAACCATTTTGATAGATCTATCTGGTGCATTGAAGCTTGGTTATCTTGGTACTGCTAGGGTATTTCCTAATTCCAATATCAAACTCAGTCCTCAGGTATTCTCTACCCTTAAAATATAAGATCATGTGTATGCTTAAGTAGACTTGCGGCTGTATTTCTAAACATATTTGTGACAATATTCTAGGTTTACACACTGCAATACCGGGCACCAGAGATCTTGCTAGGTTCTGAGGACTACACAGCAGCTATTGATATCTGGTCAATTGGCTGCATCTTTTTTGAAATGTTGGTAGCGAAGAAGCAACAAGAAAGGAAACTCTTTGATGGAAAATCTGAAATTGATATGCTAAAAGAAATTTTCAGGTACTATAGCTTGTGAATTTATTGACATAGTGTTTTGTGATTCAGTCTGTTATTTTCGTTTTTGGAAAGTTCATCATCTCACTTCAGCATATTCATCATCTCACTTCCCCTTTTCCCTTCTCCCAAACCCACAGCTCAAGCACAACCAAAAACCACCTACAGATACCCAATTGTATGAACAGAGCCACAGGTACCACCTACCGAGACAATAACATCTACGACGTTCGGAGGGCGAAGCCCGTTCCGATGCCGGTGCGGTGCAGTCACCGGATTGAGAACCGGGTCTCAATTTGTCATTACAGAAATCATCATACTCTCCTTTATCCCCTCCTTTCTTCTTCACTCACCTATTCTCCATGATTTCTGGTATCGTAAACTGGGTTTCAGGGTTTGTATCAAGAAGCCGAGTTAATAGCCGAATCAACTCAGGCTAAAACCACCTCGGACACCGAAACTCACCCTTGTAAATCTTTTTATACATAGACATAATGTTCTGGTCATGATTGGAACTTGAAGTTGGGGAGTGACGAAAATGGGATGAGGTGGGGTGGGGTGGGGTTCTGATAGCACAGATAGCAATGGTACCCAAGTCAGAATGTGGGTCCTACTTTTTGGAGTTTTTTTTGCAGCCAAACAGGGCCGCAATCATCATATTGTAATATGTGTAATTTATAATATGCTAAGTATGTGTTACCTTGAGCATGTCACAAAAGTGAACTGGTTCACGTCTAGAAAAGTGAACTTATAGAAGGTGAGGCTTATATTTTCCCATATCATATTATTAATTGGCAATCCATTGCTGATATTGGGTCGAGAATGTCTTTTTTTTCTTTTTTAATTTTATTTTAATGAATAAGGTCAAGCATGTCATGCTTTCTTGTTATTTGTAAAACTCTAAATGAACCACCCTGTAAGTGAATGTGGTGCTTGCTTTTTCACATCTGGAATGACTATTTTCTTAATTTATAGCAGCAGTGAAAAATCTAGTTATTGATTCCAATTTTAAGTTATTTTTGTGTATTTGAACTTCAATTGCTCCTATGTTTTGAATTTTGACAATATATCCTAATGAAGTAAACTGGGTACTCCCGATGAGCAAACATGGCCTGGAGTGTCTTCATTACCAGGATTTGCACTTGGATTTGCCAAGTTTTCTCCTCAGGTGATATGACTTTTTTTAATGGTTAGTCATGTTGGTGATTGTACTATAATACTTGCATTGAATTTATATTCTACTTAGAATTTTCTTCCTATACAGGACATCACAACTTTAGTCCCAGAATTGGATGCTGCTGGGCTTGACCTTCTCTCTGTATGGTTAAATATAGAAATTAAGATCTTTATATTATTTACCATAACTATTGCTGAATTCATTATGACTTTTTGTTCCATTTTTCAGAAAATGTTATGCATCAATCCGAGTCAAAGAATAACTGCAAAAGATGCCTTGAACCATGAATATTTGAAGGATGATGTGACACCTGAATGTTGATTTTCTTGATGTTTGTACGGGATATTCTTGATACTTGTATGGAATATTCTTGATTTTTTTTTTTTATGAACATTCGAAAAAGTCTTGGGCCACAAAAAAAAGCACAACAAAACCCACAACTCGCCCGGGTTTTGTTGTGCTTTTTTTTGTGGCCCAAGAGGGACTCTGAACATTCTTCAATCCTTCTTGATGCTTGTACTGGATATTTTTGAGTTCTTCTTGAAGTTTGTACAGGATATTCTTGAATTTTTGGATGATACTATAGTTCTATAATACTGATAATTTTTTTTTTTTTGGGTAAAAAACAATAGTTACATACATGTTAATATCTAGTTCTAATTTGATGGATGAAATAGATAACATGCAAACTTTGATAGATAGTTGGATTTTAGTGTGAAAAGAGCCTGTAATGTCTAGTTCTGATTTGATGGATGAAATGGATAACATGCAATCTTGGATTTTTAGTGTAAAATGAGCCTGTTATTTTGAGGCTTAATACAAAATATTGTGAACCTTGAATTTACCTATGAACTGAGTGTAGCCAGATGGGATAGGGGCCAGCAAAGTACATTTTTGGCCCTTACACTATGTTTGGTTGGAGTGAAAAGGAGGGAATGGAAAAGGTCAAAAGGGAAAAGAAAATTGAAAGGGAAAAGAGTTTGGTTGAGGTGAGAGTGCAAGGGAAAGAAAATGGGAGAGTAACTCTGCCATGCCGTATGGACTAATGTGAGCACCAAATGAAGAAGGAGCTTGGTTTCATCTTAAACCTAACTGAGTTTTTATCCTCGTTTTTTCACACGCAAACTGATTGCCATCTGTCTAGTGTTGAGCACCTCGTATGAGTGTATGACATGCTAATGCCATCCTTCTGAACCCTCTCAATGTGATCAGGCAAAGGTCTTCTTTTTGGATCCACCTGAACAATTAATTAACCATCACAACATTTAGCCCCCATTTATTAAAATCCCAAAACCACCAAAACCCCAATCAACTTAACCAATTTGAGTAACTTATTACCAAATTAGATCGCCCAATATCTATACAATAACAACCAAACCTTAGTATCAAAATTTTAGTATCATCTATCAATCCTTAACAGAATAGTCAATGCCAATCCCAAAACTTTAAATTCAACTATGAATCCTTAATAGATAATGGCATTTCAATCTCAAAATTCTAAAATGTTCTCCAAGCGGAGACTAAAAGACCTATAAAACACAAATTGCAAACATTTGTATCTCTCAAAATCGACGAATACCCAATTGATAAATGAACCAAATGAGTACAAAACAAAATGGCCCAACTGAAAAAACCAATCGAAAAAGCAATGGGGGACCTTCTTTACCTCCCTGTTGTGAAGGTAATCATAAATCTCAGAAACAAAAGGTCCTCTGGGGATCATCGGACTTGTCCTCATTGTCTTTCTTCTTTGTCCCCTCAAGCTTTGCAGTGGTCGTCAATGCCTTCTTGACCCCCTTAGCCTTGGTTTTACTCTTGGGCTGTTTCTGTGGCGGCTCTTCAGAACCACCAGCATTTACGACGACGTTTGACGAGTTTGTAATCTCGCCCAACACCACTCTCTTCTTGGTAGGCCTTTCCTCTTCAGCCATGGCGGCCCTCTTTTTCGCCAAGCGCGTCATGCGCATGCTCTTCCCTTGCTCCGCCATGGCAGTGATGGTTATATACAGTAGCCTTCACAAACCCACTTAGCCTTCTGGGTTTTGAGAGAGAGGACAGAGGAATTTGGAGAGTGAGAGGAGAGGAAGGTTTTATTGGTTATAATTTATTGAAGGTTTTCATGTGACATGCTAATAACCGCCTTATCACAATTTTGTTGGTTATAATTTAATAACTATGGTGGACCGTAGTGGGGATTTTAAATCTTACTCGCTAAGTTGAAAATTATAAGATATGCCAATTAAATTATAAAACTTTGACCATCTTATCAAAATTTAATGTCATAAAAAATTTTAAGTAATACATTTTGTCCTATTAAAATTTGAACTAAAATAAAATCTTTAAATGATTTTTGGACAAAATGATAATTTCATTTAGTCAAATTTTAAGATCAAATGCACGGGAGTTCGACCCGCACAGGGTCGCAACATGCTAGTATATATATTTTAACTATTAAAAAAAAAAAAAAACAAAACAAAACTTCAAGGTTGAAATTAAATTTCACCCTATAACAACAATCTTGCTTGGAAACGAAAAACCTTATCCTCCCTTTATAATTATGTCTAATTAGTTGTGGACCATTGGATTAGTTCCAGATCATAGAGGTTTGTGCCAAGATAACCATGAGATCCGTTTTAGTCTTTTTAACATTTTTACACTAAATTCTAATAAGCATGTTGTTATTAACTATTACAAATAAGCAAAAATACAATTTCAGTGGTGAATTTAAATTTAGAAGTAAAAATAGTTTATCACCTAAAATTTATTATAAAAATATTGTGAGTATAATACTTAAAAAAAAAAAAAAAGGAAATTCGATCTCCCCAACAAATATCAAGCACTGTGTGACTATCAATTAAATGTTGACTCCTGGCCATTTAGGTATTGTCTTTTCACTATTACGGTGGGGTGACTTTTGGTTGTTTTGGTGGCTTTTGGTTGTTTTGGTGGACAAATCAATCGATTCTTGATATTCATTTATACTCGATGATAGATTTCTCTCACAAAAAAACAAAACAAAAAATCTCGATGGTAGACATGAATATTATTATACGATTTAAGGAAATATTATTTATTAATAGTCTTGCAGTATTCAAGTTCAATAAGAGAATGGCATGTCAATGAAATTGCTGCTACAAATTTTCTATACCATGTAATTTCATTAATACTGGCAACAAAAATATTTAGTATAAATAGGTTTGTGTCAAAACAGGTTAAAAAATTCAACTCTCTTTTACACAATTAATAAAAGAGTCAATTTTATGTTAATAATATGCTTAAATAGCAATATCAAAATAAATAAAAAATGTAGAAATTAATTCAGATGACTCCTGTTGAAGGGGGGGGGGGGGGCACAAAGCACGTAGCGAACTGAACTGGCTTAGGATTTTTTTTTTATCAAAACAATTAATTCCTTACTTGGAGGGGTGAAATTCCACAATGGGAAGATTAGACAAATGATTGGACATGAAGACAGTAGTAGTGGACTCTTGTATTGATGAAAAATCAGTTTCTTGAGGCATGTATAGAAGCTGTAGAGGGGAGATGCAAGTAGGACTACTCTCACTTTCTCTCTCTTGTTCTTCCTCATATATATATATATATATATTCCTGGATTCCCTTTCCTGTTATCCTCCTCCTCCTCCTTTTATAGCTATCCTCCTCTTCTTCCAGCTATCCTACTCTTAGCTAGATTTAGGAGGATATTTGTCCTATTAGCATCTTCTCCTTCCACTTCTTGATCACGAAGGAAGACTTTTGGATGTGTTTCTACTATTCAGGCCAGTGTGGATGACATTAGGTAAGGAAAGTTCATTAATGTAGAAGTGGCTGTCACATTCGACTCTGCGTTTTCTTTGATGTGTTTCCTAGGGCAAGTAGGCGAAAAGGGTGTTCTTGGCTAAACAAATAACTGCTTCTTGGTTGGGCTATGTTTCCTTGAGAAGATGGGTTTCTCGAATTATCTCAGTAATGAGCCCAAATGATCTCTTCTTGACGAGGACCTCGGCCATCTTATGCTGGCACATGGGCCGAGCTTGTTCCATAGATAAGACTTTTTGGGATGCTCTCTTCAGGTTTAGGTCTTCAAGGTAGATTTAGCCTACTCCTGCACAACTCTATTTAACCAAAAAAAAAAAAGACCCATTCACCATTCTATTTTTTTTTTTTTTAATTATAGATATGAATTGAGTTTCAACTTATGTGTTTGCTTTCATGATTACTATTTATCATCAGACCAAGACACTATTTTTTTTTTTTTTGGGGCATAAGCATGGATTGAACCCCCCCCCCCCCCCAAAATATCTTATTTGATGACAATAAACTTAACTAGTTGAGCTAACTGAAACTCATAATAACTCAATTCATCATCCATTTTAAGATAAGTCGCCCCAATTTGACATGAACCCAATCATATAAACAAATATCATTTTATCCAATTTTAATTTGAATATTAAGTATAGAATTAAGTAATTAGTATAATATTGATTAAAAAATATCTTTATTAGAACCCTAAAGCCTCTAACAATGTTTTAAAATTTGTTCTATACCAGCTAGAATGACCAGAGTTTTTTGTTCTTTTACCCAAATTGATACATAGAGTCCTATTTCGTCTTGGTATAAATACTAGACTATTTTAAACAAAATTGGCCATTCAATTGATTTCAACCTTTCAAGATAATTACACTTTACGATCCTAAACTATACCTCAAATTACACTTTGCATTTTACACTTTGTGCTTCACCATCAATTCTATTGTTATCTTGGATTAAAAACTAAAGTTTATGATGCAAAGTATAATTAAGAGTCCTATTTCGTCTTGGTATAAATACTAGACCATTTTAAACAAAACTGGCCATTCAATCGATTTCAACCTTTTGGGACAATTACACTTTACCATCCTAAATTATACTTCAAATTACATTTTGCACTTTAAACTTTCAGAATGCATAGTTAGCACCCTAAACTATAAGTTGTGTTACACTTTGTGCTTCACCATCAATTATATTATTATCTTGGATGGAAAACCAAAGTTTATGATGCAAAGTGTAATTAAGAGTCTAATTTAAGCTAATAACGTGTAATTTCTCATTTGTTTTTAAGTGATTGGAAAGAGGGACAATTGGGTCTTTTTACGTAATGTCGATCAAGATAACAGCAAAATTAACAACGGCGTGCAAAGTGTAACATGAGTTTTAGTTTAGAATGCTAACCATGCATTCTAAAAGTTTAAGGTGTAAAGTGTAATTTAAAGTATAGTTTAAGATGGTAAACGGTAACTTTTCACAATCTTTTCAACTAAAAAATCTATTTCGACATGGAATGAATTTAGAGGAAACATTAATCATCCCCCCACTTTATCAGACCAGACCTAGATTGATCCACCATCCCTTTTTTTTTTTCCCTCAAAATCAATTCATCAAACTCATAGTCACTTTTTTATAGATTAAGGGAGAGAAAGGGAAAGAGAGAGAAATCAAGAACGGAAGGTGCTACTCTTGGGGTTGGGTGAATGTGTGTCATCATCATCTTCTACCTCATATGTGGAGCAATAGTAGTAGCAAGAGATAAGATTGTTGTTCAGAGCTCAAAATCTCTATTCTTTTTTATTGAAGCTTCAATCAAACAGAGAGAGAGAGAGAGAGAGAGAAGAAAAGAGAAGATAACCTTTTAAAGAAAAAGCCTCACTAGGAGGAGTTCTTGACCTAAATCTGTAACTACTACCCTAGGTGTCTTTAGAAGAAGGGTCAGAAAAAGAGGGAGTTCGCCTTTGCCTCTCACGGCGCAATTTCTTCTTCAGGTGGTCAATCTCCTACTGTATAGCCTTAGCATTTTTCTCGTGAGGAATTCTACTTCCACCTTGTGAATGACTCCTTCTGGTATGTGTTGTATGCACACTGCCCTCTCAATCTTTTTCTTAATTAAGATGCAAGGAGTGATCCTCACGCTGGGACCCCATAGACTCTGCATGATGCGGACCTGAGCCTATCATAATGTTAAACTTCCTAAAACACTAGATTCTCACAAACGACGCTAATTATAAGGTCACAATTTGCACCTAAACCCAACAGTAAGAAGGGAATAGGCCCAAAAAGCCCAATACAATGAAATTTGTAGAGAGTGGGCTTGAAATCTAGGTTCTAGTGATGTTGGATAAAAATAATGATGGGCTAAATTGCAGCGTCACGCACAATGAACTGTTTATGTAACAAAACTTATCCTCGGACACAAGCCAAGGATGATTTGTATTATCTCTTTCAAAGATAGATTACAATTATGGATGTTGATGTGTAGAGTGTTTTCTTTTTTTTCCTTCGATCCCCCCCTTCTTGATTGTCTTCCTTTGCATTTTATATCATCCACCTTCTTCTCCCCCACGTATAGATCAGATTACTGATTTAGATACTTGTCCCATCAACCTCCCCATGAAGTTTTTGGAGGCAGCAATAAGGTTGAACCCTGATGCTTAGGCATCACTTCCCCATTAATGCAGCCAGAGAAATAGTTGCAGAGCATTCAATGCGGTGATAACAGCTTTATCTTAGATATTTCACTACCCTTCTTCTTATCTTGTACATCTACCATGCTTACCCTTACCTATAGGATCTTCTAGAATATTGTCTTTGGACGTTAATCAGCCCTTCTCTTACGTCGGCTTTACATAACTGAGGACATAGTCTTCCTCGGATCACCTTCTTGGATATACTTGGCTAGATATCACTTCTTTACCTATTAGTATTGCTTCGTGGGTTGACATTCCTATATCCTCAGACCATTCAGTGTCCTTAGATTGGGCCTTTAGCCTAACAAATACTCTTGGGCCAACCCAACACGTATTCTTGAGCCCATTGACCCCACACCTTGAATTATTACTTGATACATTATATAGCGAAGGAGAATTCTACAGCTAGCACACCCTAGCAAGCTAATAAAAAAAAAGAGCGCTTTTATTTTTTTTAAATGTATCATACCTACTTAATCTTAATTATTAAAATGAGATGAATATAAATCTTTGGCAAAAATGTAAAACTGACCCTCTAACTTTCATCGTTTTTCATTTCAGTCCTTTAACTTTAAGTTTTGTCATTTCAATCTTTTAACTTTCAATTTTTGTCAATCTAAGCTTCTGTTAAAACTTAGTTAAGATTACCATTAAACTCACTGAGAAATGATCGTTTTACCCTTCTTTTTTTTTTATAAATTTCGAAATTAAAAGAAAAAAAGAAAAATCTGAAAAAAAAAAAAATATGAAGGAATCCCACTGTCAAAGGAATGTGCCTTGCATTGCTAGAAAATCTCAACACCAGATCGTCCTCTCCGGCGTATAATTCCGGCCAAATAAACTCCAACTCGGTCCTCGTCGCTCTTTTGGACTCGCATTACACTGAGCTCGCCGAGTTGGTCGAGAAAACCTTGCTGTTGCAGACGCCAGAGGTGACTGTCGGCAAGCACAACATCACAATCTACGCACCCAGAAATGAAGCTCTGGAACGCGATCTCTACCCTGAGTTCAAGCACTTTTTGCTCGAGCCTGGTAATCTCAAGTCTCTCCAAAAGCTCTTAATGTTCCACATTATCCCAACTTGGATCGGATCCAACCAGTGGCCAACTCACCCCGAGTCAACTCAACACCACCACACTCTCTCACACGACCACCTCTTCCTCACCCACCACGACGAGACCGAAGACAAAACTGTTGATCGTGCGAAGCTCATCCACCCGGATTTCCTGACCTGACCGGACGGAGTCATCCATGGAATCAAATGCTTGCTTATCTCGCAGTTCGTACAAGACGACTTTAACAAACGCTGTAGCCTTCGCTCAATCTCCGCCATCAAACCCAAAGGAGCCCCGAAAGTCTACTCGAGAACTCACCGTTTGAAGAAACCAGCATCAACAACAACAAACGCTTCATCATCATCATCAACAACCCCATCAACGATGACGGTTACAACAACAGTGTCTTCTTCAGATTTTTTTTTTACCTGTAAACTGTTTTTTTTTTTTTTTTCTTCAGATTTTTCTTTTTTTCTTTTAATTTCGAAATTAAAAAAAAAAAAAAAAAAAAAAAAGTAAAACGGTCATTTCTCGGTGAGTTTAACGGTAACCTTAACTAAGTTTTAACAGAAGCCTAGATTGACAAAAATTGAAAGTTAGAAGACTGAAATGACAAAATTTAAAGTTAAAAGACTGAAATGAAAAACGTTGAAAGTTAGAGGGTCAGTTTTGCATTTTTGCCTAAATATTTTGTTCCATTTTTTGACCAAAGAGAGAATTTGTATTCAGGATAAGATAATGTATTATTCAGTTGGTTAAGAAAAAAAAAGCATATTCCATAAAATGACCAGTGCGATGCACCTTGAAATGAGTGATACACATGCAATGACAACTTAGCCGTGAAATGTTCTTTCAGTTCTGTAAATTTTCTTTAGCACATTTTCACTATTTATATTTTAATTTTCTTGGACCTTGAGTTGGTAAAACTCAATAGACAAAATGTCCTGCAGAAACCTCATTATCTGATTGGTGTTACGGCTTTTGATTTCTTTTTGCAAGATTATCAATGTGTATGACCAGAAGTATGAAAGTGGGGCATCCTTTTGGCCAGATGTTCATCGGCGCATGATTATTGGCTTGATAATAGCTCAAATTATTCATATGGGACTGTTGGGTGCTTCAGGTGCTGACAAATCAACAACACCATGTCTCATTGCACAGCCGATTTTGACACTATGGTTTTATATATTTTGCAAGGGGCTTTTTGAATCTGCTTTTGTGAGATTTCCATTGCAGGTTAGTGAGGAACACATTTGGTGAAGAGCTACTTTTATATGTTAAGCTGTATTTGTCTTCCATCTTTATGAGATTAGTAGATTCATAAAATTATGGCAAAATGTTAGTAATGGATTTTTTATGAGATCATTGACATATCCTGAAGTTGAGGTGTCAGCTTTATTCTGGTTTCTTTAAGTTTTTGTATTTGCAAAAAGGACCATTCTTCTAATTTTTTATTAAATTATATGCTAAAATCAAAACCAGCATTCTTTCACATGTTTTTTTCTTTTTAGGACCAGCTGTGGAAAGAAGTCATGGTTTGAGGAAAGCCCAATCCTCCTATGAACTATGAACTGTTTTGTATTCCAAACTTCTTCTGTACTTTGTCAGATAGCAATAACACAGAACATAGATGGAAGATTGCCACATGTTGTGACCTCCTATTCACAACTACCCATAAAAGAGTTCATTGTGTTACAAGACTATTTATGCTACACAACTTCTTAGACAATTCTACATAGTATTACAGGCACAAACTACCCCAACTCAAATAAACTTCAATTTATACATATAGGACACGGCTTGTGTCCAGTGCATTAGTGCACTAGACACGTTGGGATATGGACACTTGTCCAAAAGTGGATGCATGTCCAAAGCAACTAATACACTGGACACAATCTCAACCCATACAAATAACCCTTACATGTCGAGACACATCACACATGGACATAGAACTTTCTGCATTGTACCTAGGGGGAACATATATGTACTTCCAATACTAAATAGAATGGGTGGTATGCGTTCAAAAATCAGTATATTTCTTATGAATGCCATTTACCCTGATACACCTGATGGTTTGCCCATGGTGTCCTCATAAAGAGAATGTCTCTTGAACAATGTACAGCCTACCACCTTTGTATGAGCTACTGATGAAAAATGTACAGGAAGTCGACTCTTGTTCTTTTTCCTTGGCCATAATTTTTTGAAAAGATGCTGTATAACATTTTTTTACAGGAGGCTATGGTGAAGGATACGGTTGAAAGGGCTACTGAACCAAATTTGAACCTGAAAACTTATCTTCAGGATGCTTACATACACCCAGTTTTCAAGGGCAGCAAGTTGGATATATCAGTAGCCATTGATGAAGAAGAGAACAATCCACTTGTTCCTACAAAGAGGACTTCTCGTCAGAGTAGTATTCATAGTTTTGATGTCAGTTCTGAAGCTGATCTTTGAGATATTAGGAAAGAATCATATAGTCATTCCATAAGCACAGGGATTCTAATAATCTTTTTTCAATAATTGAATAGGTACATGACAAAAGTCACTCCTCATGAATGTTCATAAAGTACAAAGTGACAGACAACTTTACAGAAAGCACAGTGGTATTGCCTCTTGAGAATTCCGGTAACCTCTTGACCAAAAACTTTCCCCTTTTTAAATTTCAACGATATCATTTCTAGCAGAAAATGTGTTGAGTTTTTGGCATGCTAGAAAGCTAATTTCCCTGTGACAGCTTTGTTTTATCAGGGAAATTATTTGCTGGCTTGAATTATTGTTTCTTCCAAGAAACCTGTGTGTAAGAAGACTGTTTGAGGTTGTGCAATCTCTCAATTGGCATTCTGGTGGAATAGAAAGAGTAATTTGCATCCATTTTTAAATTTCAATCAGACTTGGGGAACTTTTTGGATTGCCAGGAAATGAAATATGCAGATGCACATGACATGGAGGGCCTAAAGAAAACTTTGTTCAGTGTACATCAAAGCAGCTTGGGGGTCGTTTAAGGTCATTGTGCACAAACAAATGAAAACCTCAGATTTTTCTACTATCTTTCTATAGATCATTCGTCTTTTGCCAAACTCATGTCTGCAATTCTTACATTAAGTGATGTCTTTAATTTAGAATGTGAAGCATGTCAGTTTCCATAGCTCTTTTTCAACTAGTGGTCATAGTCATCAGTCTCGATCCTTCAATGTTGACACACGGACGTAAATGTTCATTCCCACTCGCTACGTCGAGTTTCCTTATTTATTTGTTGAAAATTATTCTCAAAAGACACGTTTGTTTTTATTGAAAGAAGGAGCCAAGTTATCTCATATTGTTTCTAAATTTTATTGAGAAATATTTATTCAATTTGATAATCCCATTAAGATTCTTCAATTTGGTAATGTATTACGATAAATCACAATCTGTTATAAATTCTTTTTTGGCTGATCGTCAAACTAGCTATGCACAGAATTTTAAATACAATGATGTTGCTGAACGAAAGTAGTGCTATTTGTTAGAAGTTTGCACCTTGTTCAATACCCAGGTTCTCAATCGACTTTGGGGTGATGTTCTCACTGCATGCCATTTCATTAACCGTATGCCTTCTGCTATTCTGAATTATAAGTTTTCATTTTCTCTTTTATATCTTGATTACCACCCACTTGCTCATTTTGTGTTTTATACAGTGTTTCACCTTACCTGCACTCCTTTGTTGGTATTATACCCTCTATTTCTATTCCATCATCTTATAAGCAAGTCTTGTCTTTGTCCAGATTACATGCTATGGAAGAGGAAATGAGTGCTATTTATAAGACTCAAACCTAGGAGTTTCTTCCCTGTTGGGTTTACACTGTTAAGTACTTTTCTGATGGATCTGTTGAGCACCTTAAGACACAATTGGTTGTCAAAGGGCTCCCACAAACATATGGTGTTGACCATCTAGAGACCTTTCTAGTAGCCAGTCTCAATTTCGTTTAGATTTGCTTTCTGTTGGCATTTCTCTGACTCAAAGGAAATATGTCCTTGATCTTTTGTTTGAAATTGATCAGCTCTTGGGTTCTTATGTTGTTGATAATCCCATGGGCTCTACTGTTAAACTTGATTTTGAGCAAGGAAAACTATATATTGATGTCAGTTGATACCAGTGCTTGGTTAGGAAGTTGATTATCTTATTGTTACTTGTATTGAAATTATTTATGCCGTTGGTGTGGTTAGTCAAATATATAAATGCTCCCTGTCAGCCTCATTATGAAACCTTTTTCATAACTTGAGGTACCTGACGGGTGCTTTTGGCCATGGATTGCTATACGGGGCCTTCTACTTCTCGTGACTTGTTTTCTACTACTCGTGACTGATTTTAACACTGCCTGGACTGGTATTCTCTTTGATAAGCTTTCTATCTCAGGTTATTTGATCCTTTAATTGAGGTAATCTTATTATTTGTCATAGTGAAAAGTATAATGTTATTGAGCGCTTTAATGTTGAAACTGAGTATAGAGCTATAGTTCATACTAGTTTAGAAATGTTATGGGTTCATTCCCTCATTCAGGACATTGATGTTGATGTTCCTACTCCTATATGGATATGTTATGATAATCAAGGAACCATTTTTATTGTAAATGGTCTTATTTTTCATGAGTGCATCAAATATATCAAGATTGACTGTCATTCCATCCAGAATTTATTGATGAGGAGACACATTGTCACTCCCCATGTTCGCTGGAATGATCAATTAGGTGATATTCTTATAAAGCTGTTAATCAAGCTGGGCAGGGGTGTGCCTGATTTGTATGCTCCAGGTTGAGAGGAACAGTTAACAGTTAACAATATTATTTTATATTTATTTGTATGTTAGTTTAATGGTATTCTTATAATGAGATCATTCACTCCAATATAAATATATAGGCTATGGTGAAGGGGCTAATTAATTAAGCCCTAAACTTATTTTCTAATCCCTCTCTTTTTGTTCATTTCTCTTCCCACCAAACTCTAATCTTCCATATTTTTCTATTCAACTTACAAAATACAAGCCAAAACTTGTTTAATTGTACATGATGATCCAATGGAAAAGCAATGTTGTTGGGGGGACACCTCAAGCTCAAAGAGCCAAGCCATCGCAGATGATCATGCAATGGGATGGTTCACATATTTTGAAACACACTTTCTAAAGATCCTATATATATATATATATATATATATATACACACACACAGCCTGAGGGAGGATGGATGTTGAAATTGAAAAGGAAAATCCAAAGCATCATAGCAAAGTTCAAGTCACAGAGGAGAGGAGCAATGATCAAGCAGTAGTGGCAGAGTCAATTTGGGCTAGCAAGGAGTTCTTAGAGTTGATTGAAGCAGTGCCATACTGTGAACAGTTCATCCATTCCTTTGAAGAGCTGATGCCACGTGGTTTAGGAAGCTAGAAGGCAGTTAGTGATTGAGCTCCGCATGTAATAGGGAAGTTAGTTTTTCTATTTTCTTTGCTTGCTTAGACAGTGTATATATATATATATAGAGAGAGAGAGAGAGAGAGGATTAGATGCTATGTATTATAATTCAGTTGCTTGTATTCATTTTCTCTAATCAATAAAATCTGAGTTTTATTTAGAGAGAGTGTTCTAGAAGTTTTTACAATGGAAAATGAAGCATGGAATAGTAAATCACTATGTAAATATTCATTTTTTCAATTTTGCAGATTTATACCTCCTGCACCCCCAGACCTCCCTGTTCAAAATCTTCACCACCTCAACTTCATCCACCTAAATCAAGAATTAGCATAAGCTCGAAGGATATATATAGTTAAATAAATAGACATCAATGACAGAAAATAAAATACAAGACAAACAGCATTAACAACATCACGGCCACAAGAACAAGCATCCGGATTCTGTAGCAGCCTTAGACTAATGTTTTCTAAAGCAATCAGCAACTATTGATCCAAGTATGAAGTATCAACATTATGGGGGCATTGTTAAGGATTTGCAATTCATTTTAACAAAGAGCAATTGCATGCAAAATTTTCAAGTAGAAAATCTCTTCTTTCCCCTAGACCAGACAATAAAAACCCAGTAAAACTTGATTCCCTCCCACTACTTCCTGACAGTAAAGATTCTAGTTTGAAATTTAAAATATTTGACATGAATATTATGCAAATCCCCAGATGTAAATGGCACACCAAATGCACTCTACCTCTGGCATTATGGCTACAGTTGCAGTTGACACATGGGCACGACCCTGTGTTTCTGTCTAAGGAACGTTGAACCCAATATTGAACACCATTTTCAGCCTTAAGAATAGAGAAATAAATACATAAATAAAGATACATCGAGTCACATAGAAACAACACTTCTGATGGAAAGTTAGGAACACATACATCTGAGCTTGATAAGGGAATGAAAGGAGCATTAGAATGCAATGCAGAAGCAATTTCAGAAAGAAAACATAAGGGATGAAACATAGTACAGAAGCATGTAACTAATTCATATACAAGTCCAGGAAATCTGTAACGAAACAAGTACTAATATTCTATATATTCTGTAAGCTAGACCCACTAATCTCCTGTCAATGGTTACAACTATAACTACATTGGCAAGCATCTTTTTCCGCATATGTCAAATTTTTTTTCCGCATATGTCAAATGGTGTGTGTATATATATTTCTGTTTTCCAATGATGTGTGCAACTAAAAATGAGTCCATGGCATAGATTTGGAAGCATAGAAGAAGCATGTACCTACAAGAGACGGTGCCATACTCTTTTGCTAAAGCTGAAATGAGAAACTAGCGAGAGAGACCAGAGATAAGAATCAGAAAAGAAAGAATGAAATTTTACACGGTAACTATACTTTCTGATATCAAGTACCATGTTTTATTTTTAGCCTCAATAAAAAATTACCCACTTTCTTTTTTCTTTTTTCTTTTTTTTTTCTTTTTAAAAAAAAAAACTAGTCAGTGATCATTGATTTTCCCATTTTAGAGCTACAAATTTTTTTGCAAATTTTTTTACAAATTATTGATGTTTTAAGTGATTATTAGTAAGTAAAATATTAATATTAATAATGAGCTTAAATAAAAATAAGTAAGAATTTGTCACATTAATAGTTTGTAAAAATTTTGCAACTCTAACATTATTTAAATATTTGGGAAGTTTGCCAAATTTATATTTCACACGTTTGGGTTCTAGGATACAATCAATTAATCAAGGACATAGCCTCATTGTGATCCTCACTTACGCTGATAACATTATCTTAACACGAAACAATCTAGAACAAATTGAGGAGATTAAAAAGTTTTGGAAGAACAATTCCAACTTACAGACTTTGGGAATTTGAAATATTTCTTGGGCACACAAGTTTCTTGATTGATGAAGGGAAGGGAATCTTCTTATCATACCGCAAGCTTACTTTTTTTAATAAAAAAAAAAAAAGACGATTTTATTTCAAACCTTACATAAATTAATGGGTCTAAACTCTAAACCCGTAATCCTGTTATAAGGTATTCAGATTGCTTCAGAAACTCCAAATACTTTACTAGGTTCCCTTTTTCTTCTCTCTTAGCATTTTATATTGTTGGAGACACTTTATTATATTTGATTAAAAAATTTAGGTGAAACTAATCTTTTGATTTTTTTAATTATGTGTCATAACTCAATTTTTTCCTGGCCTCTTCTTGCTGTCAAAACTAACTGTTACTACTCAATTTTTAAATAAAAAATATTTATAAATAGAAACAAAGATATTTAATTATTTACATGTCTTTTTTTTTGCTCAAAAAAAGATATTTACTGGTCGAACTGCTCAAATTTATAAAACAATCTTACTGACATCACTCATTTTTTCGAAAAGAAATGGAGCTAGAAACAACATTAAACATTATCTCAAAAAAACCAAAAAAATAAATAAATGTTCCAAAATTGTATAAAATGAATTAATGCAAAATAAACACTTAACAAATAATTTTGGGACTAAATTTGTGTGAAGGGTTGTACAAAATGCATGGTCACAAAGAGCAAACCGAATAGAAGCCACTCCTAGAGCGCACTAGTTAGAGACGGAACCAAGTGATATTAAAGAAGTCTATCTAGCACCGATGTCATCACCTAACAAGTAATGTCATTGATTGAGATTTGGTGTAATAACTAGGGCTATTGCACCATGCAATACCTTATTAATGGTTCAAATTGAAAGTTAAAAAGTTGACTTTTGATACCAACCATTGGATCGAGGAAGTTAAAAAGGTAAAAAAGTTGCACCATGCAACACCTAGGACTATTGCACCATGCAATACCTTGTTAATGGTTCAGATTAAAAGTTAAAAAGTTAACTTTTGATACCAACCATTGGATCAAGGAAGTTAAAAATGTAAAAAAGTTGAGAGTTTAAAAAAAGTTAAAATTTTTGAAAAAGTATAAATGATGTGAGAGGTATTGCATGGTGCAATAGCTATTGCCCTAGCTATTACACTGGATCAGAATCATATTTATTGTGTGGGTTGAGATCAGGTGCAATACTTAGGAAATTGCACCTGATGCAATTCACCCACTTTCTCTCACAAATTTTTTTTTTTAACTTTTTAACTATCCTTTAATATATTTTATTTATTGGTTGAGATTGAAAGTTACTTTTTCAATTGTCAATCTCAGCCATGGATTACAATAACATCAAGTGCAATACCCTAGGTATTGCATCTGATCCTTTACATGACATTTAATATGATTTGGTATGTCCCTTCTAGGGGCTAACTAATAGCTGCTCATTTGTATCCTATTGAACCACACGTTTAATGACAAGCAAAAAATTAACTCAAAAACATGAGTTTAGGGAATACTTTAGTTTTGGGTGAAAAAAAGAGAATAACTTGCTTGTATAAATAGGGTTGAATGATACGAGTATGAAAATCTAAGCTCTCATTTATTGACTTTATCATCGGAGTGTCATTGATAATTCTTTCGGGATAGGACCGAAGTCACCCAAATATTTAGTATTTGTGTAAAAGACATTATCAATGGATTATCCCCGATCAGACGGTCTTCCCTTCTCTAAAGAATCTCACCTCACAAAATTTGTAAAATCTATCCTAAGATTTATATGGGGAAAGTATGTCACACTATTGAGACTTTGTGAAGGGGTGGTCGACCGTTCAACTGAAGATTTGGAGAGTGAGGGGGGAAGCTGCATCCAAGTAAGGGTGACTCTGGATGTTTTCCAAACTCTTTGTCAAGGAAGGATAATCAAGCTTGATGAAGGAGAGAAAATTTGGGTCAATTTCAGGTATGAACGATTACTAAATATCTACTATTGGTGTGGCTATCTTGATCATGGAAACAAGGAGTGTGTTCTCTAGATTCAAAGTAAGGGTACTCTCCAGACAACTTCCTAACTATTTGGGTCATAGATTTAGGCGATTTCGACTGGTTCATCAAGGAAGAATATGGTTCAGTGTTTCATGGTACTATGAAGATACGAGGGAAAATATCTCGACACAGTAGCAAAGGGCAAGCATGTTAGGTCTGACTCAGGTGCCACCACCAAAAACGGTGAATCAAACATATAAGGGAAATTCTGATATGGGGGTGGATTATGTGGAAGTTCCAAATTTAAAATCTCATGAGCCACGGTTTAAAAAAACAATTCACCTCTTATTTTCCAGGATCTTGGAAATAAAGGAGTTTCTTTTTCTTAGCAACTAAAGGTGTCGGGAAATTTAGACCATGATTAATAGAATTAACAATTTTTAAACCCAAGTTGTTAATTAGATTTATTATGAATAAAAATTGTTAAAACAAACAAACATCAATATCATGTCAATATCATGCAGCAGAAAAAATAAATAAGACAATATATGATGACCCAAGAAAACTAATGAAACCAACCAATTTCACAGTAAAAAATCTGGGGGGAAACTTTCTTGAAAAGCAATTCACTATAGTAAAGAGAAGTTTTAGATCTAGTACAAAACCTTTGTCCTTAGACTCTACAATCCCCGTAAATTAACTTACAACAGAAACCTTTTACTGCATCAGAACCTCTGAACTCTTCAATATATGAACACCACTCTTTGATGTACGAATCCTAGTATATGACTAACCAATTGCGCAGATCCCAGTACGTGACTTAATCACCAACTAGAAGAAGATTGTTGGCTGCAAAATTCTTCACTTCATCAACAATAAAGATCAAGAAGTACTTGGTTACAAAAACCCTAAGGCGTAAAGACGTAGTAGCTTCTTTTAAAGAGAATAAGGCTTCGGTCACCTTTTGCATATGTTCTCCTTCTATTCTCTTATGTGATGGCTTCTAAAATAAGTCTTATATACGTCTAGGGTTGTGAGAAAAGAAACTCTACACATACATATCAGCATGAGCTGAAAATCAGATCTGAAAATCTGAATTTCATAAAGATCGATCGATCGAGAGGTGTCAAGGAGGTGTCAAGGAGGTGTCAAGCCTATCTGTTGCGAGCTATCGAGGAGCTATCGAGGGGACAGAAAGTTGTTCGATCGATCGACCTAGCTATCGAGAGGTGTTGAGATTGCGATAAAAAGTAATTGAAGAGCTCGATAGATAGCCTAGCTGTCGAGAGGTGTCGAGCAGCTATCAAGCTTTAAAAAATCAGCACTTCTTCACTTGTTGCTTGAACAGATTTGCTTGACTTCAATACTAGACTTGAACTCTTGTTCTTTAAAGTATTAAACACATCCTAAATTTACCCAAATACAAGTAAAGTGCATTTTGTCAAAGGATTAGCCAATTACATAAAAGAATGACATATGTTCTTAACAAGTGAACCACATATGTCCTACCAATCTCCCCTTTTAGCAATCCGTGACAAAATCACAATAAACAAATGAATATATGAGAGAAGCCATAAATCACTCTACTCATACTCACTTGTTGAATACAATAAAATCTATCCTAACATAAACTCTTGAAAAATTTTGTAAGAAGAGAGTTTATGACAAGTAGACTTTGACAACCTGTATTTCTGAAACACTTTAAACACAACACATCAAGGCATCTTTGTGTGAAGCAGAAATAAAAGATTGCATGAAAATTAAAGAAACATGTGTATAAAGAAAGAAAAGAAACAACACATGTAGAAATAGGTGAAAAAAACATACATCATCATATATATATATATATCAAAGATAAGCACAATGCATGTAAACATGGTTACAAGACCTAAGGTATAAGAAGAAGAAGCTAAAAGAAGCTCCTACAACAACGAGGAAAACACTCTCCCTAACAAGATGAAACAGAACTTCCCCTTACAAAGGAATGTATTTCTTCCCCTAACATGTAGAATCTTAAAAAAGAAACCACATATTACCACATTTTCTCTTCCTTTTTGTCATGATTGACAAAGGGTACAAGAAGCTAGAAAGCTTCACCTAAGAAACATAAATATGATAAAGGATGATCAAGGGGGCCCAAAGAATCCATATAAATGCATGAATGTAATGAAACAAGATGTTATGGATGACAAGATAATAGAAAGATGCAAAACATGTGAAAAACAAATATCTCAACAAGAAAAATGTTAACCGATTTTATATTTCAAAAACAAGTTAAGACGGTTTAATGAGCATACATCAACACAAGTAAACATTGTGATGGTCAAATCACATTGTACCTGCACATGTATCAAGAGTAATAAAGAATATTGTATGTTGTGTGTGAAAAATATTGCAAGATCACATAAGTGTCTCAATGTTATGACGATTTGAGATATGAGAAAATCACTTTAACTCACACACAATCATAATTGCTCGATGAGGACTATCACCATCGAGGTACATCCTATAACTCCCCACATCTCCTAGAAAACACGCTTACAATCATATGTAATGCATTTTATTCTTTTTGGTTTTATTTTCTTTGCATATTTTATTTTATTAAGTAAACCATGCATGAGTATACAAAGAGAGAAAAGAAATACCCAATAATGTTAAACTTTTTGACATTGCATTTTTGCTATGCTGAAACATACAGACGTCGGTAACAATGGTTAGATGGTTATTTATGCTTTTCTCTTAGGATTTTCTAATCCTTCCCGTAAAAAAGAGTGATACGAGTGTTAAGTACAAGAGATCATTTAATCTTACTCATCACAAACAAAGAGCCACAAAACTTACTTGCTTAGTTGTGCATAAAGATGCTCATCTAAGTTACAAGAAATACAAAGTTTAGAGAGTTTTGTTTCAATGGCCATTTTAAGGTTCACAAGAACCGATGTACACAAACACATACTGTTTTTGTATTTTTCTGATTTTTCCTTTTTTTATTTATTTTGAAAACAAAATAAAATAAAAACTAAACACCCAAACAAAAATAGATAAACAGCATGAAAGAAAGATGCATATGCATGAAGGCATGATAGAAAGATGCAAATGCATAAAAGCATGATTCTAAAAACAAATAAGAATTCAAGCAAAAAGAGTCCTACTTTAAATAGAAAGAATTAAAGCAGAGGACAAATAAAAAAGATAATTAAGTCTTAGGCTCCTTTCTCACCCATATAGCACGAGTCTTTGGTCGTGAAGATGAAAAAGCACGTGTCTTAGTATGTCTACTAAAGAATATAGAAGAGTTAAAATTCTCCTAAAATTGAGTTAAAAAGCTCAAAGCTTTTAATAACTCTCCAAACAAAGGTATAGGTCTTTGAGAGGAAACCTGTGACCGTTTGGACACTTACTTTTTAAGATATAACTTAAAGCAGTTAGGATTGATGTGTCTAGAAACACCACAATGGTGACAAACATAAGGTCTAACAAAGGATTTAGAA
The DNA here is from genome assembly GCA_032878915.1 of Castanopsis chinensis. Classification (NCBI taxonomy): domain Eukaryota; kingdom Viridiplantae; phylum Streptophyta; class Magnoliopsida; order Fagales; family Fagaceae; genus Castanopsis; species Castanopsis chinensis. Next base: position 459,013 of record JAVQMG010000051.1, on the reverse strand, counting down.
TTAGCCAAAACAGTTTTGGATTTCATACCTTTATTAACTTTCTCAAATTGAGACACAATGACGGTCCTTGATCAAGAAGCCATGGAAGAGAAGGGGCTGGAGGAGACAGCATATCCTAAGTCAATCTTATCAGAACTAGGCTTTTGAGAACTCAATACCTCATCAAGTTTTGCACTAGACATCCTCTCTATTTGAGTTCTAGCTTACTAAGCCCAGCCTCGAGATTCTTGATTTTCTCTTCTAATGAGGTGTTCTTCATAACAAGAGTCTCAATTAACCTTGTAGTCTCATTTACTTTGACTAATAGATAAGCTTTTTCAGTTTTTACCTCATTAAACTCTTTTCTACAGAGATGAAAAATCTTTTCAGATTTTATGAATTCAATGCATAGCTTATCATAGGCTTCCTAAAGAGTCAACTTCTTAGATACTTCATCATCAGAAGAATCCTCACTGTCAGTAGCACTTTCCACAATCACCTTATCGGTTGAGGCAGCAAAGGCCATAATGTGACTACATTCATCCATATACTCATCAGAAGAGTCATTCTCAAGGTCACTCCAAGTAGCAACCAACCCTTTATCTTTTGACTTCTTGGCCTTTTCCCTCGTAAGATTGTTTGGGCACTTTATTCTCATATGACCAAAACCTTTGCACTCATGGCATTGGATGATGGACTTCTTATTCTTACCCTTCGTAGAGGATTTTGATTTCCGAGGAGGTTTGCTCTTATCCTTTTTCCTAAATTGAAGAAGCTTGATAATCTTATCAGTTATGAAGGTTAGATCCTCATCCTCATCATCATCTTTATCTTCATATTCAGAGTCCTCAATCTCTTCCTCTATACCTTTAAGAGCCAAATGTTCACTCTTTCCACCTTTTCTCATTGAGCCTAATCCCATCTCATAGGTTTGAAGGTTCCCTACAAGCTTAGTCAAAGGAATTTGATCAATGTCCTTTGCTTCTTCAATGACAGTGATCTTGGCATGGAATCTTTCAGGTAAGGACCTAAGAATTTTTTTAACAATTTTGGATTCTGTTATAGATTCTCCAAGGTTGAAAGTAGAATTCACAATATCCTTGAGTTTAGCATAAAACTCATCAAAGGTCTCATCCTCTTCCATCCTTATTTCTTCAAAGCTACTAGTGAGTTTTTGAAACTTCACAGTCTTTACAGCCACAGTACCTTCATAGGTGGTCTCAAGAATGGTCCATGCTTCCTTGGCAACTTCTGTGGATGATATTTTCTTGAATTTCTCATTGGTCACCCCACAAAACAAGGCATTTAAGGATCTACTGTTGAAAATTGCCGTTATGATTGTTGCATCATCCCAATCCACCAACGCTTTATTTGGCTTAATCCAACCAACTTCAACAGCTTGCCATACCTATTTACCTAGAGCCTGCAAAAACACTTTCATACGAACTTTCCAGTACGCATAATTAGTATTATCAAATAAAGGAGGAATCAAAAGAGATTGTCCACGATCCATGACAATAGAGGTCAAGGATCACACTCAGAAAATTAATCCAATTAGAGTGTACCCATTCTGATACCAGTTGTTAGGAAATTTAGACCTCGATTGATAGAATTAACAAGTTTTAAACTCAAGTTGTTAATTACATTTATTATGAATAAAACTTGTTAAAATAAACAAACATCAATATCATGTCAATATCATGCAGCAGGAAAAAAAAATAAGACAAGATATGATGACCCAATAAAACCAATGAAACCAACCAGTTTCACAATAAAAAACCTAGGGGGAAACCTTTCCAAAAAACAATTCACTATAGTAAAGAGAAGTTTCAGATCTAGTACAAAACCTTTGTCCCTAGACTCTACAATCCCCGTAGATGAACTTACAGCAGAAACCTTCTACCGCATCAGAACCTCTGAACTCTTCAATATATGAACGTCACCCTTTGATGCACGAATCCTAGTACGTGACTAACCAATTGCGAGGATTCCAGTATGCGACTTAATCACTAACTAGAAGAAGATTGTTGGCTGCAAAGTTCTTCACTTCATCAAAAATGAAGATCAAGAAGTACTTGGTTACAAAACCCTACACATACATGTCAGCATGGGCCGAAAATCATATCTGAAAATCTAAATTTCGTAAAGCTCGATCGATCGAGAGGTGTCGAGCCTATCTGTTGCGAGCTATCGAGGAGCTATTGAGAGGACAGAAAGTTGCTCGATTGATCTACCTAGCTATCGAGAGGTATCGAGATTGCGATAAAAAGCAACTGAAGAGCTCGATAGATAGCCTAGCTGTCGAGAGGTGTTGAGCAGCTATCGAGCTTTAAAAAATCAGCACTTCTTCACTTGTTTCTTGGACAAATTTGCATGGTTTCAATACTAGACTTGAACTCTTATTCTTTAAAGTATTAAATACATCCTAGATTTACCCAAATACAAGTAAAGTGCATTTTGTCAAAGGATTAGCCAATTACATAAAAGAATGACATATGTTCTTAACAAGTGAACCACATATGTCCTAACAAAAGAATATTGATGATGATCTTGGGATTTATGAGGATCCGTTGAATTTAGCACATGCTACGGTTACCAAAACATGTAAGAAAACATCTCCACCGTTTGATTTGGGCACATTAAGGGATGACCAGGATGCAAGTCAGAGTATGTCATGTGCTCTAACTCTAGTTCCTCCACTCCATCAGAATCATGCTACATTCCTTCACGATATTTCCAACTCTTTACAAGTATTTGAAACCCTTGATGGCATTGCCCAGGCCAAATGGAAATGCTACTGTTGCACAGTTAGTGGCACCCATCTCATCATAAATGATTCTGTTGGTTCCAAACAGCCCATAGACATGGTTATTGATCATAGTAAGTTACCAAGCAAGAGATTTCTGGTTTCACACATTGACAAAGAAAATTACTCTGTATTGGCAGAGGCTGGCCTCCAAGAGCAATAAGTTTCGTAGTTTGGAATTGTAGGGGGCTTAGGAACCAACTGGTAGTTCAAGAACTTGTAGAATGGGTGAAGACAAAAGCTCCCTCTGTTGTGTTCTTAACCGAAACATTGGCAGACGAAGCAAGGGTAGACCACGTAAAAGATTAGACTCGTTTTGATAAGAAGTTCTTGAATTGAATCATATTGATATAAAGTCCTCATCACTGAATCATATTGATGTTATGGTCAATAAAAATTCCAGGAAAGACATTGATCATGGGATCTTCTTCGTCATTTACATGATCAAAACTTCTTACCCTAGCTTTGTGCCAAAGATTTTAACTAGATTAACAAGCAATCTAAGAAGTTAGGAGGAAGATTAAGACCACACAACCAAATGCAAATATTTAGAGAAGTTTTAGACGAATGTGAATTTATGGATTTGGGGTTCAAAGGCTTCCCTTACACTTAGAGTAAACATTATCATAATGGGTTGTCAATTTAGGAAAGATTGGACAGAGCAGTTGCTTCGCATGAGTGGTTTATAGAATTTCCAGGTACTCGAGTGCATCATATTAACAGCGTGACCTCTGATCATAAACTGTTATGGGTTGATTTATCAAACTTGGAATTTCAGAAAAAGAAAAAATTGTTTAGGTTCGAAGAAATGTGGCTAGTTGATAAAGGTTGTGGTGAAATAATTGAAGGGGTATGGCAAGCCAGCTATGATGGGGCTGAAAATACAAAGGTGATTTAGAATTTGGAAAATTGTGAAAAGGAATTGACTAGATGGAACAAGAATTATTTTGGCAATATTCGAAGAGAGCTGGAGAAAAAAAAAAAAGAAAAAAAAAAAGAGAAAAAAAAAAGAGAAAAAAAGAAAAAAAAAAAAAAAAAGAGAAAAAAAGAGAAAAGAACTAACACCGGTTGAGTGATTAGCTTTACATAGAGGAGGTTCATTTCAGGTTGTGCAATTGCAGAAGGAAATAAATTTGCTTACGGACAAAGAAGAGAGGATGTGGAGGCAAAGATCACATACACTCTATATTAAAGATGGGGACCGAAATACTTGCTTTTTTCATTGCTGAGCCACTCAAAGAAAACAAAAAAACTGCATTGTTGGAATCCAAAACCAGGCCAATGAATGGTGCACCCAGCATGATCAGATTTCAATAAGTTTCTTGGAGTATTAGCAGTAGTTTTTTATGTTAAGGCATATGTAATTCAATGTTAGGAACATATGTCACTATTTTATGTAATTGGCTAATCCTGTGACAAAACGCACTTTACTTATAATTTGGTAGATGTAGGATGTGTTTGATATTTCAAGAAACCTTATTTCAAGACCAAGTATTGAAGCCATGCAAGTCTGTCTAAGATTCAAGTGTGAAAAATGCTGTTCATTAAAGCTCGACAGCTAGTATCTATCGAGGTTTAAAAGAGCAGTGTAAGCCCGAGGCTCGACAGCTAGGGTATTTGTCGAGGTTTATGAAATTCATTTATGATTTTCATCCAATCCGTGAATGTATGTTTGAGCTTTTTTTTCTCATAACCCTAAACATATATAAGAATTATTTTAAGGGCCGTATCAAGTTACACAACCAAGAGCACAATGCACAAGAGTATAATTCCTCAAGTGTAACTGGAAACCTAGTTTGCCTTTTTTTTTTTTTTGTTTTGCATTAGTCTGCTTCTATGGCACCTAAACATAAATCTGTTTCGTCATGGAATCCTCTACATTCTGGGGCATCCACTTCTTCTGACCCTACTCCCTCACACGTCTGGTTCCGTAATGAGAAGGCCAAATCGGACTTCTTTGAGAACTTTTCTAGATGAGGCAATCATTCGAAATTCCAAGTCATTCTATCTCACTTCTCTGACACTGACCTACCCACTGTCATTCATAGTAGGGGTTGGGAGTCATTGTGTGATGTCCCGGTCACATGTCCATCCGTGCTGATCTAAGAGTTCTACTCCAACATGCATGGATTCGATTATTCAGTATCTAATTTTTCTACTCGCGTTTGAGGTACGTGCATCGTGGTCACTCCAGATCTTGTATTCAACGTGCTCTATGTCCCTATGGTAGCGCATCCTAACTACCCTGGTTATGAGCGTCTTAAGACTGTGTTTAAAGATGAGCTTATATCAGCTTTTTTTGAGCGACCTTCTGACTGGAGTGAGCATCAGTTTACTTCCTGTTCAAGCTTTACTAAAGGTCCTAGGTTCATGAACATGGTTATGACTTTTGTTCTTCATCCCTTATCTCACTATAACTCTATTACAAAACCTCGTGCTCGGTTTTTGCTTTCTCTTCTTGAGCATCTTACCATTGACTTTCCCTTTCACTTTATACTCTCCCTTAGATGTTTATAAGGATACGGCGACCCGTGATAAGCTCATCTTCCCTTCTGCTATCACGAGGATTTTACGCCGTTTCTCTGTTCCCTTTCCCTCGTTCGACCACTTCCATGTCATATGTGCCATAGACGCTGTTATCATTAAACGGAGCGAGGCGCAGCTACATTAGAGGTGGTCTGGATCGACGGTTCCTCCAACTCCTTCAGCCCCATCCATATCCACTCCCTCTTCTTCTACGAGTGGTTTGACTCTCGAGGACATTATGGCACAGCTTCAGCGCATGGATGCTCACCTCGACACTCTCCGTGATGAGTTGTGTTAGGTGAACACTCGTGTTAGTCGTATTGCATAACGGCAGGCGGTCATGGGTGGCTTCGTTGCTTCTCCTCCACGTACTTCAGAGGCTTTTGAGGATAAGAACAATGTTGATGATGCTTCTGCTTCTGATGATAAGGATGATGGCTATGCTAGCTCTTCCAGAGTTGATGAGATGTTTACTTGATACTCTTATCCTTTGTCACTTGTGACAAAAAGGGGGAGTAGTTTTGAATATGAGAGTAGTCATACTCATAGGGGGAGGGTTAGTATAGGAGATTTTGTTAGGAAGAGTGTTGATTTTGAGGGATGTAGCGAGGATTTCATATATCTTTTTCTTTCTCTCTATTTTTTTAGATACATTGTTCGTGTACTTTGGATCTTGTGATTATATTGTGATAGCAAACCTTGTATTTTTTGATATATATACATTTGAGGTTGTTATTACAGTTCTTTCACCTATCTCTCCATGTGTTATTTCTTTTCTCTCTTTATGTATATGCTTCTTATATTTTTGTATGCAATCTATTATTTCTGTTTCACACAAAGATGCCTTGATGAGTTTTGTTTAGGTATTTCAAAAACACAAGTTGTTAAAGTCTTCCTTGCTATGAACTCTTTTCTTACAAAATTTTCCAAGAGTTTGTGTTAGGATAGATTTTATTGTACTTAACAAGTGAGTATGAGTTGAGTGATTTATGAATGCTCTTATATGTTCATTTGTTTGTTGTGGTTTTGTCACGGATTAACAAAGGGGGAAATTGTTAGAACATATGTGATTTACTGTTAGGAACATATGTCACTATTTAATGTAATTAGCTAATCCTTTAACAAAATCCACTTTACTTGTAATTGAGTAGATTTAGGATGTGTTTGATACTTCACGAAACCTTGTTTCAAGTCCAAGTATTGAAGCCATGCAAGTCTATCCAAGATTCAAGTGTGAAAAGTGCTGTTCATTAAAGCTCGATAACTAGTATCTATCAAAGTTTAAAAGAGTTGTCTAAGCCCAAGGCTCGACAGCTAGGGTATTTGTCGAGATTTATGAAATTTAGATTTTTAGTTGTGATTTTCATCTAACCTGTGAATGTATGTTTGTGCTTTATTTTCTCACAACCTTAAACATATATAAGGATTATTTTAAAAGCCGTATCAAGTTACACAGTTAAGGAGCACAATTGCACAAGAGCATAATTCCTCAAGTGTAACTGGAAACCTAGTTTGCCCTAGTTCTTGAAGAAGCTGCTGTGTTTGTACATCATAGGGTTTTGTGACCAAGGAGCTTCTTGATCTTCATCGTGTGATGAACTGAAGAACTTTGTAGCCAACGATCTTCTCTAGTTGGTGATTGAAGTCGCGTACTGGGATCCGCGCAATTAATTAGTCACGTACTAGGAGCCGTGCATTGAAAAGAAGAGATTGTCACTACAGATTAGGTCCAATTGGGTATTGAGGTAAGGGTTCAACTGTAGGTTGGTATAAGGTACTGGATTTCTTTTACTTGTAACCGTTTGTTTTGATAATAGTGGATTCTCGAGAGTGGTGACCTTAAAATCACCCTGGATAGGTTTTTGCCTCAGAGGTTTTTTCCATTCGTAAACAAATTACCGTGTCAATTTATTTTCCACTGCATATTTTAGTTAATTGGTGATTTGTTTGTGTTACCACGTATTTGCATGTTAATTTGATTAATTAATAAGCTTGACTAATTAATCAATTAATTCATCACAAGGGGTCAATACATTCTTGGCCTATCAATTTACTTCATCAAATCAAGAAGACTTGATGGCAGATTTAGATTCCATTCCTCAGATTGTAACCAAAGACATGAATGATATTCTAAAAGGTTAATTTCAAGCATGGGAGGTTGAGGCCACTTTGAAACAAATGGCTCTACTTTAAGCTCTGGGACCGGATGGAATGCCTACCCTATTTTATTAGAATTTTTGGGACTTGGTAAAAGGTGATGTTATCAACACTGTTTTGAATTTTTTTGAACTTAGGTTCTTTTCCTAATCCATTAAATCATATATTCATTACCTTGATTCGAAAAACAAAAAATCTGAAAAGGGTTACTGAGTTTAGACTCATTAGCATTTGCAACGTACTTACAAATTTTTTTCAAAAGTATTAGCAAACATATTGAAGAAAGTGTTACCCCATATCATTTCCGAACATCAAAGTGCCTTTCTGAAGGGTTGCTTGATCACTGATAATATCCTTGTGGCTTTTGAAACACTGCATTATGTGAAAAATCATAACTCGGGGAGTTTGGATTTTATGGCTCTCAAGTTAGATATGAGTAAAGCCTATGATCGGGTGAATGGTCTTTTTGAAAGATGTCATATTGCATATGGGGTTTAATAATTGGTGGGTGACTCTAGTCATGGAATGCATCACTTCTGTGACATATTCCATTTTGATTAATGGGAATCCAGTGGAAACATTAAACCAAGTAGAGGTATTCGCCAAAAAGATCCACTTTTCCCATACCTTTTCTTGTTATGCTCGAAGGGCCTACATAGATTGATACAAAAAGCAGCTTGTAATGGTGATATCAAATGTGTATCTATTTGTCGTAATGGCCCAAAACTAACACACTTGCTCTTTGCAGACAATAGTCTTTTGTTTTCCAAGGCAACCACCCATGACTGTCAAAAGGTTGGAGATTCTTTCTTTCTATGAACAGGTCTCGGGGCAAAGTCTGAATAGAGACAAGACAACTCTCTTTTTTAGTAAATCCACTCCTATTGATATGCAAAATCAAAATACGGGTGATCTTGGAGTTACAGAACATGAAATGGCAATTCATGAGTATATGAAGGAACCATTCATTTCAAAAAAAGAAAAAAGAAAAAAAAAAGAGTGTTAATGTGATACATATATATAAAAAAAAAAAAAAAAAAGTAGAGCTCAAAGAAAGTCAACCATAAACCAAAGAAAAGAAAACAAAACAAAAAGGAATTTGTAAAAGATAGAACCTAGAAATTTGTTGGAGCCTCTGATAATAAATATCTTTAATTTGAAGAAAAATAAAGGAGGATGTAGAGTTAAATTAAATATCTTCAATTTGAAGAAGAATGAGAGATAGAAACTGCAAAGCGTATGTGAGTTTGTGAGTTTTAAAATGTAAGAGTTTTAATTTACATATTTATCCTTGTTAGTTGAAAACTTATAAATAGATATGATAAGGGTAATTTAGGTATATAAGAGTTTTAATTTACATATTTATCCACGTTAGTTGAAAACTTGTAAGTGAATACGATAAGGGTAATTTAGGCATCTAAAATATGAAATCTAAATAGGAGAGAAACTCCTTAAATAGTAGTAGAGATAATAAGAGTAATTTAGGCATAAATAATGTGGAATCTAAACAGGGTAACCCATAAACAGGAGTATAGAAAAAGCACACAATATTGACCGTAAAGGAAAAACTGTTTCTCAACATGTCAGATCTAATGGTGAGGATTGAGTAACCTATAAAAAAAGCGAAGTACCATTAACGAACACTCGTGACTCGTGCACTAGTTCCATCCATGTTCTCGAAATCTCTATCACTATCAGCTTAGCTCCGTTGTGCTGTGACAACGCAAACTCACTCTCTCTCTCTCTCTCTCTCTGACTTTCTCTCTCATCTAATGGAAAATGTCAGCTTCTCACACTGAGGAAACCCCATGATGTAAGTTCCATTGCCTCTCTCGTTTGATTGTGTTTGAATGTTAAGTTTTGATTTCGGCTTCTGGATATCATTGTTTTGATGGTTTGAAGTATTTGTTCTGTACTTTTATAGCTTTTTTTTTTCTCAACTGGGTGTAATTCAATTTTAGTGTTTACGAGCTTATTTATTTGTATGTCTTTCTAGTCTCGATAATCTGATGATGGTCCAGTTCATTGTCAAATAAATTTTATGCCTTTTCTCGGCATCTTGTGGGCATTGAATAGGTTAATTGCATTACGTGGAATTTAAAAATGATTACTTTGTGTTTAATGATAGCATTTAAAATGAGTCTATACATTGTTGTGAATGACTATTTTACATAAGCACGTCTTAGAAAAATCGATATCCTGTTTGGAAACAATTTTGGTCCTGCAGCTAAGTCATGCAAGTCAAACATGATTTCTTTAGTCTGTTTCTTGGTATAAGCTAATATTAGGGAAAATGGCCACAATACTAAATGTTCTGTTTGATCTATTTATTCAATAAACTAATTTCTTACTATTTTGGAATTTGAACAGAAAAACTTTCAAATTTAGGAGGATAATCTTCTTCACTCTTGCAAACATCTTACCCTCTTTCTTGTTTGGGATATGCTTTTTTGGACAATAGATGGCAACTCTTCCACCATCGCTTGCAATACAGTCCTGCTATCTTGGACCACTATGCAAGGAACCTGGTTTTGACTGGGGTGATGATGCTCATCCTTACTTACCAATGGAAAAACTAGTGGTGTACCGGTTAAATGTGAGGCACTTTACTGAGCACAAATCTAGCCAGCTAGCTACTGATGCAGCTGGGACCTTCATCGGTCTGACAGAGAAGTTGCAGCATTTTAAAGATCTGGGCATGAATGCTGTTTTACTAGAGCCAATTTTCTCGTTTGATGAGAAAAATGGACCATATTTTCCTTGTCATTTCTTTTCACCCACGAATCTGTATGGACCTTCTGGTGGCTTTATATCTGCTATTAACTCAATGAAGGAGACGGTAAAAAAATTGCATGCCAATGGGATAGAAGTTTTGTTTGAAGTTGTTTTTACTCATACTGCTGTGGCTGGATCACTGCAAGGCATTGATGATTTATCCTATTATCACGTCAATGAAGGTGAGGATTTGGAAGCAACAAATTATTTGAATTGTAATTATCCTATTGTGCAACAATTGATTTTGGATAGTCTGCAACATTGGGTGACTGAGTTTCATATTGATGGACTTTGCTTCATAAATGCTTCATCTTTGTTGAGAGCGTTTCATGGAGAATACTTGTCTCGCCCTCCATTGGTTGAAGCAACTGCTTTTGACCCACTACTCTCAAAGACCAAAATCATTGCAGATTGCTGGGATCCACATGACAGGCTACCAAAGGAAACTCGTTTTCCTCATTGGAAGAGATGGGCAGAAATTGAAACAAAATTTTGTAACGATGTGAGAAATTTTTGGAGGGGTGAGGGTCTTCTAAGTGACCTTGCGACACAGCTTTGTGGGAGTGGGGACATCTTTTCAGATGGATGAGGCCCAGCATTCTCTTTCAATTTCATTGCTAGAAATTTTGGATTAACTCTTGTGGACTTAGTCAGCTTCAGTAATGATGCATTAGCTTCACAGTTAAGTTGGAATTGTGGGGAAGAGGGACCTACAGATAACACCACTGTCCTTGAAAGACGGCTTAAACAAATCCTTAATTTTCTCTTTGTCCTGTATATTTCATTGGGTGTTCTCATTCTTAACATGGGAGATGAGTGTGGCCAATCTTGTGGTGGTTCCCCTGCATATAGTGATAGAAAACCTCTTGATTGGAATACTCTAAAAACGGGTTTAAGTATTCAAACCTCGCAATTCATCTCATTTTTAAGTTCATTGAGAATTAGGCGAAGTGATCTTCTTCAGAAAAGGAATTTCCTGAAAGAAGAAAATATTGAGTGGCATGGAAGTGACCAGTCTCCTCCTAAATGGGAAGATCCATCCTGCAGATTCCTGGCCATGACATTGAGGGCTGACGAAGTGGAGAGCCCATTGAACTCTGAATCGTCTTCCCATGTAAGGAGGGGTGATTTATTTATTGCTTTCAATGCAGCTGACCATTCAGAAAGTATCATTCTACCCCAACCTCCAGAAGGGATGTCATGGTGCTGTTTGGTTGACACAGCTCTTCCATTCCCAGGGTTTTTTTCAACCAGTGGTGAACCTCTTCCTGAGCAGATGGCAGAATCAGTTGCTTATGAGATGAAGTCTCACAGTTGTGCTCTGTTTGAAGCTAGCAGCAGCCTAAAAAGTAACTGAAAATTTCCCATACATACTCTTCCCCTTCCACAATGCAAAGTTAGTAACTGTGAGAAGTTGAACCCCTTTTGTTGTATAATAATGTAATAATAAAATTGAAGTGCAGCAGATCATAATGTTCTTTTAGTAGTCAATAGCTGCTGAAAAAACCTGTGTAAATTCATTAATAAGATTATTATTTTTGTTTTTACCAAAGGATGTGACAATTATATTAATCTCATTTTGTTTTATGTTAAAGATATAATTTTTTAAGCTGCTTCAAGTGATTATGTCTAGAAATTAAGCATGGACATGCTTGGATTAAAGTGGTCTCACCAATGTACACAGTTCCAACACATGTTCACAATCACAGATGGTTGTATGTTATGTGGAAAAACCAATTCAGTCAACATTTCAAGGTTTAGTCATGCAAACCTGTACTTTGGAGGCAAAACTTCTATTCTATGCAGCAACAGGCCTTTTCTTTGTTCAATTTCTTTTCCTTTGAAGAATTCTCAGCCAAAAGAATTGAATATTGGTTGCCTGTCTGGTGTGCTTGGGTTCAGTACACACCAGGCGAATCCATACATATTTTCTCAATAGGCCCAATGAAGGGCAGTGCTCTCACCAATGGGTTTTGTTTTTCATTCTATGCATGTTTAATTTGGTTTTAGCAGAACTGTGTTTAGTTTAGTGTATGAGGATGTGTTCGGTTTTGTGTGAATGATTGATTTGGCATGAACATAAACTGTATAGTGAATGCCCCTAGATTAGCTGGCAAATGGCTTTGTCAGGTGGATTTAGTTGTCAGTTAGTTTTATTGGTTAGAGGCAAGCTCTTCTTTAGAACGGTTCCAATAAATGAATAAAAGTGAATTTGATTGGAGAGGATGATTTAGAAATTCTCTTCGCGTTTGCATAATTAATCATTAGGAAATTGAAGGTTATTTATTAGATGAAGCTTGAAAAATGTACTACTATATAAAAATTGCAGATGATGGTTTAGGAGTTTTGATTCATTACATGCTCCTTGTTAATCATGGTGCAGTAAGCACTCAAACATAATTTGTTACTAGCATTTGTGTTGTAGAGATGGTATAACATCATGGAACCTCAACTTTTATTGTGGGGGAGTTTGGAATGGGCCATTGATTGTCACATCTACTAAACTCTGTGAACTCTTTAAGAAGTGTGGTAGAAGTGACCACAGCCTTATTCCTTTAGGCTTATAACAGAATTTCAAATAATGAAGGGATTTACGGCTGAACAATGCTGTTTCTGTTTAACTTTCCCATGCCACGCATCTTACTTAACTATGTTCAACTGAAATGGTGTCGTTTAAGTCTGTTACAGAACTCTTCTCTTACAGAACTGAACAGAGAATTTGCTCTGTTTAGAGTACAAAAACTGAGCATTGCAATGCATTAATACATGGACGACAATTTTGACTACTATGCCAAATAACCACAATAACATATTTCCATAACAGACAGATAATACATCATAACTTAAGTAAACAAACTAGAAAATTAAACATAACAAGGAAACTCTTCTCACATGAACCCGCTATACTACATAAAGCTAGCTTTAATTCATTACTAAAATTCACTTTTCTTCAGCTTTGTCTTCTTCTTCATGGATAGGCACAGCTTGAAGAATGAGGCGACCACCTTTTCTATGAGGCACAATACACAGCACAGCACTTGAGCTCAACAGTGGTGGGAAACTACTACTCCTACATTCTTCATCATTCTTCTTTGATGATGAAGATGAAACTTGCTGCTGCTTTTTTTGAGAATACTTTTCAGTACTAATTTTTTTGTTTTCAGGGACAACCGCACCTGTATCATCACCTAAGATTTCTGTGGTAGTGTGGGAATTGTTGTCCGTTTTAGCTTGGAGGAAGCTCCAGCCGCCCAGGTTTGGCTCACTTGAGGACATGTTTTCACAATGGAGATGTGGAGAATGCAAAGAAGAAGATAGGTGAGTTGGGACTTGAGAGAGAGAGAGAGAGAGAGAAACAGAGGCCTGAAATTTATAGTGAAATTTGCTAATCTTTCCTACATTGAGGCTTTGATTGCATAACGATAATGGTCAAATTGCCTCAATCTTTTCAAGATTGGGGGGCTTTGTTTGCATGGACAATAATGGTAATTACCCACTAACTCAATAATCTTCTTTAGTTTGGTTCATTGAATCTTTGACTTGATGTTAGATGATCGTGTTATATAAGTTGTGTTCAATTTAATACACACCCTTCACTTGTTACTTTGATTAAAACCGTCATTTTGTTTTTGTTTTTTTGAAGTAGTAAGTTTTATTGGACCTCTCTGGTTGATGCTATGCCTTCTAAAGTTAAAAGAGAGATTCTATATTCTTGATTAGTATCTTCCATTCCAAAAGGAAAGAAAAAAAAAATATAGATTATAATTTTTCATAATACCTTTTTCTTGATGTAAAATATTTTGTTGTCTTTGTTGGTCATTACTTAATTTCTATTACAACTTCCTAAGTTCCATGTTTTACATCCATCTGGAATCAAAGCATGATGTAGCCTTAATTTCAGAACCTGTGAAATTAAGATTATAAAAACAATTCTTGTTATGTTAAATCCTAAGTCCTAACGCTGTAGAAACATTTGTGTAAACTATAGTAAGCAGTTTAAAATTCAGTTGCTTAAAAGCATTTTTATTTTAAAATTTAACTGAATTGTAGAAATCTTTTATATGGATTCTGCAATGATAAGGCATCAAACCACTGTTTTCATAGTTTATATGTGATTTTTCATCTCACATGCATGTCTTTCTTAAATTGCCTAAAACTCTCTATTTTCACAAGGTTGGGGTTGGGGCTTTGTTTACATTAACGACAATAGTAATGAACCACTAACTCAAATATTCATCTTTAGTTTAGTTCATTGAATCTGAACTTTTGGATGATCATGTTATACAAGTATTGTTTTTTTTTTTTTTTTAATTCACACCCATGCACTTGTCTTAATTTGCTTGGTGATGGGGGAATTTGATGTCAGTGTAACGATGCAAGAAGCAATATGGTTTGAGAAGGGTAGCTTTTGTGATTGGAAGACTGTTTAACAGCTAAGAAGATGGTGATAATATTCTTATATGTGGATGTGGTGTATTACCATTATTTTTGCTTGCATAACAATAATAGCAGGTTTTAACTCTATATTATTGTAACCCATTAACTAAATCAGCCATAGCTATAAATTGCCTCAATTTCTCAAGATTGGGGCTTTGTTTGCATGAAAGATAATAGTAATTAACCACTAACTCAATTATTCACCTTTAGTATGGTTCATTTAATCTCAAATATAAGTTGTGTTCGATTTAAGGAATGCAAACTCATGCACTTGTCTTTATTTTGCTCGGCGAAGGAAGAATTTGATTTCAGTTAGAGATGCAGCAATCTTGGTTATTGGTTTTGAGAAGGGTAGCTTTTGTGAATTAATCTTTGCACAATTAGGATAATTTACAGACAGGAAAATACCCTTTTAGCCTCAAGTTATAGGCCTCATTTTTGGTCAGCCACTAATAAGTTCAATATTAGATGGACATAAGCCCAGTCAAGAGAGGGGAATTGGGATTGTTTTTATTTTTAATGGGCAAAAGATAAGTCCACTCGATACTTCTTTCATTTCCTCTACCACCCCACCCCACCCCCTTGTTTTTGTCATGTTGATATTGCTTGCTTCTTCATATGTTAATACTGGAGAGATAGGCAGTCTTAGTTGCTTTGGGTGCCACTACAAATTTTAGCATGTGTTGGCAGTGTTCTTATAGCAGTGAAGAAGTAACCACTACTTGAGTTCATTGTATCACGGTACGTTCTTTAACTGCATGAGATTTGCACAGCTGGAAGCTTTCATGTATTTTTCCAGTTTGGTTGAAGGAAACTTATATTCATTGAAAAAAGAAGAAAAGGAAAGGAGAAGAAAACTCCAATTTGAAATTGTGCACAAAAAAACATAATTTCTTTTATAGATCAACTGTAGTATAAGCGCACAAAGGTCCTAATATAAATACAAATGCTACAATAAACCCGGGCACAACATACAAATGTAGCAAACTGGGATTCCAAAACCCCATATTAGCAATAAAAGGGACAAAGTATGGCTACCATTTCAAATTTATGGCCAGGTCCAGCAGTGATTCTACTTGGCGTACGGCTCTTTGTTTCTCCTGTTGCTTCAACCTACTCACAACAGATTCAGGATCAAACGAATCTTGTCCATGCTGTGCTTCAGTTTGTTGATACCGGACCTCTTGTAGCAATGCATTAACCTCTCTGACAAAGTCTACCCTTAAAAGTGTATCATCAGCTTCAAGTGCAGGTTGAAGTGGCCCTTGATGCTGTTGGGGAAAAACTAAGCCGTTATGAAGTTAAATCAAACACAAATTAATTTGACCAATAGGATGTAGTGTTTATATTAGATCTAGTTGTGACATGTATCATCTGCTCCAAAGTTGAAAGAAGCAATCCCAGACTGGTTAGTTTTATCTTGAACATTAAATGATCTCCCATTAGAAAAATATTCCATTATCTTGGATATAATAGAGCCATGCTTTTATTCTACCGCCCAAGAAGGAGAATTGTGAATGTTCCTCTAAATCTCTAATTCGTCTAGGTACTTCCTACAATCAATACCAACTCCTATAATTTTTCACTCTGTGCCTTCACGAAAAGAATGGTTATGCGCTTGTCCCTACATGCAGAGATTGTCCTGGTGGCCTGATGCCACTCCTGATTCCTTGATTGTGTGCATGCAAGAGAGGTTTCTATGAGAATGACCAATATGTCATTCTATACCCTCATAGAATTCTTCGGTACAGCTAAAAGAAAAGGCACCATCATACAGATGAAAAAGAAAAAGAAAAAAAAAAAAAAGATCCGTGAGTTCTACAAGAAACACGCTAGTTGTGGCTATCATGTAGTTTGATCAAAGTCATAGGAAATATAATTTGTATATTTGCAGCAAACCTTATCAATGTCAAATCCTGCTGGAACAAGAATGCTAAATGGATCCTCTCTTGGAAAGGTGTCAACCATGTGTTTTTTGCATTCCTTCATCCAGCCTTCATCATCAAACCCATCATGCATATTCAAAAGATCGTTGAGCAGTCTCATGGCAGGAGTAGCCTCCCGTTTCAAAATCTCAGTCTAAAATATTAAGTCAAATTCAAAGCTTATAATTCTATTTTCTCCCAAGTAAGGCAACGAAGAAAGGTAACTACAAAATGAAAAGGGCCTAAAGGAGTGTCACAGCGCAAGATGTGCTAGGCTGGAATAATTATGTAAGGATTCTACTAAAAATCAGCACGATTTCAGACAAGATTTAACAATGTTCAGCATTTGGTTTTGAAAGTTAAAACCCATCTGTGTATTGAAACAAATGAATTTAAGCATGGCACTATTATATGAAAAGTAGTGTATACTTCAACCCTTCTATATAACAGATCAAGACTTCTTATGGCATCCTTTTCTTCCTGGAAAATGAGATAAATATCTAAATCAACATTAGAGAGAGAGATAAAGAGACTGCATATATTAAGTTCTACTGAACTCATACTATTAAGATTTACAAGGGAAAAAAAAAAAAAAGGGACAAGGCAAAGCCTTATGCTAAAAAGGACAAATAAGTTCCCAATTCTTGTCTTAAAACAAAAATACAAATTAAGAGGACTCGAGCAAATTTATTTGTTAGACATATGTAGTAAAACCTATGAATAGTCAGCTAGCAACCAACTGCTTTACCATTGAGTTGTTGAGGGACAATGAGAAATTAGATATTGATTTAAATTCCCTTTCTCAGCCCATGACCAGTATGAGCATGATTTTTCTTAAGTTACAGGTATCGTGTTGGATATCAGATTGACATTGAAGGTTCAATGGTCTTTAATTTCTCTATTTGTTTTATACCTTATTTCTAAGTAAGAGAAACCTCCTAATAGAAGACCTTGAACTCTCTTTTTCTCCAAATAATCATAAGTAATATGCGATTTAGAGTAACTTTTTTATCAAAGTCCTTAATCAACATGGATGCCTTGCTTATAAGAAATAGCTGATCATAGTAACTTCATCACTTTTCCTTCATGAGAAATATTAGTTGAGAATTTGATACTCATAAATTCCAGATTCTAATCTATGATATATATATATTTTCTTCAAACTTGTGTAAAAACAAACTTTCTTTAAAAAAAAAAAAAAAAAAAACAGAGAAAAAAAAACAAAATTTGGTTCTATAAATATTTACCAATCTTTGAGACTTATGAAACTAATGCTGAAATGCCATAAACACTCCTACACCTATGGAGAAATTAATAAAGGCAGCCATCAAGTTTGAACATTACAATAATCAGTGACTGCAAACATTTACATTGGCACACTAAAAAATGTTTGCAAAACATTACACTACAACAACATTGCATTAAAAGAAAAGATGCCACACAGAATTTAGAGACAACAAAAGACTAACTTACGTCACGTCTAGCAAGATCAAGGCAATTCCATATGACCATTAGAACAAGTTCATTGAGTTCTCCTTTCTCAGTAGCTTTCTCAATTTCCTGCACATAAGAAAGTTAATCAATAGTCACAATTATCCTACATGAATAGTTTGACTCAACTTCCCACTTATGGAAAATCCTACAAGCTACAAAGGATGTATATGGACAGCAACGAAATGAGATGTCCTTAGATATAAGACATAAATATTTCCTTCATAATGAAAACAAAACCAGCCAAAAAAGGAAAAAGGAAAGGGGTTTTACTTTTCAGAAGGACTTCTATCGACCCATGTCCACGTGTTTGCAGAAAGCACTCTTTAGAAATGAACACATTCTCATAATTTTAAAGTCTTAATAAGAATGTGGGTTTTACATTTAGGCAACATATTGTTATATACAGAATACACACGATGCCCCGAAACCCATCAATCAGGACCAGTTATCCATTCTTTTGAGGGAATGATCATAATCTGGACAAAATATTTCAAGAATTAAGAAAATTATAACATTGGATTAAGCTATATATGAAAGCAATAAAACGGGAAACAGTAATGCTATAAATTAAATTTAATTCTGGAAGACATGGACAATGCAATATAATTCAAAATCAATTTTTCTTAACTGGTAATAGGCAACTGTGAAAAGAGGTTCGTCTTTTAACTTGCATGTCAATTGTAATTTCACAAACAATAAACTCAGATTGCTCAATTTGTAAGCTATGAAGGCATTTTATTAAAGCCGTTATAGAAAAGCACTTCAAATTGACTGAGATTGAGTCAAGCCTAACTTCATAAGCCATTCTAATATTTTTCATAGTAACAGAGGCTAAAGTGTAACATGACCCTGCATGATCTAATTTTGCACACATAAATCTCAAATATGTGATCACTGTCAAAACATACCAAACCATTTATTGGTGGGTGCCAAATGATTCCAACACACTCTTTTACTGTAATTAATTTGTATTAAAAATTCCAAAACACTCTAGTCAGGACTGTGTACCAGAAAGTGGGCCTCTAGTTATCAGCTCGAAAACAAATCAATAAGACCCACTCTAATAAATTCCTTTAGCAAAGTTACACACGGAGACTGCCATTAACCATTTTGCAAACACTATACCTATATACACACACACACACAAATTAATGATTTAGTGGCATATATGGGAAATCTACCATTGACCCATCTCAGGAAATCAATAAATTTGAATACCCAATAATCAAAAAAGAACAATCATCCAGTCAACATAGCAAAACAAGAAAAATAAGAGACACCCATTTAAGAAAAAGGTGAAAAGAATGCCATAGCTGAAGCATATTGACACTACATACATACATCATCCTAATACTCCTTTGGAATAGGCCCAAGCACTTCGGCACGTACTTGGCCCAAGGCTAAAATAGAGTCAATATATTCACATTTTAATCATAAAAGTAATATGTCACTCTGTAATTGCAACAACATAATTTTCCCTTTTTGTTCACTGCTTATACTATTTTTATTATGCAATAGTCACAGCAAAACATGACAATAGCTGTAAAAATTAAAAAGTGTTGTATTCTTAAACTTATATTGTGTTAGTAGTAAGTAAAAAGAATAGAGGTATGTTTTAATTTTAAAAAAAAGTACTATATTCGCAATATTTTCATAAGTTTTCACAATAAATTTTAAGTAGTAAGTTGTTATTGGTTTTAATATGAACATATTACTAAAATTACTTTCTTATCACTTGAAATTTATTGTGAAAGTACTGTGGACATAATATTTCTCTTAATTTTATTGTTGGATGTTTGATATATGACTCAAGATTATCATCTTTCATCATCTCCATGAAATGAAATTGTAGAATAAATTGAAAATTTACATTTTAAAAAATTATATATGATATATATTTAATTATGTATTAAAAAATAAAAAGTCAAAATAGATAATTTTTAGAAAGAAAAAATATGCATAATTTAAATAAAATTTGTTTAGAGAAAAAAATATGCAACTGGTCGGGTTTAACATTTTTCTAATTAAAAAAAAAATCCTTCAAATATTTCACATACCAAAACCTGTTAAAATTTCCAAATTTCATCACAAATACATCCTATTTCTTTACCTATAGTAAAAAGAGTGAAATCAAGCATCCAATTTGTTGAGCACCATAGCTAATTACCATCCTGTCCTTGGACTTTGAGAGTTTTGTGATAGTTGAATCAAGTAGATGAGACCACTGCGCACCTTTGGTACGGTGGTTACTTCATACGTATAAGTGCTTGTGGGGGACAAAAGCTGGAGTTCAAGTCTCTAGGAGGAAGTTTTACACACATATACACTTAGATTAGACTAGAGTAGAAATTTTTTCTTGTATATATATATATATATATATATATAAAATTAGATGTGTGTTTATCCTCATCAAGTAGCTGAATTTCGTTTAGGCAAAATAATTAAATAAATATATTTGAGATCGATCTCGCAGTAAAATTT
Source organism: Castanopsis chinensis (assembly GCA_032878915.1). Lineage (NCBI taxonomy): Eukaryota > Viridiplantae > Streptophyta > Magnoliopsida > Fagales > Fagaceae > Castanopsis > Castanopsis chinensis. The sequence continues at coordinate 438,433 of JAVQMG010000051.1, read as the reverse complement.
GAAGAAACTTTTTGTTTGTAGAATTATATCAACCATTTTGTTAAATTTTTTTTTAGCAGAAAAATAAAACATTGCTTACTGTTTTTAAGTTAATATCAATGGCGTTCCTTCCGTTAGTAAATAGGAAAAATAGGGAGAGAAGCACACATGGCAAATTATCATTTGTGAAGCATAAAATGGAGCATAGCAAATGGTTTGGAGTATTTTTATTCCTCTTTATATAATGATAAATAATTAATTACAAAGGGTAAAACTTAGTTACAAGGTGTTCTTAAATTCAACAATGTCATTGCATTGACCAAAGGCCTCATAGTTGAGTTTAATTTTCCTTATAAAAGATACCACGGCTTTTTCCATACTAATCGATACAATTATATAGTATTTTGATTTCAATTGTAAAACCTAAAATAGAACAGCTAAAGACGAGGACCTAAGTTTTGTCAAATTACAAATTTTCTATCACACCTCAATTATCATAACCCAGAATAGATGAGCTTTTTGGGAAGTCTAATGGTCCGTTTGGATTAGAGAGAGAGAGGAGAAGTAGAGTAGAGTAGAGTACATTTAGCACAAAATTAACTTATTTTTAGCCAATATTCTACTCTACTCTCCTCCACTCCCCCTTCATCCAAACAAGCCATAAAGTTCTCCATCACTTAAACTTTTTGAACTTTTTGGGAAGTCTTGAGCCCAAGCGTCCCCTACCACAGACATAACCCCTTGACATGGATGGTGAATTAGTATAGTCCACACACACTAGGCAGCTGTCAAGTTTGGACTTCCAAATTGCAAGTTAACTCCAAATTCCAACTCCAACTAATATAATTGTGAATTTAATTATGGTCGCACCCAACGCAGCAGAGGTTCTTACTTGCTGACAAAAAGATAAATCTTATATTCTTCCTTTAATAACGTATTATTGTGGGTTGTTATATTTATATCATTACGAGCTGACAAAAAGACAAATTTAAATTTAAATTTATAATAATTTATTATAAAATTATTGTAAAAATAATATAAATATAAGATTTCTCATAAAAAAAATGTTAGGACCATAATTAAATTCACAATTTTTATCTTTTACTACAACTTGTCACAAAATGTGATAAGTTCATATCCCTATCACTCACAATTCGTTACAGTGTGAGATGTGGCAAGAGTTGGAAAAATAGTTTTATATATATATATATATACACAACAGACAAGTTCTTATAATTTTGTGTGTGTGAGAGAGAGAGAGAGAGGTTGTTTGTGAGTGGTAGTTGAGAGGAGAGGTGAGTTGGATTAGTGTGAATTGAAATGGACGTGAAAGAGAAACGTGAAATATATGAAAATTCAGTGCAAAACCATAGTGGAAGGGGATGCAAAAGTTTGTTTTTATGCTCCGGCTAAAAATAATAATGCTTTTGATTTAAGTTTGTATTTTGTTAACTGTTTATGTTAGGAGATCTCTTAACTCAACACCTTATTTTTCAACTAAATTTAATGTTGCTTTCAAGTTTCTCTTGTAATAATTTTAATTTGCCTCTTGCGATTAAAAGTTTGTAGGTCAGCCAACCAAAAAAAAAAAGTATGTACGTCAGGTGCAATTGTTGTATTTCTTTCTTAATGAAATCGTTGTACTTTTTACGATATTTTGTCCCCATTCGAACTCTCTATTGGTATTTTTCTCCCGCCATGACATCCTATAAACTTACTTCAGTACCCAAAGACTCACACTTTGTGATCTACAAAATTCTCCAGGTTCGTTTTTCTTTTTTCCTCTCTGCTTTTTTTCATTTTTTGTGCCTATTTCTTTTCCTCTCTATTTTCTTAGCTGCCAAACAACATATTTGTTCTTGTAGGTTGTAGCTATTTTTTATTTTCTTTTGTGCCAATTGCTATTTCCAAACAAGATTAGGGAAAAGAAAAAAAAAAAAAAAAAAAGAGTTACAATTGTTATTGATGTAGCTATTTTTTTTTTTTTTTAATGCCTTGTTGCTATTTTCTTGGTAGCCAAACAATAAGTAGGATTTGGAAAAAAAAAAAAAAAAGAATTAGAAATTGGACAAATAATAAGGAAGATTGTGGCAAACATATATGTATTGTGATGGTTGTTGTTAGCATTGTTCTAAGAATTGATGTAAGGTACTAGGATGTTTTGGTAGCTATGGGCAGGTCACATTCTATTATAGATGGCTAATTAGGCATGTGCTCAATTCAAAGATTCAACTTAAATTATTTCTAATACCTTTTGTTTATTTTTATCTTTTCATTTGGTTGAATTTCATGGTTATTTAGATAATAAAATTCAAAATATCATCCTATACTCAATGGAGAGATACGGTGGGGTGCTAAAATTGGAGAGGGGAATTATGCAGCAGATTACTTGGCTTGGGATCTTGTGACCCTACAGACTGTAACTTTGAGAAAGATTCCTTTGATGATTAAGGATTTTGTGCATGAGATCATAATATAATGCTTAATGTTGAATCAAGCATACATTAAGCATTTGATTAATGCATGCTTGATTAAGAAGGAGATCAAGAGATCCAAACAAGCTTCCAGCCTCATCTAATTGGAAAGCTATTAAGGCTGGCTTCCAAACATTTGTTGATGGTATATGTTGGGGAGTGGGTAATGGAATTAAGATAAGAGTCTGGACTAACTGCTGGATCAGAGGTGATTCCCTTAGAGAGCTGATTGAAGGGCCTTTGACTCAACAAGAGAGTGAGCTGATGCTTCGGGAGCTCCTTCTTGAGCACGATCAGGGATGGAGATGGGAGATTTTATCCTTTGAGCTGCCTCAGGAGGTTAAAGATAGGATTAGAGCTATTCCTCAAAGTTAAATTGGTAGAAGTGAGGAATTAGTGTTATGGAAACACTCAAAAGATGGGGAGTTTTTTGCAAAATCTGCATATTTAGCTAATATCTCTCATGTTCTAGTCCCTCGCCCCTTTTCAAGTTGCTTGGATTTGGAAGTTAGATGTCTTGCCAAAAATTGTGAATTTTCTATGGCTGTGCTTGCATAAGAGTGTACCTGTGAAAAATAATTTAGCATTGAGGGGTATCATTGAGGATGCAATATGCCCTCTGTGCAAAACAATGCCTAAAACAATTTTGCACCTCTTAAGAGTTGTTACTATGCCTGTGATTCTTGGCACAAACTCATGGTCCCACCTAATATTGTTCAGTCCTTCCTTGCCTCGGATGTGGAGACTTGGCTGCAGGAAAATTGCTTGAGTAAGTTAAGTCATCATTCCTCTGTTCCATGGAAACATATAAACAAAGTGGCCTAATGAATATCACTCTAAACCCCAATCTGTGTAGGTCGTGCATCAGTAAAGCTATAGAGTACTACTTTTGTGTGGGGAAAATCAGGGATTAGAGGAGTATGGTTGTCATGTCTGTCCGCTGGGAAAAACCACCCCTCAGCTAGTATAAACTAAATATTGATGGAGCTTCGTGTGGTAATCCAAGGATGGCAGAAGGTGGTGGAGTTATTAGAGGTAGTGCAGGGAATTGGATAAGGGGATTTGCTAGAAATATTGGGTCAACAAGAAGCATAATAGCTGAATTCTGGGCCCTCAAAGAAGGTCTGCAATTGGCCATTCAACTTGGTGTGCAAAACTTGGAAGTTGAACTAGACGCAAAAGTCATTGTGGATTTAATTATTTCCAGGAACTTTTCCAATGCGGCCTACTCATCCTTATTGTTTGATTGCAGATTATTGCTGGTTCCTCACACCAAGGCGAAGCATGTGTTTCAAGAAGCTAATAAATGTGCCGATACTATGTTTGGCAGTTACATGCCTATAGTAGCTTTCCCCCTTCTCATCTGCATAAACTATGGCAGATATATCATCAAATGAGGGAACATAAAAAATTACAAACTCCTCTTGAGAATTACATCCCTTCCTAGCTAAACTATCGGCACATTTATTAACTTCTTAAAACACATGCTTCACCTTGTTGTGAGGAATCTTTTCTAGCAATAATCTGCAATCAAACAATAAGGATGAGTAGGCCGCATTGGAAGAATTCCTGGAAATAATTAAATCCACAATGACTTTTGCGTCTAGTTCAACTTCCAAGTTTTGCACACCAAGCTGAATAGCCAATTGCAGACCATCTCTAAGGGCCCAGAATTCAGCTATTATGCTTGTTGTTGACCCAATATTTCTAGCAAATCCCTTTATCCAATTCCTTGCACTACCTCTAATAACTCCACCACCTCCTACCCTCCTTGGATTACTACACGAAGCTCCATCAGTATTTAGTTTATACCAGCTGAGGGGTGGTTTTTCCTAGCGGACAGACATGACAGACATACTCCTTTGATCCCTAATTTTCCCCACACAAAAATAATACTCCATAGCTTTACTGATGCATGACCTATACAGATGGGGGTTTAGAGGGATATTCTTAAAGGCCACTTTGTTTCTATGTTTCCATGGCATAGAGGAATGATGACTTAACTTACTCAAGCAATTTTCCTACAACCAAGTCTCCATATCCAAGGCAAGGAAGGTCTGAATAGCATCAAGTGGGACCATGAGTTTGTGCCAAGAATCACGGGCATAGTTACAATCTCTTAAGAGGTGCAAAATTGTTTCAGACATTGTTTTGCACAGAGGGCAGACCGCATCCTCAATGATACCCCTCAATGCTATAGTATTTTTCACAGGTACACTCTTATGCAAGTACAGCCATAGAAAATTCACAATTTTTGGCTGGACATCTAACTTCCAAATCCAAGCACCTTGAAAGGGGGGGTGCTGGAACATTAGAGATATTAGCTAAATATGCAGATTTTGCAAAAAACCTCCCCATCTTTTGAGTGTTTCCATAACACTAAATCCTCACTTCTACCAATCTAACTTTGAGGAATAGCTCTAATTCTGTCTTTAACCTCTTAAGGCAGCTCAAAGGATAAAATCTCCCATCTCTATCCATGACCGTACTCAAGAAGGAGCTCAAAAAGCATCAGCTCACTCTCCTGTTGACTCAAAGGCCCTTCAATCAGCTCTCTAAGGGAATTACCTCTGATCCAGCAGTCAGTCCAATCTCTTATCTTATTTCCATTACCCACTCCCCAACATATACCATCAGCGAATGTTTGGAAGCCAGCCTTAATAGCTTTCCAATTAGATGAGGCTGGAATTTGTCTGGATCTCTTGATCTCCTTCTTAATCAAGCATACATTAATCAAATGCTTAATGTATGCTTGATTCAACATTATGCATTTTATTATGATCTTATGCACAAAATCCTTGTTCATCAAAGGAATCTTTCTCAAAGTTACAATCTGTAGAGTCATAGGATCCCAAGCCAAGTAATCTGCTGCATAATTCCCCTCTCCAATTTTAGCACCCCCACCATATCTCTCCATTGAGTATAGGATAATATTTTGATTTTGATTATCTAAATAACCATGAAATTCAACCAAAGGAAAAGATAAAAATAAACAAAAGGTATTAGAAATAATTTAAGTTGAATCTTTGAATTGAGCACATGCCTAATTAGCCATCTATAACATAATGTGACCTGCCCATAGCTACCAAAACATCCTAGTACCTTACATCAATTCTTAGAACAATGCTAACAACAACCATCATAATACATATATGTTTGCCACAATCTTCCTTATTATTTGTCCAATTTCTAATTTTTTTTTCCTAATCCTACTTATTGTTTGGCTACCGAGAAAATAGCAACAAGGCATTAAAAAAAAAAAAAAAAATAGCTACATCAATAACAATTCTAACTCTTTTTTTTTTTTTTTTTTTTTTTCTTTTCCCTAATCTTGTTTGGAAAAGAAATAGGCACAGAAGAAAATAAAAAATAGCTACAACCTACAAGAACAAATATGTTGTTTGGCAGCTAAGAAAATAGAGAGGAAAAGAAATAGGCACAAAAAATGAAAAAAAGCAGAGAGGAAAAAAGAAAAACGAACCTAGAGAATTTTGTAGAATGCAAAGTGTGAGTCCTTGGGTACTGAAGTAAGTTTATAGGATTTCATGGCGGGAGAGCAATACCAATAGAGTTCAAATGGGGACAAAATATCGTAAAAAGTACAACGATTTCGTTAAGAAAGAAATACAACAATTGCACCTACTGACCTACATACTATTTTTTTTTTTTTATTGTCTGACCTACAAACTTCTAATTGCAAGAGGCAAATTAAAATTATTACAAAAGAAACTTTGAAAACAACATTAAATTTAGTTGAAAAATAAAGTGTTGAGTTAAGAGATCTCCTAACATAAACAGTTAACAAAATACAAACCTAAATCAAAAGCATTATTATTTTTAGCCGGAGCATAAAAACAAACTTTTGCATCCCCTTCCACTATGGTTTTGCACTGAATTTTCATATATTTCACGTTTCTCTTTCACGTCCATTTCAATTCACAAGATTTTGCACTGACTTTGGGGTAATTAACATTTTAGCTCATTTTTCTAAGTATCAAACTGAAACTTGGTCATGCCTGACTCCTCGGACCACATACCTTGTATAAATTGATATTTTATTAAATTTTGTTTAGAATCTTAACTATGTCTGGTCCTTGGAAGATCTATTCTTGGGTCAACTAATATCTAAATTTGATTTTAGCATTTTTTTTTCCATCTTGATCGCGTATCTTGAAGACTCCCAAAATAGCGATGAATGGATGGGAGTTCATGAGCATCACTTAAAGCAATTATAGGTATATTAAACATATTTGTTGTCTAGTTCATGTCTGATTACTTCCTTAGAATCATTAAGTTATATGGGAAATGATGTGGGTTATTGTTCTGTTGTGACATATAGACTTTTCAGTTACTAGATGGTTTTGCTAGATTTGGTTGACTAACTAATTCTAAATTTATCATAAAAGAGTTATCATTTGTGCAGATGACAAATCTAGGTGTGTGCCATTGTCTTATCAATTAAGCATTAAGTAAGGTAAAGGTGACACAAAAAAAAAAAAAAAAACATAAGTGTCAAATGCATAAGAAAAACAACTTGATCTTTTCATTGATTTAAAGTCCTTTAGAAGTACAACTTGCTTACAAATTATCAAGTTATATCAAATAAAAGGCAAAATAAAGCTGAAAGGAAGAATGGATGAGGATCAATTACGACTTCAGTTTTATTGTCAGATGGCCATTAGGATCCTTTGGGGGCTGGATAGGAACCATGGAGTTAGAGGCAAGCCCTTTGCCTATTGGATCCTTTTTTATGGTGATAGGAAGAGTCGCCAAGACAAGTTCCATTGTCTCATTAGATCCCTTTTCCTTGGTAGACTTCTTAGGGGCATTAGGAGGCTAAGTATCATCATGGGCCGCCCCTTCTGCTGGTTTAGTAGGTTGCTTGGTGGCCTCAAACTGCTTAACCTCTTCGAGCTGACGTCCAATGGAGACAAGGGCTTCAGCTAAGCTATCTTGTTCGGCATCTGCTCCTTAGGTGATAGCACCATCCTTAGTAACGGATGAAGCAAAAGCTCGGATGGCTGGGGGGTAGTAGACATTGTCTATCTTCCAAAGGGTAGAAGAATCGTTAACCCCAGCTCGGGTAAGTACCTCGTTCCACACTTGGAGGCAGTAATGCCTACATACCTCTGAAACCTGTAATCTAAGATTTTCTGTGGTCTTAGACACCCCAACCTCGTATCCATCTTGCTTAGCTTGGTCTCTTGCTTTCTTGGCTTCCTCTTTGGTTTTGGTAGATTCTTCCTTAGCTTTATAAATCCAAATAAAAGAAAAGAAAAGGAAAGGTGGTTGCGAGTAATTCATCTAAACTTAGAGTTTCACTTGGTTCCCCTTCCCTTGTCGGACAGGGGACACCATTGTGCCAATCCTCCGATATAATCAGGAAATCTTTTTTCATCCCTTTGTTATATTCAAGGAGACATTGGATTAATCTAACCTCGGGGTACCTAGATTTTAAGTAATATCCTTACCCTTTTAGGTGGTGGAGATTGTAAATCCAGTTCACATCGTGATGGGTGAGCCTTAGACCCATCTTTTCATTTAGTGCATCTACAGAATCCAAAATCCTAAACATACTTGGGACGCACTAGGTAGGAGCTAATCTAAAGGCCCTAAGGTAGTCCTTAGTAACCGTTCCCATTGGGATTTTCATCCCTCCCTCTATGAAAGTGATCATTGGGATTACTACCTCTATCGTTCGCCTTTTTTCATGCCACTCCTTTTCCATACAATATGTAACAGATTCTCCCAATGGAATTCTATACCGTGCCTTAAATTGTTCTATCTTTTTATCAGAATCTACTAAGGAGGAAGATCTACCCATTTGTAGGAGAGAGTTAGAGGTATTGACGATTAGGGAAAAGGACAGGAGAGATGAGGAGAAAGAAATACAAAAGAAAGAGAAAGAAGAGTATATAAAAAATAATGAGTGGGGAAGTTCGGGAAGTTTTTCACAGGGACTTAAAGCCTGAAACCATGTTGATAGATCTAACTGGTGCATTGAAGCTTGGTGATCTTGGTACTACTAAGTGCTAAGGTATTTCCTAATTCCACTATCAAACTTAGTCCTCATGTATTCTTTGCCCTTAAAATATAAGATCATGTGTATGTTTAAGTAGAATTGTGGCTGTATTTCTAAACATATTTGTGACAATATTCTAGGCTTACACACTGCAATACAAAGCACCAGAGATCTTGCTAGGTTTTGAGGACTACACAGCAGCTATTGATATCTGGTCAATTGGCTGCATCTTTTTTGAAATGTTGGTAGCGAAGAAGCAACAAGAAAGGAAACTCTTTGATGGGAAATCTGAAATTGATATGCTGCAAGAAATTTTCAAGTGCTATAGTTTGTGAATTCATTGACATATTTGCTTTAGTGTTTTGCAATTTAGTTTGTTATTTTTGTTTTTGGAAAGTTCATTCATCATATTTTAATATGTATCATTTATAATATGCTAAGTATGCGTTGCCTTGAGCATGTCTCAAAAGTGAACTAGTTCATATTTAGAAAAGTGAACTTATAGAAGGTGAGGCATATATTGTCTTATATCATATTATTAATTGGCAATCCACTACTGATATTGGGTCGAGCATGTCATTTTTTTTTTTTTTTGAATTTTTATTTTAATGAATAAGGTCAATAATGTCATGCTTCCTTGTTACTTGTACTTGTAAAACTCTAAGTGAACCACTCTGTAAGTGAATGTGGTGCTTACTTTTTCACATCTGGAATGACTATTTTCTTAATTTATAGCAGCAATGAAAAATGTAGTTATTGATTCCAATTCCAAGTTATTTTTGTGTATTTGAACTTCAATTGCTCCTATGTTTTGACTTTTGACAATATATCTTAATGAAGTAAACTGGGTACTCCCGAAGAGCAAACATGGCCTGGAGTGTCTTGATTACCAGGATTTGCATTTGGAATCCCCAAGTATCCTCCTGAGGTGATATGAATTTTTTTAATGGTTAGTCATGTTGGTGATTGTACTAAAATACTTGCATTGAATTTATATTCTATTTAGAATTTTCTTGCTATACTGGACACAATACAAGAAAAAAGGCCTATTACAATAGGAAAAATCATTGCAATAACTACAAAATCGTTGCAATAAGGTGTTATTGCAATGTCGAAAAAGTTATTGCAAGCCGTTGTAATAAACTTCGAAGCAATAGGTTTACGTAACACAAAGATCTCGTTGCAATAAATCCTACATATTGCAACAAATAGGTTGATGCAAAACTTCTTTATTACAACAAATAACTTTGTGACAATAGTGTACTGCTTCAAAGGTTTGGTTGTAATACGTGAAAAATGCCATAGCTTATTACAACAAAAAACCTTATTGCAATAGGTTGAGTTTTTTTATTTTTTTATTAATTTGTCTATTACCCTGTTTTGCAATATACACATTATAAGACAATATAAAAATTATAATGAGGAACTACAATAACAAATTAAAGATACAAATTAAAAAAATGCACAAGTCAAAGTACTCCATCAAATTAATATGTACAAAAAAACAAATATATACATAACATGTTGAGTTTACGATCCAACACATGTAACAAGTCTTTTTTCACCTATTACAACAATATATTTTGATGTGAAATAAGTGGTTATTTATTGTAACAACATATTTGAAAATAAAATAAGGTTTAGTTATTACAACAACACATTTAGATGTAACAAGGTAATTCTTGCAACAATCTTAATTGATGTAATAAATTTAAGTTACTATTACAACAAAAAACAACCCACAAATGCAATAGTATATATATTACCCCAATTATTTTTGTTGTTGCAATATTACTTGTTGTAATAGGTCTTTTTTCTTGTAGTGACATAACAACCTTAGTCCCAGAATTGGATCCTGCTGGACTTGACCTTCTCTCTGTATGGTTAAATATAGAAATTAAGATCTTTATATTATTTACCATAATTATTGTTGAATTCATTATGACTTTTGGTTCCTTTTTTTTCAGAAAATGTTGTGCATCAATTCGAGTCAAAGAATAACTGCAAAAGATGCCTTGAACCATAAATATTTGACGGGTGATGTGACACCTGAATGATATTCTTGATTTTCTTGATGTTTGTACGAGATATTCTTGAATTTTTGGATGATACTATAGTTCTATAATACTGATTTTTTTTTTTTTTTTTGTAAACTGTAATAGGCTAAACTTCAAGTAAACAATAGTTACATACATGTTAACATCTAGTTCTAATTTGATGGATGAAATAGATAACATGCAAAATTTCATAAATAGTTGGATTTTAGTGTGATACGAGCCTGTTATTGTAAGGCTTAATACAAAATATTGTGAACCTTGAATTTACCTATGAACTGAGTATAGCCAAGTGGGGTAGGGGCCAACAAAGTACATTTTTGGCCATTACACTATGTTTGGTTGGAGTGAAAAGGAGGCAATGGAAAAGGTCAAAAGGGAAAAGAAAAATGGAAGGGAAAAGAGTTTATACTATAGCCATTTTGGCTGCCTAGTTGTTTTTATATATTTCCTTTAAAAAAAAACTCAAAAAACGCACAACCAAATTATATTAACCCCATATAGTGTTATAAAAACACAATGATTTAGGGTCACCACCAAATTGCCCATATTGCATAAATTGTGAAAATACTATTTTAGCCCATATATTTTAAGGCCACAATCAATTTAGTCTCTATATTTTAGTAGCAGTAAATTTGGTCCTTATTATTTTCAACTTATAATCAATTTGATCCTTACTATTAACTTACTAACGAAAAATGATTACGTGGAAAATAGTTTACACTATTGGTATGTTTAATAATAAAAAATTAAATGAGATGCTGGCATGCCTAAATTTTAGTAGCTACGTTAACATTTAGATTGCAAAAAATAGTCATTGTGAACTTGTAAAAATAGTTTTATTTTCTTAAGTCATGTTAACAGATATCCTTAAGATAATTTTTAATAAACTATTGGAGAATTTTAATATTAATTAATTAAAATGAATAAATATTACAACATAAATGTAAAGATGTGGGAGTGAATATGAAAGATGAGGAGTTAGTGAAAATGTTTAATCCCAAATTGAAAAGGAGAGAGACTATTTTATTCTTTTTAATTGTGATGATTAATGAGCTAATATGAATTAACTCAGATATTAGGATAGATATGTGGGCAAAGGAGAGGTGAAGGGAGGAGGTGTCAAAAATAGAAATGAATCAGAAATTGGCCTTTTTTATATAAAAATGCTAAGGTGGCTATTTTAATGTTAATTAAAAAATTTTATAATAATTTTACAAGCCACATAGCCTTTAAGAGTGCCAATAGTGAACACTGTCATGTAGGTATATTCCATTAATAAATATCCAAGTAGGTGATTTCCGTTAATGAGTTAATAGTATGGACAAAATTAACTATAGTTAAAAATAACAGATTCCAAATTAAGTGCTACTAAAATATAGGAACCAAATTAATCTACCTTAAAATATATGGATCAAATTTTTTTTTTTGTATGCATGAAAACTATTTTTAAACTATTTTTTTTCATAGTAAATAAAAAGTAATTAATTCAATCTAATAATAAAATAATTGATTATCTATTTAACTAATAATGAATATAATACTATTTTTTAATAGTCAATTTAATAAATAAAAAAACTCAAAATGGAGAATTTTATCCTAAACTCTTTAGAAAAGAGCCAACAGATTAATAAACAATAAGCATCTATGTGTATGAATTCGCCCAATTTATTGCACACATGGCATTAGCATGTCATATGAAGTGCTCAACACTAGACAGATAGCAATCATTTAGGATGTGAAAAAACCAGGAGGATAAAAATTTGGTTAGGTTTAAGATGAAACCAAGCTCCTTCTTCATTTGGTGCTCACATTAGTCCATATGGCATGGCAGAGTTACTCTCCCATTTTCTTTCCCTTCCACTCTCACCTAACCAAACTCTTTTCCCTTCCATTTTTCTTTTCCCTTTTGACCTTTTCCATTGCCTCCTTTTCACTCCAACCAAACATAGTGTAAGGGCCAAAAATGTACTTTGTTGGCCCCTACCCCTGGCTACACTCAGGTCATAGGTAAATTCAAGGTTCACAATATTTTGTATTAAGCCTTAAAATAACAGGCTCATTTCACACTAAAAATCCAAGATTGCATGTTATCTATTTCATCCATCAAATCAGAACTAGACATTACAGGCTCATTTCACACTAAAATCCAACTATTTATTAAAGTTTGCATGTTATCTATTTCATCCATCAAATTAGAACTAGATTTTAACATGTATGTAACTATTGTTTACTAGAAGTTTAGCCTGTTACAATTTACAAATATATATATATATATATATATATATATCAGTATTATAGAACTACAGTATCATCCATGTTAGAACTATAGTATTATTTTGTATGCAAGCCAAGTCTCCTACTTCTACTAGAAGTCTATTAGTCTAGGGTTTAGTCTACTATATATACACATGTTATGGTTCATTGTAACACAGGGTTTGTACTACACTCTAATATATTATTGATGTAACCCTTTAGGGTTTCCTCCGTAGATGTAAGTTGTTAGACTGAACCACGTAACCCTTGTGTGTTATTGTATTCTACACTTTATGCTTTCGCTTCTACATCTATACTAGCATATTCAACATGGTGTATCAATGCTAATATTTAACTTAGAAATACTGAATAATTGTATTGTATTTCTCAATTAAAGAATATACATGTGTGCATATATATAGGAGGCATAGGAGTGCAGTACAAGTAAAGGTGTAGTACAATAATGTGTGCTATACAAGTAATCTAGTTGGGTCTAAAGCCCATAACACTATACACATTAACAACTCCCCCTCAAACTCAAGGTGGATGTGAGACCAACTTGAAGTTGTCAACCAAAGTACGAAAGCGTTCCTTTGGATGTGACTTGGTGAAGATATCTGCAAGTTGATCTGTAGAGGAGACTGAGATTAGCTTGAGAACACCATGAACAAGATGATAACGAATAAAATGACAATCGATCTCAATGTATTTAGTCCATTCATGAAAGACATCATTGTGAGCAATATGAATGGCACTCTTGTTGTCACAATAAAGAGGAGTAGCAGAGGATGTAGACACACCTAAGTGAGAAGCCATCTTAGCCAAAGAAACTCAGATGTGGTATCAGCAAGGACACGATATTCTGCTTTAGTACTGGAGCGGGCCACATGAGTTTGTTTCTTGCTTCACCAAGAAATCAGAGAAGAACCAAGAAGAAAGCAATAGCCAGTGGTGGACTTGCGATCAGTGAAATTTCCTACCCAATTAGTATAAAAAAAAGCACAGAGAATAAGAGGAGACTGGGCAGAATAGAAAAGACCATAGAAGAGAGTACCCTTTAAGTACCGAAGAATGCGTAGAACAGCAGTATAGTGAGTCGATCGTGGAGCAGACAGATATTGGCTCACCTAGTGAACATCATAAGAAATGACTGGACGAGTAACAGTAAGATAAACTAGGCTACCACTAGGCGTCTGTAAATAGAGGGATTAGACAATGGTTTCCCTCCTAAAGGAGTCAGATGCTCATTAAACTCAACTGGAGTGTCAACAGTCTTGCTATCAGTGAGTCCTGCTCGAGACAAGAGTTCAGAGGCATACTTGGCTTGAGTAATTTAAAGGCCATCTGTAGAATGAGTGATTTCAAGACCCAAGAAGTTGCTGAGATGTCCAAGAACTTTCATCTCAAACTGCTGATTGAGAAAATCCTTGAGTTCTTGAATGTTACTGAGGTTATCACCAGTTATGATCATATCATCCACATACAGGAAAAGTAAAATAATGCCTTTGTTAATGTTACGAAGAAATAAGGTGGAATCATAATGGTTGGTCATGTAACCCAAGCGAGAGATGATAGAGCTGAATTTGGCAAACCAAGCTCATGGAGCTTGTTTAAGGCCATAAATTGCACGTTGAATGTGACAAACCTTGTTTAATTTCATAGAAAGACCAGAAGGAGGTTGTATATTAACTTCTTCACTTAAATCCCCATTAAGGAATGTGTTAGGACATATGTGATTCAAGTCTGTGAACATATGTCACTATTTTATGTAATTGGCTTATCCTTAGACAAAACACACTTTACTTGTAATTGGGTAGATTTAGGATGAGTTTAACACTTCAAGAAATAGTGGTTCAAGGTTAAGTGTTGAAGCCGTCAAAGTCTGTCCAAGAAATAAGCTGGGAAGTGCAAGATTTTAAAGCTCGACACATACCTCGACAGATACATCTATCAAGCTTTAAAGAAGCTGTTTTGCCCGAGCCTCGACAGCTATCTCGACACCTTTCGACACCTCTATCTGTCGAGAATTAAAGAAAACAGATTTCCAGGTTTGTTTCAAGTCTAATCCGTGAGTGTGTCTTTAGGACTTCTTTTCTCCTAACCCTAGACATATAAAAGGATTATTTTAAGGGCCGTCAAAAGGGAGATCACAGAAAAACAAGTTGCACATTCTTTGAGAACTTGTTGTTCATGCAATTTGTGATCTGACAGACAAAGTTCGTGCCCTAGTTCATCCTTGATGATTTGAAGAACTTTGCAGCCAACTCTCTCTCTCTCCATAGTTGGTAATTGAAGTCGCGTACTGGGATCCGCGCATTTGGTTAGTCACGTACTTGGGAGCCATGCATTAAAAGGAGAAACTGTCACTACAGAACAAGTCCAATTGGGTATTGGGGTAAGAGTTCAACTGTAGGTTGGTGAGGTACTTGGGATCCCTTACTTGTAACTGCTTGTTGTGATAATAGTGGAGTTTCGGGAGTGGTGACCTTAAATCACCCGGTGGGGTTTTTGCCGTAAGGGTTTTCCCCATTCGTGAACAAATCACCGTATTATTTACTTTCCGCTGCTTTACTTAGTTTCGGTGATCTGTTTGTGCTACCACGTGATTGCATGTTAATTTGATTAATTAATAACTGGGCTAATTAATTAATCTAAGTTATCACAAGGGGTCAACGCGTTTGTGGCCTGACAGAATGCATTTTTGACATCCATCTGGAAAAGGTCTCATCTACTAGCAGTAGCAACAGCTAAGAGGACACGAACAGATGAGATACGAGCAACCGAAGCAAAGGTCTTTTCATAATCAATCTCATACTCCTGTGTAAAACCTTTTGCAACAAGATGAACTTTGTAGCGTTCAATGAACCCATCAAAGCGAGTCTAAATTTTGTAGATCTACTTACAACCAACCACAGATTTCCCAAGGGGGAAAGTGACTCAGTCCCAAGTATGGTTTTTAGATGATGCATCAAGTTCCTTTTTCATTGCAATTTGCCATAAAGAGTCAGTGGAAGCCTCATTATAGGTGTAAGGCTCGTGCATTATAGCAAGAGTAATGTAACAATGATAGTCAAGTAAATGTACAGGAATGGATCTTACTCGAGTTGAGCAACAAGGTGGAATGTCTTGTGCAAGATCTTCAGGCAGAGCAGGAGCAGGGGACCCAAGCTCAAGGTTGGGTAGCTCGTCTTCGACTTGTTCATCTTTCACCTGTTCATTAAAGGGGAAACTAGGAAAGGGATCAAGGATATTTGGTGGTTGGATAGAGAAGTCTACAAGAGAATCAAGAGCAGCTACAAAAGGATCAAGAGTAGCTACAGGAGGGTCAAGAGCAGCTACAGAAGGAATATGTGCCTCATCTAGAAAAAAGGTCTAAGACAGAGGAGGAAGATAGAGAAGCATGGAAGTGAGAGAGCTCGACAAAGAGGCGATGTTCCCAAAAAATAACATTGCGGGAGACACGAAGACAATGAGAAACAGGATCATAACACCGATACCTCTTTTGAGTTTGGTCATAGCCAAGAAAACAACAAAACCTTGACCTAGGCTCAAGTTTTTTATGCTCATGTGGCTGAAGAAGAACGAAACAAGCAGAATCGAAGGAGCGAAGGTGGTGATAGTCTGGAGGTGACCCAGGGACGGACCCAAGTCAAGTCAGAGGGGGCTAGAAATTAGCGAAAAAACAAAATTTTCAAATACGCATCCATAATCCATATAGTCATTGTTTCTTAATATATTAAGATACAATCATCTATCAACAAAAACAAAATACACGAAACACTATTGTTTCTTAATACAATCATCTATGAAAAGGGAAAAATCATCTACGATTGAATCCAAACTAAATATCGAAACTATATCCTTTACAATGTATAACATCAAAGAGTTCGTCAAAAAATCATTTTTCATTTTGCTTCGAAGGTTAGTTTTGACAACTTTCATAGCTGAAAATGCTCGCTCTGTAGTAGCAGTAAAAACTGGAAGAGTAAGCATAAGTCTCACCATTCTACAAACAAGATTGTAGTGTTCTGAACTCTGAATTTCTACAAATTTCTATTTTTCAATTTTTTGAACTCTGGATCTTGGACTACATTGTGCTCAAAATGATAAAGCTCCTTCTCCAACACTTGTTTTTCATAATCTGTGAAATCTTGTGGATAGAAATTCTTTACCAACAAACAAAGATCACTACTTCTGAAAGATTTTAATGCCTCTCGAGGTTCTAAAGCTGAGCTAAGCATAAGTAACTCCATTGCATCTTCATTAAACCAATGATTTAGTTCCTGTAGTTGAGAATCTATTGCAACATAAAAAATTTTTACTCGATAATGATGCTCAATTGTAATGTTATCTTGTTGATTACGAGCTCGATCTCTCCTCGCAACAGAACGAGCATTCATATCTGGAACATCAATGGAATGCTTCTCACAAAATGATATCAAAGTTATGAGTAAGCCATCCCATCCATCATCTCTAAATTTTTGTTCAGTAGTGAAATGATTAACTACCCTTTGTAAATGCTGCGATTGGTTCATCAAATCCTTACACATTTGCTCAGCAACTCTATGAGCTTAATTAGGATATTTTCCTATATGACCTTAAAGATAACAATCTTTGCCCCCAACTTTTCTCCAATTTCTAAATCCACCAACAGTGAATGTATTTTGTCCCACAACCCCATTTGGACTATGAAAGACAAAGCAGGGTAGACAATAAGCTACATCTGTCGTAGAAGAATATTCAAGCCATGATTTATCATATTCAAACCAAATAACTAGAAAGCTCCGATTGTACTTTTCACTTTTTTTGTTTTTCTTTAGAGGAGGTTGGTGCGAATCGTTTGTAATGTAAGCCCATCGAATTTCATGACGTTGATTAACATGATATTCCCATATTTGTTTTTGTGTTCTAGGATCATAATCCAAAGAATCAAGATCAACTCTTTGAAATTGTATTTGAGAGATTAGAACATTGACATTTTCTAGAATTGGAGAATGCACATTTTCTAGAATTGGAACACCCACATTTTCCAGAATTGGAATAACAACATTAGTTGTTGACAATTCCACGTTGACTTCAGAAGAATTTGAATCTTTTCTTTTGAAAAAATCAAGCATTGTAGTTAATTTTTTCATGATCTACAAATAAAATAAGAATCATATATATTAAATTTGTGTGACAATTTTCTATTATATGATTTGTTTTTTTCTTTTTGTCTTTGGTCTGCCTTTATTTATCATTGTCTTTGTGTTTTTTCCATTTTCCTGACATTGACCCACTAACCCAACCTCGACACTACTGACACTCTTTATTTATTCTACACAGCATTATTAACAAAAACTTTTCTTAACTTTAATTTTTTTTGTCTATCACTTGTCCCTATTATGCCTAACTACCAGTCAACAAAGCACAAAATTTGTGCTTGTTGATTGGTAGTTGTGCCACAAACAAACAAATAGTCCAACAAGCAACAATGAAACAAATACTCTCTCTATTCTCTACAAACTCTACTCTCTCTCTCTCTCTCTCTCTCTCTCTCTCTCTCTCTGACTATCTCTCTTATCTATATATAATACAAGAGACAGAGAGAGAGTCACAAACACAGAGTGACAGTCACAAAGCAAAAAAGCCCAAAAAAAAAAAAAAAAACCATAGGCCGCAATAAAAACACAGTCTCATCATCACTGTCAGTCTCATCATCAGTAAAAACACACTCCACAACCACAAGCACAGATTGTTAAAACAGTTGATTCATAAATCACAAACATTTTATTAGGCTTTGATTTTTGAAGGAAAGGATCATAAATTTAAGTACCTGTGATTGTGAAGGCTCAAGCCTCAAGCAACCGACAGCAATGACAGTTGAGGAGGGCTCGCGACTCGCGTGATGATGGCGCACCAGCGTCGACATGGTTGGGTACTCAGTGGCTCACTCAGCCTCATCGCGTCGCGCCTCTCTATCTCTCTGTGTCGTCGCGGCGTCACACCTCTTTATCTCTCTGTCTCATCGCAGCATTGCGCCTCACTATCTCTCAGTCTCTCTGTTTTGTTTCCTTTCTTTCTTTATTTTTTTCCTTTGGCTTTCACTTTCTCCGTCAGGCGTTAGGTTGTCTGCTGAGTTTTTTTTTTTTTTTTTTTACATGGGTCATGGCATGGACTCTTGCCTCTAGGCTGGACAGGTGGGCTTGGAACTCTTGAATTTTGGGAGGAGGCTTAAGCAGGAGGGGGGCCTGTGCAAAAAACTAAGGGGGGGCCCAATTCTTTTTTTTTTTTTTTGGAAAAATTTAAGCTGTTAATTTTTTTTTTTTTTTTTGGCCCAGGGGGGGTCGAGCTCCATTAAGCCCCCACCTGGGTCCGTCCCTGAGGTGACCCAAAAAGGAGCTCATATGGAGTTTGTTTTGGATGATAGGAATAGGAATGCGATTAATAGCATGAAGAGTAGCTTCACCCCAAAAAGGAGCAGAAACTTTGACAGAGAGAAAGAGAGCACGAACAATGTCAAGAATATGACGAAGTTTTCGTTCGGCTCTATCATTTTGCTGAGAGGTATCTGGACAAGTTAGTTGATGAACAGTGTCATATGAATGCAAAACAGCTTGGAAAGCATATTGAGTGTACTCAAAAGCATTATCAAATCGAAAAATTTTGATACATTTGGAAAATTGTGTTTCAACCATTTTTGCAAAATTATAATACACTTGCAATAATTCAGAGCAATGTTTCATATTAAAAATTCAGCTATAGCGAGAGTAATCATCAACAAAGACAACAAAACATCGAGATCCACCAATACTACAGACAGAGGAAGGCCCCCAAACATTAAAATAAATAAGGTCAAATATATCAGTGGATATTGATTCACTAGTATTAAAAGGCAAAGCTAGTTGTTTTCCTAACTGACATGAAACATAATCAAAATTTTATGTAGACACTGAACCTAACAAATCTCTAGAAGCCAATTGTTGTACCTAAGAAGAAGATGCTTGACCAAGTCGAGCATGCCCAAGTGCAAGGGAAGGAGTAGAAGAAACTGCAACAGCTGCAGCAATAGAAACAAGAGCAACAAGTGAAAGACGAAGGTTGTCCACGGGAAACATACGCCCAACTCTAGGACAGGTCTCAAGCTCCTGTCCCGTTCTTGGATCCTGCACAATACACCTAGAATAATCAAATATAATGCGATAACCTAACTTAGCTAATTGTCCCATAGAAAAAAAAAATTGTGAGAAATGTTAGGAACATTAAAGACCCCAGGAACTGAGAGGTTGGAGGTTGAAACGGAACCGATATTATGACCAGACATTGTGGAACTATTTGCTGTGCGAATATTAAAAGGGTGTGGTGCAGGTTTAAGTTCAAAAAATAAGGATGAGTGAGGTGTAATGTGATTACAATAAGCAGAATCCATAAACCAAGAGGAATGAGACATACCAGATAAAGCTGAGAGAGAAGAGGAATAAGATGCATTACCAATCATACGAATGACATTGGTGATAATGTTTTTAAGGTCATCTGTGGACATGGTAAAAGTGCGACCTGAAGACTTAGACTGTGCAGAGACAGAAGTCATTGGTTAGACACTCTCAATGTTAGCAACAGTAGCAGCAGAAATTGAAACAACTGATTTGTTGCGATAATAGTAAGTCTCAATATTGTGGCCAAGACGTTTGCAAAAATTGAAAAAACGTTTGTTGGATTGTCGACAACAATTATTGCAACAAGAAGAAGACCTATCCTTATTCTTCATTTAGAAGCAAAATATGCAAAAATGAAATCTACGTGAACAATTGGATAAGGAGCACCTAGACTACAAAAAAGTCAACCCCTAAACAAAGTTAATGGTCAAATTGCCTCAAAAGTCAACGGCCAACCGTCTGCAAGTAAACAGTCAAAGCTAAAAGTAAAGTCAAGTGCCAAATGATGTAAGTGGATGATGTCAGTGGATGACACAAGCAAATGATGTCAGCAATTAGGGGCTGATATGGCAAATGTCGTCAGCAATGACATTAGCAGACTGATGTGGGTGCATGAAAGCATGTGTGGGAGCGTAAAGGCGCGTGACCAACAAAGGTGGAGCGTGAAGGTGAGTGGCAGTACAATCTAGATGGACAACAACTCGTGGTGGCGCATGAGGGGCTTTCGACTCAGATTACTTTGGCGGCGCGTGCGGGCGCATGTGGACTCTGTTGGCTGCGGGACTTCCATGAATGAGTAGATCAGCGTAAGACGATCTCAATGGTACCTGCAAAAAATTAATCGGAGTAGTTTTCAAGTCGGTGATGAGAGGAGCAGTGGTCTTTGTGGTGTGGGACTCCTCAACGGCGATGGCTGCAGGTCCAGAACCTAAGGACGATGGTTGGGAGATGTCGGAGGTTCAACGGCGAAAGGTTGTAGTGGCTTCTATGATGGCGGAAGCGATATTGAGAATGGAGGAACACCAATAAAGATAAGACTGCTAGGAAAAGGTTAGAGTAGTGGCTCTAATACCATGTTAGAAATACTGAATGATGGTATTGTATTTCTCAATTAAAGAATATACATGTGTGCTTATATATAGGAAGCATAGGAGTGCAGTACAAGTAAATGTGTAGTACAATAATGTGTGTTATACAAATAATCTAGTTGGGCCTAAAGCTCATAATACTATACATTTTAACAATCCAAAAATTCAAGAATATCCCGTACAAACATCAAGAAAATCAAGAATATCATTTAGGTGTCACATCATCTGTCAAATATTCATGGTTCAAGGCATCTTTTGCAGTTATTCTTTGACTCAGATAGATGCACAACATTTTCTGACAAAAGGAACAAAAAGTCATAATGAATTCAGCAATAATTATGATAAATAATATAAAGATCTTAATTTCTATATTTAATCATACAGAGAGTAGGTCAAGCCCAGCAGGATCCAATTCTGGGACTAAAGTTGTGATGTCACTACAAGAAAAAAGACATGTTTCAACAAATAATATTGCAACAACAAAAATAATTGGAGTAATATATATACTATTGCATCTGTGGGTTGTTTTTTGTTGTAATAGTAACTTAAATTTATTACATCAATTAAGATTGTTGCAAAATTACCTTGTTACATCTAAATGTTTTGTTGTAATAACTAAACCTTATTGTATTTTCAAATATATTGTTACAATAAGTAACCACTTATTTCACATCAAAATATATTGTTGTAATAGGTGAAAAAAGACTTGTTACATGTGTTTGATCGTAAACTCAACATGTTATGTATATATTTGTATTTTTGGACATATTAATTTGATGGAGTACTTTGAATTTTGCATTTTTTTAATTTGTATCTTTAATTTGTTATTGTAGTTCCCTCATTATAAGTTTTATAATGTCTTATAATGTGTATATTGCAAGACAGGGTACTAGACAAATTAATAAGAAATAAAAAACTTCAACCTATTGCAATAAGGTTGTTTGTTGTAATAAGTTATGACATTTTTTACGTATTACAACCAAACCTTTGAATCAGTAAACTATTGTCACAAAGTTATTTGTTGTAATAAAGAAGTTTTGCATCAACCTGTTTGTTGCAATAAATAGGATTTATTGCAATGAGATCTTTGTGTGACATAAACCTATTGCTTCGAAGTTTATTACAACGGCTTGCAATAACTTTTTCGACATTGCAATAACACCTTATTGCAACGATTTTGTAGTTATTGCAACGGTTTTCCCATTGTAATAGGCTTTTTTTCTTGTAGTGTGTCCAGTATAGCAAGAAAATTCTAAGTAGAATATAAATTCAATGCAAGTATTTTAGTACAATCACCAACATGACTAACCATTAAAAAAAGTCATATCACCTCAGGAGGATACTTGGGAAATCCAAATGCAAATCCTGGTAATGAAGACACTCCAGGCCATGTTTGCTCATCAGGAGTACCCAATTTACTTCATTAAGATATATTATCAAAAGTCAAAACATAGGAGCAATTGAAGTTCAAATACACAAAAATAACTTGGAATTGGAATCAATAACTACATTTTTCACTGCTGCTATAAATAAAGAAAATAGTCATTCCAGATGTGAAAAAGCAAGCACCACATGCTTGACCTTATTCATTAAAATAAAATTTAAAAAAAAAAATGACATGCTCGACCCAATATCAGTAGTGGATTGCCAATTAATAATATGATATGAGACAATATATGCCTCACCTTCTATAAGTTCACTTTTCTAAATGTGAACTAGTTCACTTTTGAGACATGCTCAAGGCAACGCATACTTAGCATATTATAAATGATACATATTACAATATGATGAATGAACTTTCCAAAAACAAAAATAACAGACTGAATCGCAAAACACTAAAGCAAATATGTCAATGAATTCACAAGCTATAGCACTTGCAAATTTCTTACAGCATATCAATTTTAGATTTCCTATCAAAGAGTTTCCTTTCTTGTTACTTCTTCACTACCAACATTTCAAAAAAGATGCAGCCAATTGACCAAATATCAATAGCTGCTGTGTAGTCCTCAGAACCTAGCAAGATCTCGGGTGCTCTATATTGCAGTGTGTAAACCTAGAATATTGTCACAAATATGTTTAGAAATACAACCACAATCCTACTTAAACATACACATGATCTTATATTTTAAGGGCAGAGAATACCTGAGAACTGAGTTTGATAGTGGAATTAGGAAATACCTTAGCACTTAGTAGTACCAAGATCACCAAGCTTCAATGCACTAGTTAGATCTATCAAAATGGTTTCAGGCTTCAAGTCCCTGTGAAAAACTTCCAAAGAGTGGCAATAGGCAATACCACAAAGCAAGTCTTTCAAATATATCTGGAAAATAGTTAGACCAAATTATCTTTTGTGTGACCTTGTTACTACACCATTTGTAAAGACTTAGTTTGGCTTCAAAAAATTCATTAGCAAACAACTACTAATATATCTAAAAATGTATGACAATAAAAGAGTGAAATTGTCTCACTTTTATCTTCTTTTGGTCCTAGAACAATGCTGGCTAGTAGGTCATTTGAGTCCCCAAATCACAGGTGATACCCTCTAGGACTAATTACGTGACCTTCATCAAAAAATATTTGGTTTAAGCTATCAAACAAAAAATCCACAAAGAAAAAAGTTAGAGCCATTTTTTATTTTAAAAAAATTGTAACTATCAAAAATTAAATTGTAAATGAATAATGAGCTCCACAAACAACTTTTTTTTCCCTACAATCCACAAGCATAAATTGTAGGTCCGAAGTGAAAGAGTTTACCAAGAAAGTAAATAATGTTTTACGCAAAACAATATGATTTGCGGCATATTTTTTTTCCTCTTTAAATTAAAGAGCCATCAGATTCTAAAACACTTAATTAGAAAAAAGTTTGAAGTCATACAAGCACCTGATAATGTTTGGATGACATGCCTCATTCAACATTAAGCATTCAATTATGATCTCATGCACAAAATTCATGTTCTTCAAAGGAATCTTTCTCAAAGTTACAGTCTGTTGAGTCACAGGATCCCAAGCCAAGTAATTTGTTGCATAATTCCCCTCTCGAACTATAGCACCCCCACCGTATCTCTCCATTGAGTATAGGATGATATTTTGATTTTGATTCTCTAAATAAACATGAAATTCAACCAAATGAAAAGATAAAAATAAACATAAGGTATTAGAAATAATTTAAGTTGAATCTTTGAATTGAGCACATGCCTAATTAGCCATCTATAACAAAATGTGACCTGCCCATAGCTACCAAAACATCTTGTACCTTACATCAATTCTTAGAACAATGCTAACAACAACCATCACAATACATATATGTTTGCCACAATCTTCCTTATTATTTGTCCAATTTCTATTTTTTTTTTCCAAATCCTACTTATTGTTTGGCTATAAAGAAAATAGCAACAAGGCATTAAAAAAAAATCAAAAATAGCTACATCAATAACAATTGTAACTCTCTTTTTTTATTTTCTTTTCCCTAATCTTGTTTGGAAATAGCAATTGGCACAAAAGAAAAAAAAAATAGCTACAACCTACAAGAACAAATATGCTGTTTGGCAGCTAAGAAAATAGAGAGGAAAAGAAATAAGCACAAAAAAATAAAAAATAGCTACAACCTACAAGAACAAATATGCTATTTGGCAGCTAAATAGGCACAAAAAATGAAAAAAAGCAGAGAAGAAGAAAAGAAAAACTAACTTGGAGAATTTTGCAAATAGGCCTGTCCACGGGTCGATCTGGGTCGAGTTTGTGCCCAACCCGAAATCAACTCAACCACGTCGGATCTCCAACATTCAGACCCGCCGCCGACCATAATATGAGTCGGATCAGGAAACTCAAATATCGGGTATGGATCGGTCAGTCGTCAGTCGGCGGCAGAGAAGATGAAAAATGCCGAAATTAGGCCTGTACTGGCCGGAACAAGCTGAAATCTGCTAGATCCGGCCGAAACATGGCCGGATTAAGCAAGATTTCAGCTTGTACTCATCAAATCTCACCGGATCTCAGCAAATATTTCGAGATCTCTCCAGATTTCAACAAATCTGTCAAGAAATGATCGAAAATCCTCATACTCAAGAAAATCGGTGAGTGTTCTGATAGATAGGCGATCGGATTGGTTGGGATCGGATTTTGAAGAGAAGACCCGCCAACTGACCTGCTGGTCTTGTTTATGGAGGTTGAGACCCGCTACTGATTGTCACCGATGTCAGGTCGGCCGGTTTCGGGTATGGATCGGCCGATTTGCCTTGGTTGGTCAAGTACAGGTTCCGATGGACAGCCTTATTTGCAGAATGCGAAGTGTGAGTCCTTTAGGCATGGTTTTTAGACCCGGACCGTTCAATGAACCGTAAAATAAAAATTTTTAAGATTTTTAAGGTTCAACCAAGGTCGGACCGTGATCACGTAATAATTATTTTATCAATTTATTAATACAAAAATAAATAAATTACATGAACAAAATTCAACAATACTAAGCAAAATAATATTTAAAGATGATAATATATAGAAGATCTTTTTGTAATTTATTACAAATATTATAAACTATCTCTTATAAAGAAGAAAAAAAAAAGTCATCTAGTTAAGTGATGAGAAAGGTGATAATAAAGAACCGAAGACATTGGTGGATGGTTATCAAAAAAGAAGGAGAGGCGTGACTTTTTAGGTAAAAAAATTTAAAATAAAAACCATTTCCCTATTCCCAATATCAAATCTTGCCATCTTGTTCTCATTTCTCTCTTTTACTTTGTTTACTCCACCGATTCTTTGTCAGTTTCCTTCTTCTATTTCTCTGTAACTGCGTTCTCTCTATCACTCTTGCCTCTCTCTCTCTCTCGGTCTTTCATCTCCAAACAAGCAGATCAATCCTTTAAAGTTCAAACGGTCAGATCCAGTGATGGTGGAGCTTTTGACGGTGGACAAACGAGATCAAGATTGAGATTTTTTAGCAAAATTTTGTGGGAAGAAAACCGGAAAAACCGTGCACGGTCAACAAACTGTACGGTTGGATCGGGGTTCAAATGGTTCACTACAAAGGGAAGAGTTCCGGGTTTTTATGCTTAAAAAACTATAGTGGTGACCGGTTTCCGGCTAATCCAGTCCGACCGTACGGTCTAATCCGGTTTTAATAACCTTGCCTTTGGTTACGGGTTTTTATAGGATGTCTTGGCGGGGGAGAAATAGAGAGTTCGAATGGGGACAAAATATTGTTAAGAAAGTAGTACAACAATTTCGTTAAGAAAGAAGTACAACAATTGCAACTACATACTTCTAGAATCGCAAGAGGCAAATTAAAATTATTACAAGAGAAACTTTAAGAACAACATTAAAATTATTAGTAGAAAAATAAGTTGTTGAGTTAAGAGATCTCCTAACATAAACAGTTAACAAAATACAAACTTAAATCAAAAGCATTATTAATGATAGTAGAAATAGTTGATTCTCTCTTTTTAGCCGGAGCATGAAAACAAACTTTTGCATCGCCTTTCACTATGGTTTTGCACTGATTTTTATAACTAGAACTCAAGTTTAAACCTTGTATAATTGCAACTGTTTCAGCTATAGCATAATTCATGCATAATAAAAGTGGTATTATTGATAAATTTAGGTTAAAGTGATATTACATTATTACTCCAATCATAAAAGACCATAAAAGTAGTTATGAAAAAAAATGTGAAAAATTATATAAAAAATGCTAAAGGTACTACAAATAAAAACTTTATTAATTGATGTGGCAATGGAGTAATTGGTGCTACTTAAACAATATAATAAATTCATATTTGATATATAGATGTGTGTGTTTTATGCTAGTATCTATGTTATGCTAGTATCACTCAAGCCCACGTGCTCATACTCCTCAGGATAAATGGCGCGGGTTTGAAATTTTTTTTTTTTAAATGTGATAGTTATGATAGCACTTGCAAGTCACGAGCTTGGTTCTTGTTTTATAATAAAAGTGTGTACATTACATTAGAATAAATAACACTAATTTGATTCTCAATTTTTTTTAAATACTAATTTATCATATGAATTTAAGAACGATTATTCGTAATCAATAATGATAAATAGTGGATTATATGTCCCCTTCAATTGTATTCCAAAACATTTTGAACTCTTCCAAAGATATGAACCAAGCGCAAAAAATGTGCACATTCTTAACCATTGAAACCACACAAACCACTCTAAAGTCTAATAACCTTATAATGAAAAATCCTCTAAATGAAAGAATTATAAGTATAAACAATTGAAAACTAAAGGGTAGTTCTTAAAAATACTAACAACTTGGCAAATTGCCTAATGCTTATCAACGAAGGGAACTCTCTCACGCAAATAGATATTTGTAATCTCTACAGAGTCTACATGTACCACCTCTCTCTCTCTCTCTCTCTCTCACACACACACACACACACACACACACACACACACAAAATACTAAGAACTTGTCTGTTCTTTTATCGTACTTGTGTTATACAATAACAACCAAAAATATCTTTACAATATGGTAACAACCTATGATAGTGTACATGTGATCAAAGCGTACTAAAATAGAGGAATTTGTCATGTACTAAAAAAATCACAAGCTAAGTTAATTCCCATCTGTATAAATCAACTAAGTACATGTAAAACTTCTAACTCAACTAGTTTTATTTTGGTGCTTTTAATAAAGATGTTGAGCACTCAAATCCATATTTCCCACAAATTGAATTATAAATAAATAAATAAATATATATATATATATATATCATTTTATGTATATATATAACTATTTTTCCAACTCTTGCCACATCTCACACCATAACGAATTGTGAGCAATAGGGATATGAACCTATCACATTTTGTAACAAGTTGTAGTAAAAGATAAAAATTGTAAATTTAAGTATGGTCCTAACATTTTTTTATGAGAAATTTTATATTTATATTATTTTTACAATAGTTTCATAATAAATTTTATATAATAAATTATTGTAAATTTAAATTTAAATTTAAATTTATCTTTTTGTCAGCTCAATATATATATATATATAGGGTTGTGTTAACGGGTACCTTGCAACCACAATTTTTTAACTTTTTTTGTACAGTTTTTTGTCTTCTTTTATATATTTTTTTGCAATTTTATACTATTTTTTACACATTTTTACAACTTTTTGTAGCTTTTTGAATGAAAAGTACATCCTTACCAGTACCACACCGGTGCTGATTAACACTTGCCATATATATATATATATATATATATATATATAACAACCCACAATAATACCTCATTAAATGAAGAATATAACATTTATCTTTTTGTATGTTAAACATGTTTTAAGGTTTCTCATTTTCATTCTCTCTTATGTTTTGATGTGCATACACTAATTACATATAACAATATCTGTACGACCACTTGTAAAATAAAATATTTTATTTTATTTTTTTAAAATTAGTGAAATGCAATGTATCATATTACATATATATATATATATATTTATACAAGATAGAAGTCTACTCTAACATAATCTAAGTGCATGCACATATGTGTCTAACCTAATACCTTATACTTGTGGAGTGACCACCACATCAAGGATGTATAATGGTCATATTACATATATTAAATATAAAATAAAACTTATAAATATCAATTAGCATGGTGAAGTGAGGCTTCTTGCTATTTTCTGAAAAGAGAAATGATATGTCCACAACATTTTCACGACAAATCCTAAGTGACAAACTGTTACTAGTTGTTATTGTTAGGGTGAAAAAGTAATCTTAGTGTTAGGTTCAAATTTGAACCAATAACAACTAATCACCTATGATTTGTTGTGAAAATATTGTAAAAATATTGTGAACGTAACACTTCTCTTTTGAAAAACAGAATTGCAAATCACATCACACCCGCAGGTGCATGTGTGGCTTTTTTTTTTTTTGCATCTTCACCATCATCCTGCTGTGATCGACTTGGACCAGCTCCAACTCTTAAGCCTATCAAAACATTTCTCCAAAATTTGGACTAGAGACGTTGAGCTTGCCAACTGGGCCCTCTGTTAAGGGTAAATGATCTAAGAACCCAGCTTCACAAATTGCAAACATGGAATCTACAAAAGACAAAAGAGCAATAACATACCAAAGAGAAGCTTTGCGCGGATTGGGCATAAACGGTCTGTTGTAGAGATTCAATCATCAACATGCTCTCATGAACAAGATCATGATCAGCCCCTATCTGCATTAAGAGAACTGTCAGGTATGTACCAAAAGTGGAAAGCGCTAGATGAATGCAAGATATACCGGGCCAGTGCATGGAACATTCAGAGCTTGTTCTGGCCTTTCAAGTGGCATATATCCAATAGAGCCATCTTGATTCATCACTCGGCATGACCATGGAGGAATCTGAGGGTACCTCTCTTGGAAAGAACCACTAGGGCCTTCAACATGACTAGAGGGTTGAGAAGCAGTCTTCTCAGGCGATGATCCTTCATAATCAAAACCAGGCCCTACAGAATGAGCAGCCAAAGTTTCCCCAACTTTAAAATTCACATCTTTTCCCTTTCCAGTTTCCAAGGGCTGCCCAAAATTCTGACCAATATTAGAAGGTGGTACAGCAATAGAGTCGATTCCGTGGTGTATGTTCTCACAACACCTACACTACAGTGAACCGAGAGGCAATCATCTAGTCAGATGTCTCTAGAGCAATTCTTTCGAAAAATCGCGTGTAACCCCTGCAGCATCCAACAAAACTATTAAACCACACTTGCCACTTAAATGAGATTTGGAGCAATGCACCTAACAATGATTGTGCATGTAGTTACAAAAAAAGATTGCATGTAGGTCATAAGTCTAATGGAGTAAAAAGCATTATGCCCACAAGATGCTTTGATATAGTAGTCATCGAATCAAGTAGAGTTGTCGCCTGAAAAGTCCATGGCAGGTATCACACCCAATCAACAAGATTTTTTTATCACAACACAATATGTGGTGAACTTATTAGATAAGCCAAATATTACATCTTGTCTCAGTTCTATTAATCTCTTCAATAGATCAAAATGAAACCATACACAATAAATAAACAATAAGGCCACTATATTTTGGGGATATATAGGATCCGTTTGGATATAACTTATTTTGCTGAAACTGAAAACTGAAAACACTGTCGCAAAATAATTTTTAAATATGTGAATAGTGTCATGGAATCTATTTTTAATGAAAAAGTTGCTGAAAAGTGAAGTTTGTAGGATCTATGAATAGTACATTGATACACTATTCATGAGAAAATAGTCAAAAGTTGCGGCTTAACAAAAATAAAAAAGGAAAAAACGCGCGGCAGCAAAACGCAAACGTGTATCCAAACGGATACATAATATATAATTTTAGAGAATACAGTGAATTCAAAATAATAATATCGAAGTTACCATTTACTCGGTTTAATCTTGCCAACTATTTTCCCATAAAATCAGCCACGTTTTTGTATATTTTACCTTCTTTTTTTTTTTTTTTTTTTGGAGAAGGTTCACTGCCTAAATTTTTTTGGTCATAAATTAAGGAAATATTCTCTTTTATATTCATGTTATATTCACCATTTTATAAAATATTCAAAATTAATGTTTTGATGCACGTTTTTTTTTTAAATAAACAAAAATATATACGTACTTAAAATTATGAAAGTACATGTAAAAATATCATTTTCCTTAAATTAAATCTTTCCGTTCAGTCTAGATTAATTGATTTTACATTTCGATCTATACGAAATTTTCATAATTATATTTTTATTTTATCACAATTTTGTTGGTTATAATTTAATAGCTATGGTGGACAGTAGTGGGGATTTTAAATCTAAGCGGCTTAGTTGAAAATTTTAAGATATGTCAATTAAATTATAAAATTTTGACCATCTTTTCAACATTTAATGTCATAAAAAATTTTCAGTAATACATTTTGTCTTCTAAAAATTTGAACTAAAATGAAATCTTTAAATGATTTTTTGGACAAAATGATAATTTCATTTAATCCAAATTTTAAGATCAAATGCACGGGTGAGTAGGAGGGCCCTAGTTTGACCCGCACGGGGTCACAACATGTGTTGCTAGTATATATATTTTAACTATTTAAAAAAAAAAAAAAAACAAAATCAAAAACAAAAACAACAACAACAATCAAGCAAACAAAACTATAAGATTGAATTTAAATTTCACCCTATAACAACAATCTTGCTTGGAAACGAAAAACCTTATCCTCCTTTATATTTATGACTAACTATTTGTGGACTATTGGATTAGTCTCAGATCATAGAGGTTTGTGCCAAGACAACCATGAGATCCGTTTTAGTCTTCACAACATGTTTTACACTAAATATTAAGAAGCAAATTATTATTGATTATTACAAGTAGATAAAAAAAAAATTGGTGAATTTATATTTAAAAGTTGTAACAGTTTTATTATCTAAAATTTATTATAAAAATATTGTGAGTATAACACAAAAAAAAAAAAAGAGAAATTCCGTCTTCCCAACAAATATCAGGCACCGTGTGACTATCAATTAAATGTCAACTCCTGGCTATTTAGGTATTGTCTTTAGGCTATTACGATGGGTGACTTTTGGTTGTTTTGGTGGATGCATATTATTATTTATTTTTTTATAGCGTTGTTGAATTCAATTAACACGTTAGTGGACCAATTAATCGATTCCTGATATTCATTTATACTCGATGATATATTTCTCTCACAAAAAAAAGAAAAAAAACAAAGCAAAAAATCTCGATGGTAGACATGAATATTATTATAAGATTTAAGGAAATATTATTTATTAATAGTCTTGCAGCATTCAAGTTCAATCAGAGAATGGCATGTCAATGAAATTGCTGCTACAAATCTTCTATACCATGTAATTGCATTAATATTAACAACAAAAATATTTAGTATAAATAGGTTTGTGTCAAAATAGGTCAAAAAATTCAACTCTCTTTTACACAATTGATAAAAGAGTCAATTTTATGTTAATAATATGCTTAAACAGCAATTAATTCAAATGACTCATGTGGGGGTCAAAAACACGTAGCAAACTGAATTGGCTTAGGATTTTTTTATCAACACAATTAATTTCTTACTAGGAGGGGTGAAATTCCACAATAGGAAGATTAGACAAATGATTGGAAATGAAGACAGTAGTAATGGACTCTTGCATTGATGAAAAATCAGTTTCTTGAGGTGTGTATAGAAGCTCTAGAGGGGAGATACAAGTTAGGACTACTCTCACTTTCTCTCTCATTCTTCCTCACATTTTTTTTTTCTAGATCCCCTTTCTTGTTATCCTCCTCCTTTTATAGCCATTCTCCTCCTCTTCCAGCTGTAATGCTCTTAGCTGGATATAGGAGGATACTTGTCCCATCAGCATCTTCTTCTGCCACTTCTTGATCATGAAGGAAGACTTTTGGAAGTGTTTCTACTATTTAGGCCAGTGTGGATGACATTAGTTAAAGAAAGTTCATTAATGCAGAAGTGGCTGTTACATTAGGCTTTGTGTTTTCTTCGATGTATTTCCCAGGGCAAGTAGGCGAAAAGAGTGTTCTCGGCTAAACAAATAACCGCTTCTTGGTTAGGCTATGTTTCCTTGAGAAGCTGGGTTTCTCGAATTATCTAGATAATGAGCCCAAATGATCTCTTCTTTGCGGGGGGCTTGATCATCTCATGCTGGCACATAGGCTAAGCCTATTCCATAGATAGGACTTTTTGGGACGCTCTCTTCAGGTTAGGGTCTTCAGGGTAGATTTAGCCTACTCCCCCACAACTCTATTTAACCAAAAAAAAAAAAACCAAATGACCTGTTCACCATTCTATTATTATTTTTTAATTATAAATATGATTGAGTTTCAACTTATGTGTTTGCTTTTCATGATTACTATTTATCATCAGACTAAGATACCAATTGATTTTTTAACGTAAGCGTGGATTGAACCCTCCAAATCTCTTATTTGATGACAATATAATATTGATTAAAAAATATTTTTATTAGAACCCTAAAGCCTCTAACAATGTTTTAAAATTTTGTTCTATAGCAACTAGAATGACTAGATTTTTTTTGTTCTTGTACCCAAATTGATACATAAAGTCCTCTTTCATCTTGGTTTAAATACTAGACCATTTTAAACAAGACTAGCCATTCAATCGATTGCAACCTTTTGGGGTAATTACACTTTACCACCCTAAATTATACCTTAAATTACATTTTGCACCTTAAACTTTCAGAATGCATAGTTAGAGCAACTGATCAGCTCATGCAAAATCTTGCAAAATATAAAAAGTAGTCCATTTACATATTTTGAGCAAAAAAACTCACATCATTTGGTGCAAAATTATACATAAATGCACAAGTGCTACAGTAACCGTGCATATGCACGATTACTGTAGCACGTGCATTTAATATTTAAGTATTTTATGCTAGTGTTGGGTTTGTGAAAAAGCGGGGTAGTAAGTGAGGAAATAATAAAAAATTGTAAAAGAATGAATATTTTATTGAATAAATGTATAGAATAGATAGACTGATGTAAGTGTTTTGTAACAATAGATGTGTAAAATAAAAAATGTAGTTTTTTTTTTGTGCAAAATAGACGAAAATTTTACAATGACTAATGTGGTTGCTTTTAGCACCCTAAACTATAAGTTGTGTTACACTTTGTGACCCACCATCAATTCTATTGTTATCTTGGATGGAAAACCAAAATTTATGATGCAAGATACAGTTGAAAATTGAAAGCTGAAAACTGAAAATACTGTAACAAAATAATTTTTAAATGTGTGAATAGTATTGTAAAACCCATTTCTAATATATTTTTTCTGAATAAAGTGGTTGTGGGTCCCGTTAAAAATGCTGAACAGTACGTGAACAGTGACAAATAGTGCGTGAACAGTAAATTTTGTCCCCCTGAAACGCGTGCAGCAAAAGGAAAAAAAAAATGTTGAAGACGCAGACGCCTTCTTCTTTCATCCGTATCCAAACCAACGCTAAGAGTCTAATTTAGAGTAGTAACATGTAATTTCTCATTTGTTTTCAAGTGATTGGGAAGAGGGACAATTGGGTCTTTTTATATAATGTCGATCAAGATAACAACAAAATTAACAGCGGCATGCAAAGGTGTATCAAGAGTTTTAGTTTAGAATGCTAACCATGCATTCTAAAAGTTTAAGGTGTATAGTGTAATTTAGAAGATAAGAGGTGCTACGTCCACAACATTTTCACAACAAATTATAGATGGTTATTTGTTATTGGTTCAAATTTGAACTCAATACTAAAATTTTTTTTTGCCCCAACAATAACAACTAGTAAAAACCTGGCACTTGAGATTTGTTGTAAAAATATTGTGGACATATAATTTCTTTTTAGGGTATAGTTTAAGATGGTAAAGTGTAACTTCTCCCAACCTTTTCAACTAAAAAACCTATTTCGACATGGAATGAATTTATAGGAAACATTAATCATCGCCCCCACTTTATCAGACCAGACCTAGATTGATCCACCATCCTTTTGTTTTTTTTGTTTAAATCATTTCATCAAACTCATAGTCACTCGTTTATAGATTGAGGGAGAGAAAGAGAAAGAGAGAGAAATCAAGAACGGAAGGTGATACTGTTGGGGCTGGGTGAATGCGTATCATCATCATCTTCTACTTCATATGTGGAGCAATAGCAGTAGCAAGAGATAAGATTGCTATTCAGAGATCAAATCTCTATTCTTTTTATTGAAGCTTCAATCAGGGAGAGAGATCTAGAGCAAACAGATAAGAGAAGAGAAGATAACCTTTTATAGAAAACAAATGTGTTGAGCTTAGTTCTGGAGAGATAGAAAATCCACTTTCTATCAATCGAGCTCCAATCAAAAAGGCTGTCAAATTTGGAGATTTCATTCGATCAAGAGACGATCGAATAGCAATCAAAATCTGTACAAACTGTCTTCTTTGAGCTGCTTTTTTGCACTTCAATCTTGAACCACACTATAGATTCATGATTTAATACATTGTCATGAAATTCGCTTACTGAAAACCTAACATATATAGTAGTATAGTACATATAGCTGTTTCAGTCTTTTTCCTTATTTTATTCCTTTTTCAATAGAAAACATAGATAGCATAATTTGCCAAAATACCATATAGATGAGAAATGTTGCCGCATTACTGACTTCCTTCCGAGACCTAAATTTCTTGCAACATAAGATGCCATTATGTGAGATTGCATTCACATGTAGATATAGACCTTTTAGATCACTTGGGTCATTCTTGAAATCATCACTTTGGCAATATCGACACATCTTGATCATGAGCTCCTACTGGTGAAACATCTTAACTGCGCATGACAGGTTATATACAAATAACTTTTTTTATTTTTATATTTTTTGGTAAACAATATACAAATAACTTTAGCATGAGTAAGTAATAATAAAGAATATTATTTCAAGTAAAAAGGTTTTTTTATAAATAAAAAAAAAATTAAACAGCAAAAATTAATTATAAAAAATACATAGTAACAATTAATCTTACCAATCATTCTTCGGTCTTCACTGCTGACCAATGTAGAGTAAATCTATATCTCTAGAACAATATCTACAATAATAAGAAAAAAAATGACCGATCAAAATTTTTATTAATACCTCCAGAGAGAGATGGTTTAAATGAGTCTTGCATGAATTCTTGGCCATGAGGCACGCAACATTTTCCAACTAATATATATATTATTTTTGTGTTCATTTTTTTAGAAGACTTTATGTGTTGAATGTTATATCATATAAAAGAACTCACATTCAGAATCTGTGATGAGCCATTTACTTCCATTGTTGGACTTATCATTCAATTCATCCTCGGCGGCCGACTTTGGCATATTTCTATTCTCCAAGTATTTCTTCATAGACAGTGCTTTGCTAGAACTTTGGGGATAAATCTTCTTGTGAAGCATTGCCCTCAAAATCTTTAACCAGCCAAGAGGAAAAAATTTACAAAGAAATCAACATATATGTAAAAAATAAAAATAAAAACACACACACACACACACACATTGCGTCAAAGCTAAAAAGGGATGGGTTAGTATGATCTGAAATGTACATGTATATATATGTACGCATGTCATTGTTAATGTCTAATGCATCCATATGGTCTCAAAGTACACACATCGCCCATGCCAATCTAAATACATGATGGAAATATTTCATTTATTATCAATTAATTTGAGTGATAGATTAAGATATTTATTAAGCCATACAAATTGTTAAGTTACTACTTACAAAAAAGAAAAGAAAAGTGATTAAGATATTTATTAATTATTTTTATTGAGTGACGCTAATTAATCACAATTATTGTTATATTAGTTTGTAAACTTTTAATAGTAAAATTAGCAATGACTTTATCATTTTCCAATCAATTTTATTATAAAAGCTTACAAACTATCATAAAAAACAATGTGATTGATACCACAACAAAAAAATATAATTTAAAAAAAAAATCTCTTATTGAATTTTTTGTCTATTATTTAAAAGTTGATACATCAATTTATATGGTTAAAATAGTAAAATTTTGTAATACCTTGAATTATTAAGACTTGATACATTACATAGTGATGGAGAATTCTACAGCTAGCACACCCTAGCTAGCTACTAAAAAAAAGAGCGCTTTTATTTATTTATTTTTTTAATGTATCATACCTACTTAATCTTAATGAATCTTAATTATTAAAATAAGATGAATACAAATTTTTTGACCATTTTTTTGCATTCAAGACCAGTGAGAGGATTTGTATTCAGGATAAGATATTGTATTATTCAGTTGGTTAAGAAAACAAAAGCATATTCCATAAAATGACCTATTATTTATATATTTATATATATATATATGTATGTATGTATGTATGTATGTATGTATATGATCTACGCATTACCTTCTCCATTCTTAATTCTGGGAGTTGATCTCTTAAACTTGGAGTAGGTGAGAATCCACTTCTGCAAACAAATATTTTCTTGAGAAGAAAAGACAATGATTTTTTGCCAATGGCACCCTTAATATTATCCGAACCAATATCTTTTCCTCTATTCAGAACTATGCTGGTGCTACGCTGGAGACTACTATCTTTGCTCTTTGACTCATCAAAATATGAGTTTATATCTACTTTTAGACCAGCTTCTAAGCTTGACTCTCTATCCAGCAATTGAAGATTAGTTGCTTCCGATTCTTTAGAGCAAGTTGACTCAACCTGTTCATGCAATGACAAGTTCAAATCCTTCAGAAGCTTTCCCAATTCTTCAAGTGTAAGATCTTGTAGATGATCTTCGGAGGAAGATAAATTCCCTTCAAGATTTCTCCTCACTTGATCATCTTTTAAATTGTGTTCCCCAAATGTCCCAATTGCTAGCAATCCATGATGATAGTCTCTGAGTTCTTCTTTTTGAGGCTCTTGTAGCATTTGATACATTGATTCAGAAAACAATTTTCAATTAGACGTGGTTACACGAACAATAAAAACAACAATAACATCAGAAACCTAAAGCATTAGTACAATCTTGATGTAATATTTAGTCTAACAGGAAGCCCAAAGCAATAGTACAAAGTCTCTTCTCTCTATTAGTATCAGCCATATAACATTTGCAGTGAATCACAAAACCATTATATTCAACAGTTCTATATTATTGAATTTCCTTAACAGAACGAAAGTAAAATGTGCTAGAACTTAGAACCTTGGACTGAGAAAATGTGTTAGAAGTTAGAACTCGCCCAACAACTTGACAACATTTGACTCATCAAAACCACTAAGGTTTTTAAAATTAGAACGATACACGTTTCAGCTGATAAAACCCGATGAAAAAAAGTATGAGAAAACATAAAATGAAAACTTAGTTACTGTTACCAGCTGTGAAGCTTGGTTTTTTGTTCCCATGTCTCCCACTGAACTTATTTTGCATCCAAGTGAAAATCTGCAATAAAAAAGTTTAAACCTTCTGTAAAAAAAAAAAATACTAATAACCTCGTATACTATAGAGCTACATCAGAGCTATCATATAGTATTACATTCTATCTGTAATCACCAAATTAAAATATTTTTCTTACCTTCATTTTGGTTAAGGCTACTGACTATTGAAAGAGAGCTCGTCAAAGCACTCCTCGAGAGATGGATGGATGGCTTTAGGGTGGGCTTATAGAAATTAGAGTGTTAACACCTGTACACATCCCATAAGCCAATGACAGCTGAGCTGCAAATGACTTATATATAAATAGATAGAGCAGGGCTCATTGTTGTTACTGGTTCAAGTTCCAAAAACTGACTTTTGCGTCTCTCTTTTTATCTCTCTCTCTCTCTCTCATCCTATAATCTCTTACTTTACGATGTCTTTTCTTACTCTAAAAATATAGAAATCACAAATTCTTTCCAATTAAAACTAACATTGTTGCCTATCAACAAAACAACAAAAAAAAAAGAACTAACATTATTGTGAGGACAATATTATTAACGTTCCTTAGTTTTACATTGGGCAATATTTCATAGCCACAATTGGACCAATGCGCGCCAGGTCTGCAGTGTTGTTCATGCAAAATTGATTACTAGGTGAAATATGGAATGCATGGCATGCACACACAGAAAATTTGATTCTGTATTTGTGAATTCTTTTTTTTAATCTTTCCTTTTTAGCGCGCAGCTTAATGGTTCTTCATTTTGAAGAGTTCTTCAAAGGTTGTTCACTTCATCACTAAACCCTTACGTGCGATTACGGTTTTTTATTATTTTTATTGTTTTAAATTGTGGTGATATCACTGATGTGGAATCTGTTGATTTAGTTAATACTTAGGCTTAATCAATAATTTGATCACAACTAATTCATTAATCTAGTCTGCTGGGGTCTAAATCATATATATTTTTTGCATGTACAATTCGAACTCTTAAACTAGTTTCATTATTATGTATAATGCATTGGAAATCGTGGTCCAACATAAACTAACAGCTATGCACCATCTAATAGGCCAACTGTAAAATTACCTTTGATTAAACCCTTTTTCCTAGTCTGGTGAAACACAAAATTGGCATGTAATTAGATTTTGACTGACCATGGGGTTTTAATATAAATTATGCTCAAACAAAACAAAACAAACAAGGTGGGGAAAAGGAAACTATGGGGGCAAATAGGTTAACAGGCCACGTTCCTGTGGGGCTGTCCCTCACTGACCGAACCACCAAGCACCTACTCTCACTACTACCACACGGACAAGACTTCATTTTGTAAGGCTACCCCAGACACCAACAAATTTCTACTTTGACCACCGTCCTTACAAGCCTGTACAATCATGTGGATGGCGGAACTTGGAGGTAATTAATGGGAAAGATGACAGAGAGAACATACAGTACCCTCACAAACCTCTCCATTTAAGTAAAAGATCCCTTATGGGAAAGATAACAGAGAGAACGTACAGTACCCTCACAAACCTCACCTTTTAAGTAAAAGATCCTTCTTCCTATTAAAATTAAAAGCCAGTGCCAGTTAATTAATAACCTATTTTGATATAACTTTTATGAAAAATATAAAAAATAGTTAAAATAATTAATTTCTTTTTTTATATAAAAAAATTTCTAAAAATATTTTTCAAACCAATGGTCCTATGATATCAGTTAGCTTTTCAATAATAAAAAGTATCATATTCTTCTAGAATGGAAATGATGATCCATTTCCTTTCTCTCAATTCCTTTGTTTATACTTCCAAATTATTAGATAATACATCTATGGAATTTTTATTTTAAGATTTTTTTCATTTGGCTGCTGGATGGAAAAATAAGATCTTTGGTGTGGACTTATTGACCCTACACCACGTGATGACAATAAATCATATCAGGTGTACTATTAGAGCCTTGATATTACTTTAAGTGCATTTTGAATTATTGATTTAGTGTACATCTTGTCATGTACTTACATATATAACATAATAATAAGAAGTCCCTAATTCTCTTCTAATGAGAGATTATATAAAATTATTTCGCTATTCTAATTAACTTGGTATCAAAACCTGTCTCTTCTATTGTTAATTCTTCTTATTCATCTCTTACCTATTCCTCACCACCTCCTCTCACAAATGCCCACCATTTCATTTCCCTTAAACTCACTAACAACAGCTATCTCTATTGGAAACATTGTTTTGAAACCTAGACTATTTAATAAATCGGACTATTTAATAAATCGGAAAAGAAAGAAGTTCAAGGTTTTTGAGGTTGGATTGGGGTTCAACCAAGGTCAATCTGTGATGTGTCATTTAATTTTTTAATATATTTGATACTTAAATTGGTTTATATTTATCTATTTTTCATTCCTGACCAACAAGATGTGCATGACCCAATGGTTTGCATTCTGGACATGTTATTTCACTTGTTAAGAGCAGGTTCTAGTCCTTCTAGCAACATATTTTCATCAATTTTTAACAAAATAATGACATGGGTGACGGTTCTTATAGAACCAGTCCAAGGACTGGTTCCCAGTTAACCAGGTCAAACCCACTGGTCCGGTCCGAGTTTAAAAACAATGATTGGAAAACTCAACTTATTCCTTATCTTGGAGACCAAAAACTTGTTGATTATCTTCATGTTAGAAATATATTAGCCCAAAATATATTAGCCCAATAGCATACGCCCAAGCCTAATTTTACATTGTATACAAACCAAGTCTTGTACTTGTACTACAAGTGTATTAACTATAGTTAGTGTATGATTAGTCTAGGATTTAGCCTTCTATATATATCCATGTTATGTTCATTATAACACATAATTTATACTACACTATCATATAATAAAGATGTAACCTTTAGGAGTTATCTCCATGGAAGTAGATCGTTAGGCTGAACCACGTGACCCTCGTATTCTCTATCTTATACTTCCGCTTCTGTATTCATTCTAGCATATTCAGCATAATATATCAAAACTAATATTCAATAGATCATACCTCTAATTGTTGGCCTCAATGCATCACACAAAATATAGACCAATTTATTACTTACAGTCCTCTCTTGCATCGACTTCAAACACTCGAATCCTTCACATATGTAACTCTAAAACCTTAAGCAACATGATCTTTCTGTCAGTTAGTTCTCGCACAAAACTAAAGTCTTGCCTAATAAATTAACGGCATGTGGTAGTCTTTTATCCCTCCAAGACTTCAACATTTTGCGATCTTGCCACAACCTTAATTTGCTATTTGACCTACACCCATTAATTTTCCTACGTAGTATAGTCTACTACTAAGCCATAAATTCATCCATTCTGATGCCTTCTCCTCCATCAATCTCTTTTCATTTGGTATAACTCCTCAGGTAAACAATCTCAAATATGGTACACCTTATTATAATGGCTTTGATATGACACCATATTGGTTCCTTTTTACGAAGGCGAGGTACATGGTACTCAATCTCCCTAAATGCGATTTGAACTCAAAGCCAATGCGTGTCCAGGACTACACTAATGTCTCTAAGGAATAGACAAGTGAGTTGCCACCTA
Organism: Castanopsis chinensis; assembly: GCA_032878915.1. NCBI lineage: Eukaryota > Viridiplantae > Streptophyta > Magnoliopsida > Fagales > Fagaceae > Castanopsis > Castanopsis chinensis. The sequence continues at coordinate 396,688 of JAVQMG010000051.1, read as the reverse complement.
GTTATAGGTCCAAAACCAAAAAATAACTACACGAAGGTCTACGCAACATACTAAATTTGGAGTTAAGATACAAGATGGGAAGATGTTAGATACCCAAACTTGCCTAACTATAGTTGGCATTCATAAGTTGTTACTAAATCCAGGGCCGGCTCAATGAATTTGGGGGCCCTAGGTGAAAGCTTTAAACGGGGCCTTTTATTATATTTAATTATAATCTTTTTTCATTGACTTGGATCAAAAATATTTGTAGGGATATAATTAGGTTGATCATTAATATATTCACCCTCCTCTAAATTATTTTGAGCTTCATTATCAAGAATGGTGACATTACATGTTTGAATATTATCATGACCACCTTCATTATTATCATTTTGTTATATATTTTCATTATCTTCTAACTCTTTTTTATGAATTTCTTGTTCATTTATGAAACCTTCACTCAAATTTTCTGCAAGATTTTGTTTTTTTACTAGTAATAAATTTGTCTATAGCTCCTTTTTGAGATTCAATTAGTTTTTCTCTTTGTCTTTTTTTTTTTAGTTTTTCATATTCAGATAGATGTTTTCTAGTAAACATTTGTAATTTATGATAAATGAAACACAATCTATAATAAAAAATTACAATTTAACTAGAATAATATAAATTTAATGTATAAAACAATAGAACCTGGTTTATCAAAAGCACAATTGCAGCTTTATATGATCACTTTACACTTTAAACCTGCACAAAAAAATTAAAATTAATATTAATACAAAGTAAATTATTCTAAATTTATAATTTTGTTATCAATACTCTTTTTTTTTTTGTGTAGCAGTAAACCTTTTTTTTTTTAGCAAAACGTGTAGGACTCAACTTGATTGGATCCACTAAGACTAAGACTAAGACCAGCCCACTATCCCTACATGGCTCCATCCCACTAAATCTGATTTCTTAAAACAAAAAAAACAAAAAAAAAAAAAAACAAAACAAAACGTGTCAAACTAGAACTAGAAGTCTCTAGAATCAATACTTTAACTCTTTTAAGTGGGTCCATTCGGACCATTCCATAGCATTCTAGAAAAATCTAAAGAAATCAAACAAACTAAAGACTAAAGTTCAGCCAAAAAGAAAGAATAAAAACCCAGCAGCAATTTTTCCTCAAAAAAAAAAAAAAAAAAAAAACCCAAACACCTAGCAGCAAACATGAAGAAGACGAAAGATGCAAAGGAAGTGAAAACAAAAAAGAACCTAAAATGAAGATTTGTCAACACACCAAGTCTATTACCAACACCAATTGATGTGTAAGCCAACTAAAAAGAGTCTTTTTTTTTTTTTTTAATCAAGATGGAGAGAGTCAGAGAGTGATTTTTTTTTTTTCCTTCTTTTTTCTGTCTTTTCTTATTTGGCTCTTCTTTCTACTTTTTGTAATCTTTTCTTCTGCACGCTAAGATTTCTGCCGTTTGTAATCTTTTCTTCTGCAAGCTAAAGATTTGGTGATGGTTTGATGGGATTAGCCTTCTGCCTTCATGTCACATAGTCACTTCAGCTTTTTTCTCTGTGAGAAACTGGCCTCTGTAAGAAACGCGCCTTCATGGCCTGATGGGATTTGGTGATGGCCGTTTGTAATCTTTTTTTTTTTTTTTTTTTTTTCTTGTGAGAAACTGGCCTCTGTGAGAAACGGGCCTTCATGGCCTGATGGGATTTGGTGATGGCCATTTGTAATAATTTTTTTTTTTAAGATGAAAAACCAATATTATATAATATATTATTACTATTTGGGGGCCCTCTTATAAGTGGGGGCCTTAGGCCACCACCTAAGTGCCCTATAGCTTCAGTGCCCTATAGCTTCAGCCGGCACTGACTAAATCTTAGATTAAATGGGATCTATCTAATAAGCTCATGTGACTACACACTTGTGCCTGAATCCTAGAGTTCATTTACAAGTCATGCGAATCAACATATAACCAAAGGCAGATATAAAGATCATAAGAGAGCAATAGAACATATGAATAGGTGAGTATGCAAATACATGAGCATACAAGCATGTAAACATACAAGCATATGAGCACATAAACATCCAAACATATGAGTATGTAAACATCCAAACATGTGAACAAGCATGCAAATTTCCAAGCATGTAGACATATAAAAATACAACCTGTAAACATGTTACCATCCAAGTGTGTGTGCATGTAATTATCCAATCATGTGGTTGCATGGGTTTGCAAACATGTGAATATCAAACAAAAATTGAATGTCTAATGAGAATGAACGTGCTAATATCATGCCCAAAAATATTTCCTCTAATCATCTTATTTTATCTCGATGACAAGTTGAAGCTCTTCTTCTATGATTTTCAGCTTGAGAGTGAACATTAGATAATGTAAAAATTAAATTTGCATTTTTCAAGTGTATTTTTGAATTTTTTTTACAGGTATTTTTGAATGGTTAATTTGTCATACATCTTATCATGCACTTATATTTATAAATAGAAGAGCTCTCTCATTCTTTGATTATAATAAATAATTGCGTAAATTATCTATCTAATCTAACTTAAATTCATTGAAAAAAAAAAAAAAAACCTATTAGGGATAGTAAAGGGGCAGGGTAGAGTTAGATTTTGGGTACCTCATTGCCACTTTGGGAGATAAAGATAGTAAAGAAGTGTATTTGGGAGATGGTAATAGAATTATAAATATGCATATAAATATGATCATATTTATATACATATTGGGAAAGAAATTAAATTATATATACGTATAAGTGGTAAAAAAAAATTTGTGAGTGGAGAGGGGTAATTGCACCAGGGATCCTAATCTGCAAAACTGAAACCCTCTGTGCCCTATGGCAAGAAAAACAATATGAGACAGAGTAGAACAAGGTAGTTTGCGTATAGGGTGGGGCAATTTTGACATCCCATATCCTATTCTTCATTTCTATTCTATTAGGTTTTATTATAATTTAATTCTATTTTTCTTATTTATTCATTTTTTCATATGATTTAAGATTTGATTAAAAAAAAAAAAAAACCTAATGGAATAGAAATGAAAAATAAAGATAAATTAAGACGGAGTTGAATGGATAAAAGATATTTTCTTTCATTTAGATGTTGAAAAAAAAAAAGAATAGGATCAAAAAGAAGAACACATGATTTCCAAGAGACTTCGTCCTTCATTCTATTTTCTCCTGAAATGCGCCCATTCAAACCGGCTGCTATTTATTGAGCATGTTACATCAAATGATTGTTGATCATTGCTCGGTTTCCATTCTCCTTAAATATGCAAAGGAACTCATGGCCAAAGATATGAGAAATTAATCAAATTATTCATTACGTGTGGTCCTAACCAAAAAGATATGAGAAATTAATCAAATTATTATGTGCGGTCCTAACCAATATTTACGTGTGGTCCTAACCAATAATAAACATTAGTTTTTTTTTTTTTTTTTAGAGAGAGTTTTAACTTATGATGTCCACTCCTGATGATAACTCATTATTATCAGATCAAGACACCAATCAATTTTTTGTGTAAGCAGAGATTGAATTCCAAATCTCTTACTCAATCATAAAAAACTTTATAAGTTGAGCTAACTGAAACCTACTATACATTAGGCAAATTATTGTTTGTAGATTTCAGTTTCATGATTACGTGGACTTCTTCAATTTAGAAATTAATAAGAAATAATTTCTTTTTATTAGTAGGGAGGATCACATGGTGGTCTACCTATACGAGTGAATAATTTTCACAAGAGATAATAGTGGGCACACGTACCATGTTGTCTTTTGGATAACAATCTATTGTGGAAATAATTGTTATGTAAAAGTATAATATACGTTATATGTACATGCATCTCTCACATATCTCTCTTGTGCAATTGTCAAGAAGACTATAAGTTTATCATCATATCAAAACACCAATCGATTTTTGGTATAAGCGAGGATTGAATCCCAGATCTCTTATTTAACTATTAAAAACTTTATCAATTGAGCTAACTGGAACCCACTATACTTTAGGTAAATTATTATTTGTAGGTTTCAGTTTCATTATTATGTGGACTTCTTAAATTTAGAAATTAAATTTTTGTTTTAATAGTAGGGAGGATCACATGGTGGTCGGTCCATACAAGTGAATAATTTTCACAAGAGATAATAGTGGGCTCACCATATTGTCTTTTGGATAATAATCTATTGTGTAATTAATTGTCATGTAAAAGTATAAGATACGATATGTACATGTATCTCTCACATATCTCTCTTGTGCAATTGTCAAGAGGACTATAGCTAGGTTTGCTCTAAACCTTTAAATTAAACTAATTAACAGCTTTGAAACTCAAAAAAATGGAACAAAATTGGCTTTTGCCCTTTAAAAAAAAATCCAGCATTTTGCCTTCTTTCCCAAACTAATTAGGGAAATACCATTCTTTTGAAACTAGATTTTTTCAAAATCGAGTTTAAAAAAAAAAAAAAAAAATCTAGAGCCTTATAGTGGCGTTTTAAAAAGCCTATAGTGACATTTTAAAGACCTATAGTGGCGTTTTTAAACTCGATCTTCATGAAATCGAGTTACATGCAATTTTTTTTCTTTTTTTTTTTTACCTATAACTCGATTTCATGAAGATCGAGTTTAAAAACGCCACTATAGGTCCTTAAAACGTTACTATAGGCTCCTTAAAAACATCACTATAGGGCTTAACTCAATTTTGAGAAAATCGAGTTTTAAAAAAGGGGCATTTTCCTAATTAGTTTGGAAAATGAAGCAAAATGCTAGGTTGTTTTTTGAAAAGGGAAAAAGCTCATTTTCTCCCAAAAAAAAGGGTTTTGTTTGGGGGGGGGGGGGGGTGATTACAAATTCCAGGGCCATATACATATGGATGTTAAAATAAAATAGTACTTATAAAAAGAAACCTAACACTTCAAGTTGGAACTTCCTATTAATTTAATAGTCATGAAATATGAGCACAGGGATCGATCCTTTTTCACCTGAGGAGTAAAGGAGATGTAGTACTTGATGTGAAATTAGAATTTTAAGTACTTTGGAAATCTATAGGATCTCGTGGCAGTTGTACAATGCAACTAGCTATACCATCCCCTAAAATGAGGATCATGGAATTAACAAAAATATTTACAAACCCCGGTTGTCAAGGTTATCAATTCTATGCGAAAAAGTATCCTTGAAGAAAGTTCCAGGACGGGGAAGTTCTGTTTCAACCTACACTAAATCAAATTTTCCATGTTATTAATTTAATTCTTTTTTTTTTAAAGACAAATTATAACAACTTCTTGCTATTAATATATATATATATATATATATATATATTTTTTGTTGGAACATTTTAATATTAATTAATTAAAATGAATAAATATTACAACTTAAATGTAAAGATGTGAGAGTGAATATGGAAGATAAGATAGTGAAAATGTTTAATCTCACGTACATTGAAAATGAGAGAGACTATTTTGTTTTTTTTTTTTTTAATTGTGATGATTAATGGGTTAACATGAATTGCCTTAGATATTAAATAAGATACGTGCGCAAGAGGGAGGTGAAGGGTAGAGATACTACTACATCTAAATAATGGACCTAATTAATTAAATTAAGTTGGGTAGTAATTTCGTAAGGCCCATTGAGCCTATAAATAAACTTATTCAGACCCAATCCAAGTTACAACAATATACACAAACAAAAGATAGAAAGGTTCTTGGCAAGGAAGGATGTTCTTTCTAGTGGGGCTTTGGGCTTGAACACTTTGTGCAGAGATTGTTCTAGCCATACGACACTTGTTGGACTGTTGTATCCTAGGAGAGACAAGTCAGAGAAGGTCTACACTGGTTACAAAGTTTAGTCAACCAAGAGCTTGAATCTCCTTAAAGAGAGCAAGAGCCGTACCTCAAACCAAATAATGTTGTGTAATTTTTCTTTTTTAAATTAATAATATTCAGTAGTATTATTCAGTTTCTCGTTGTATTATTTCACCAACATATATATATATTATTATCACCAAACTAAGTTATGCAGCGGAAAATAAACAACACGGTGATTTGTTCACGAATGGGGAAAACCCTGTGATTTAAGGTCACCACTCCCGAAACTCCACATTATCACACACACACCCACACACACACAACTCTTACCCCAATATATATATATATATATCCCAGTATGACTTGTGATGGCGGATCCCAGTACGCGTCTTACTCCTTTTGCACGAATCCAAGTACGTGACTACTCACCAACTTGAGAAAGAAAGAATGTTGGCAAAGTTCTTCAAATCATCAGAGATGAACTAGGGCACGAACTTTGTCTCACAGATCACAATTTGCATGAATAGAGAAGAAGCAACTTGTGTCTTGTGAATTCTGCTTGTTGCTCACTTTGACGGCCCTTAAAATAATCCTTTTATATGTCTAGGGTTAGAAGAAAAGAAGTCCCAAAGACACACACACGGATTGAACTTGAAACAGACTTGGAATTCTGTTTTCTTTAATTCTCGACAGATAGAGGTGTCGAGAGGTGTCGAGACAGCTGTCGAGACTCGGGCTAAACAGCTTCTTTAAATCTCGATAGATGTATCTGTCGAGGTGATCGAGCTTTAAAATCTTGCACTTCCTTGCTTGTATCTTGGACAGACTTTGACGGCTTCAACAAACGATAGGGAAAACATAAGAGTTGGAGCACCACGAACAAATTATTACTGCAAAGGTTTGGGAAGGTAGTCAAAGGAGGAATGCGTCCTCAGCTAGGCAAAGTAGAAGTCAGAAGGTTTGGTTTGCCCTTAATAGCAGCACTCCAAAGGGTTCTACTGATGAGGATAAACATCAAGGGAATATTAGACAAAGGAAAGCTGAGAAATATCTAAGGAAAAACTGCTACCACCGCATTGAATGCTCTGCAGCTAACCATTTAACCAAATTAATGTGGAGGTGATACCTGAACAGTAGCAAGCAGCCTTATAGCTACTCTCAAAGACTTCAGGAAGATGCTAATAGGACAAAGATCAAACCAACAACTTAACCTACACGTGGAGGGTGGAGATGAAGAAAATAAGAGAATATCATAGAGAAAAGTAGCCCCTTACAAGGGAGGATCTCAGAATTAAGAGAAAAACACTGTAGTAATAAGAACTGAACTTATAATCAAATTCAAAATAAATATATATATATGAGCTAGTCTCCTCAGACTGTGCTGAAGACGATTTTCTTTGGATAAAACTAGTTTATTCTTATTTTTTTGTCATCTGGACCCACTATAATTGTTATCTAACTCATTAAAGCCTAGTTTTCTAGTCCACTCTTTAGAAATTCATTGTATTGGATTCTTTGGGCCTAGATCCTTTTACCTTTTGGGCTTAGGAACCAAATTGTGACCTTACATATACATATATATATATATATGTCCATCTTGTTTAGGCTTTCAATAAATAACTTCCTCCATTAGCATATATGTTTAGACAAGGAAGTTATATAATTGATCCAAACCTGAACATTTAAGACAAAATCATAAATAATTACTTCTTTAATTAGTCTTTGTGGAATCTGAATCAAATAGTAGATAGTTAATATTATAGGATCAATATGCTTCAAAGTTCTTATAACTAGCTAGTTTATAAACCCTATGCATATGTACAGGTGCGATTAAAAACAATCGCAATTAACACACTCTCTCTCTCACACACATATATATTTCTATCTAGTTAGTATCGAACTACACATATTCATAGTATTGCATAAATGACTTATACATTTGAATTATTATTAGTTACAAAAAAATGGCTCATAAGAGTAAAATCATTCAAACTCTTTCTTCTTCTAATTTTAGATATATAATTAAGTTTTTTATAGTTTATTTATATTAGACTTCTTGTTTTCTACACTGAATTAATTCATTTGACACAATTTTTAACACTTAGATGGAACATGTGACGCAAAATTAGACCATTCTAATCGAAATCCAATTTAAAATCTATTTGGATTTACTCTCCGTTTTAAGTCTTTTAACTTAAATATATCTATATATATATATATATATAATTAGAGTAGCATGGATGGAGCCCTTCATAGACAAGGGGGGGGGGTCATATAACTATATATTTAGGTACTAATTTTAGCAACTTTGTTCAATAAAATTACATTTTGTCCCCCTTAATAATATCATTGATCATTATAAGAGAAATGCTACAATTAAAAAAAAAATTACAACATTTTTACAAACTATTGAGGTAACAAGTTCTTACTGTTTTGCATCTAGGTCCACGGCTTACATCACATTTTTATTTACTAATAACCACTAATCATAACAGCAATTTGTAAAAGAGTTTATAGATCTAGTATTTTCATCCTTTTGAAGGCCATAAAAAATTTATAGATTTGAAATATATATATACATATACAAGCCCAAAATATTAGTCCAACAACAAAAATTACCGATAGGCAATAGCAAAGCTAAAAATATTGAGACTAATCAACCAATTTTACCAAAAACAAACAACTAAGCCATTTAAAAAATTTTAAACAAAATAATTTTATCTTTACAAACAAAAAACACATTCTACACACACATAATAATAATAATAATAATTTTTGCCGGCTAAATAGTAGAACCAAAAGCTAAAACCACCGCATGTAATTAACGATAAAACTACCTCCTTAACTCTTAGTCCTAACTCCATTCTCATAGAGAAGTTCTTTTAATCCCTCAATCATTCTTTTATAATAAATGATTTAGATTATATACACCTATCTCAATTGATTAAAAAATAACTATATGTGAAAGAATCAAAATCCCTCAAATCTATGGCTTGGCCCACACTCTCTCTGCGTGGGGGGTTGCTATTAATACCACGTGAAGTTGTCCACCACATGGGTCCATTCCATTTTCAATTTCAACACACAGCAAGTAGGGCAGGGTATGCCAAAAAAAAAAAGGTAGGGCAGGGTATGCCAGGTGTCAGATGACGAAATGTTGATGACGGCTTATAGAACCGTATGCGACAAACACGTGTCTCAAGTATGAGTCTAATTAATAAGTCTCTGACATTTTATTACAACATAAATAAATAAATTAATTAATTAATTGAAGTTCATCGGAAACAACTGTCTATCTCTTAGATCTATGTCTTAAAAACGAACTCGCGTAACATTTTCTAATTTCTAGTCACTTTTTTCATGTTGGTCTTGGATTTGTTTACTCTATATCTATCCAACTGTCTCTCACTTTGCTTAACCAGTGTCACCTCCGGTACTAAAAGGAGCATATAGTTTCTTTCTATACGAGATTTGAGCATGATTAGATTATATTATTATTATTATTGCAACCCTATGTTAACGTTGAGCTCTCGAGGAAATGAAACCATTCATTATTCTAAATAGCATTGCATATATATTCTTATCGCTAAATATTTTTCAATATTGGTTTACATCTATCGTAGTGGATTCAAATTTGACTCAGTTGACTTTTCTACGATGAATTTATTTATTGATTATAAAAGAGCTATATTGAAGCTAGTTATGTGAAAAGCATTAGGAGAGACTAAGGTTGGAGAGAAATAGAGTTGAACAAGCAAAGAAAGAGTCATCGATAGAGTGTTCTTGAGAGAGAGAGAGAGAGAGAGAGAGAGAGAGAGAGAGAGAGAGAGAGAGAGAGAGAGAGGAGAGAGAGAGAGCCTCTAAACCAAATAAATAGTCTTTCTTTTATAAAGAGGTGTGGTTGTAGGTGCTTATGAAATATGTGGTTGTAAGTGTTTCCTTAGTGAGACTCCTCATGTCTACTATTTCTCGTATATATTCACAATTAATTTAGAAATGTCTACATTTTAAAATATAAAAGTGAATGTAAAAATATTTATTTGAAATAGCATGGATGTGTGAGAATCAAAATATTCAAAATCCTATTCTCTCATTACCAAGTAATTTGACTAATTTCAGAAAATTACATTATAGTGTAACAGTTTACCTACTCATATATATGATTAGTTATTTCTCTTCAACACGGACCTTTTCTTTTTCCTTTGGTGTAACCATGAATTTTGAACTCTGTAGCATGAATTGTACTTTCAAAATTCAAATGTTCTGATAGCACAAACAGTGAAAAACAGTACTTCTATTTCCACGGGAATCCCAGTGCACCTAAATTGCTCTTCTCTGACTCCAACCTTGTGAATTATCATCAGCAAAATAGCTTCCTGCTGTCTCATATATTTTTAAAGCAAGCAGGCATCTCTTACCCATGAGGATTGCTAAATTCGAAATATAATTTGACTGCATTGCCTGGGGGAACCCAATGTATAATTCTCGAGATGCAACTGTGAGGCAAAGGAAGAGGGTCTCCACCTACGAGAACACCACATAATCCAAGAGAGGTTTATGGAATTTCAACAAAAACCATGTGATTCTTTACCATGCATGGGGAAAATCATCTATCTTGGATTGAGGTGGTGTCCAGGCTTTACTTGGAAACCCCTTAACAAATGACTTTCCAATAAGGGAAAGTATACGGCACATTGCCAAAAATATACATCAAATTTCATAACATGAATATGATGTGAATAACTTAATAACCTATAATGGTGATGGCAACTTTGAACTTTCAGACTTTTCATCGGATTTTTTTTTTTTTTCATAGGTTTTGAAAATTATTTGACTAGTGTTTGGCAATATATCTTATTAAAAATATATCTACAAACACGATCGTATTTTCACAAGTTTGACCGTGGTGTTTGGGCTTGATTTTGATTTGACCAAAATCCGACCACCCAAATAGAATAAATTTGAGCTCATAACGTGGATATTTGATTTCCCTTTTAAAAAACTATTCACGGGCTCAAATCATATTTAACGCGAGCAAGATATTTCGAAATGTTGAAAACGTGTAAAACGCTTGGTCATTTTTCTATTACATGTCCATAAGCTTGATTTTGACGCAATTTGATTCAATTTTAATCAAACGATCCCCAATTTGCCCAAATGAGGATTTGTTGGAAAGATTGAATTTAAATTACCATGGTTGAATTACAAAAAAAATCCACTTAGAACAAAGTCAATTTACAAAAACAAAGAAGTGAAAACTTTTTAATAAAAGCTAGTTTTTTTTTTTTTTTTTAACACTACTTTCCAAGGAATTTTACTAGTCCAATATCAAAAATTGGACCAAAAAAGTGGATAGACTTAGAAAATAGGTGTCATGATCTTTCCAATGACACCTAAGTTTGAGTGAAACGGAGTATGGGAGAGTCAGGAAACGCCACAGAAACAGGATAAATTGTGTAAACCCATAAAAACTAGTGTTGGGTTCCCTCTTTGCGAATGATTTCCTTGCAACCCGTGAAGATTGGAACTAGAAAGTTGGTAGCTTTTCAAAGTAGTGATGTTTATCTACATCCTGGAAAAAATGACATTGTAAGAGCTTACCTGGATTTGAAGATATCGCGCTTACAAGTTTGACAAAAACCAAATTAGAAGCTGGAACACCTAGTCACCTATGAACCAATCAACAACCCAAAACTTTCTGTACAGAGCTCCCAATGACTCGAGGTCGGAATTATTGGAAATTATGCTACGAGGGCTTTTCGGAAATATAAAGAAAGTAAAAAAAAAAAAAAAAGGAGTCCATTACGGCCTCCAATAGAAGGTGCAAATTTGGTACCCGAAGTTGGAAAAAATTTTGGGGTAGAAAAGTTAGGTAATTGGGAAATTCTTGACATCATACTAAGTGTGGGCAAATTCTAGAAACCATATTAAAAATTTGCATAATTCTTGACACCACACTAAATATGGGCCCAAGGGTAGGGGTATTTTCCCATAAATTTGACCATTCCCTCTTCTTCATTCATCACCAAATAATCTCTCCAAGCTCCAAAATTCCATAAACTCTCATGCTTCCTAGAATCTCCTCCCACCTCCCAAAACTAAAGTGCTTCAAATGTAATTTTCTAGTATTTTCTACCCTTTTCCTTTTGTTTCCATGCTCTATGGTTGGGATAAAAATGTTATGTTCTTGAATTTCCTTTGATAGGCTAAAAACGTATTGACCCCTTGTGATGGATTAGTTGATTAATTAGTCAAATTTAATTAATTAATCAATTTAACATGCAATGTACGTGGCAGCACAAACAAATCACCAATTAAATAAATATGCAGAGGAAAATAAATTGATATGATGATTTGTTTATGAATGGGAAAAACTTTCGAAGCAAAAACCCCACCAAGTGATTTTAAGGTCACTACTCCCGAGAATCCACTATTATCAAAACAAGCGGTTACAAGTAAAAGGATCCTAGTACCTTATACCAACTTACAATTGAACTCTCACCCCAATATCTAATTAGACTTGTTCTGTAGTGACAATCTCTCCTTGTATTGCACGGCTCCCAGTATATGACTAACCAATAGATGTGCAGATCCCAGTACGCGACTTGATCACCAACTTGAGAATGATGTTGGCTGTAAAGTTCTTTTATTCATCACACGATGAAGATCATGAAGTTGCTTGTTCACAAAACGTTACGGTGTACAAATATAGCAGCTTCTTCAAGATGAACTAGGGCAACTAGGTTTCCGGTCACACTTTTCTTCACACTTGTGGAATTGTGCTCTTGTGCAATTGTACTCCCTATGACGGCCTTTAAAATAATCCTTATATATGTTTAGGGTTGTGAGAAAAGAAAACTCAAACATACATTCACAGATTGGATGAAAATTAGCTCTGAAAAACTGAACTTCATAAATCTTGACAAATATCCTATCTATCGAGCAGCTGTCGAACCTTGGGCTGAAACAGTTCTTTTAAATCTCAATAAATACTAGCTATCGAGCTTTAATAAACAACATTTCTTCACTTGATTTTTGGACAAATTTGTATAACTTTAACACTTGAACTTGAAACCTTGTTTCCTAAAGTATTAAACACATCCGAGATCTACCCAATTACAAGTAAAATGCGTTTTGTCAAAAGATTAGCCAATACATAAAATGTTGACATATATTCCTAATCATGAATCACATATGTTCTAACATCCTTGATATAGACATGCTTTGTATGTCATTTTTATGAATGTATTGGTTTTACATATTTATAATATGAGTTTTAGTCATGGAATTACGTGTATATAAATTGTGAAATATGGGTCTATATACTCTTATTTTGTTTACTTGTTTTAACTTGGATATAAAATGAGTATGGATAATACATGTTCTTACACTTATGGATATTACATGTCTATGGATCCATTTTCAATCTCTTACTCCATTTCTCTTATGCTTGGCTAAGAATATCATGATGGGAAATTTGCCTTGCTTGGATTATTCCAACTGTTACTCGAATGTTTAAATTATTGTTGGAATGTTACTTTTTTTAAATAAATCAATAGACTACATGTTTATTTTGTTGGAGATTAATATATACATGTTAATATACTTTGATATTAAGTTTATTGTTATATTTCTCTATTCTTTTTTTTTTCTTTTTTTCCCACTTTAAGTATTGTCACTGGACAAAGTTTTGCAACAAACTTAGTTGTAACCTAATACTACAAATTCATTCAATATTTTTTTATTAAATGTGAATTTTTGTAATCTAAAATTATGTTTTAAAAATAAATTTACAGTTTGTATTGTAAATAACATCTTATTGACTAAAATTGATAAGTGTAATAAGAACATAAAATCAACGTAATTCAATGGTTAAATTTTCAAAATATATAATCATGTTAATTATTTCATTAGTGAAAGTTGTAGTCTTAAGCTAGCCAAACTAATGTCCATTCATTATCATTCATTACGTGGTTATTGCTTTCCCTTTTGTGTTAGGATATTTGCATGGTGTCTTTCTAGCTTCTATTGCAAATCCAAATACACCACAATAGTTGTTTGACCTCATTCTCTCTTTAGTGAACTTTTCTACAGAATTAATTTGTTAAAATTGGTTTTAAATGGCTTTGAAACTTGATTTCAAAAGGGGTTTTCTCCAGTGGCGGCTCCAGGAATTTTTTTTAGGGTGTTCCTAGGTGAGCTTACTCTGTTACAATTTTTTCTTCTTCAAATTTTCTGTTACAATTTTTTCTTTTTAAGATTTTAGCTCAATTTTTTTTAGCCATTTCTTTTTGCTTGAAAGCAATGTTATGAATACCGTTTTGAACCCTGTTTCGATTTGTTTAGTAAAACAGAATATTTTGATAGCAATTTATTTCGACGTACCATTTAAGATGTTTTGGGGTTTCTAAAAAAAATTAAAAATAATTTATACTAGTCGCTAACCTTTGCGATGCACGGAAAACTATTGAATATGAAATTTTAAAAATTTTTCATTAAAATTTTAGTGTGAAAACATAGATAATGATATTTAATAGACTAGGTAATAGCATGGGCCTTCAGAAGAAAACAATATGATTCAAAAAGTCAAAAATTTTAGTATAAGTAAGAGTAAATTGTCAAGGAAGGATTAAACGTCCTGTAAGAAACATTTTTCCCAATATTTGGGCTCAATGATAGAGTACAAAGATAATGACTTGTTACACAAAATTCTACTCATTATAAGCAAAAATTTTTATAATCTTATATAATATTTACTTTGCACGACACATAAATGATTGATTCACCTATTCCTCAACAACACTACACGGTAAACCTTTCAAAGAAAAAAAAAAAAACACAACACGGTAAAGAAATTACAGCCACAGGATTTACTTTTTCTTTTATTGAAAATCGGCACACCCACGTACAAATAAAACTTAAATCAGCAATGCAGCTGTACAACACACAGTTTAACAAAAGCAATAAACACCTTCAAAAAACAAAACAAAAAAAAAAACAAAAGCAATAAAAAGTTCATAGCTTAGTATTACTATAACTCTTAAACCGACAGAGAGAGAGAGAGAGAGAGCGCGAGAGAGATACTGTCGGTACTGCGATGAAGCCTAGAGTCGATGAACGACCACAGATTCGCGGCAAGGCAACTGGCGGCGTGATGGCTTAGGTACTAAGATGGGAGATAGGACTACGTGAAGAAGAAGAAGAAAAAGGAGATGGAGTGCATTTGTGAGTTTGATCTCGCAATCTCCAATCTTCTCCGATCTCGCCGTCGCAGTGTTGCTGAGGACCAAAATTTGCCTGGCTGAGTCTTTTTTTTTTTTTTTGTGAGAATCGCTGCCTTCCTTGCTTGTTTCTGGCTGCCTTTGCTGAGAAGTGACTCAAGTGAGGACAGAGGACGTGAGAAGTGACTCAAGTGAGGACCCTCAAAATTTTTTTTGGGCTTTTTTTTTTTTGGGCTTCTTTTTTTTTTTTGGGCTTGAAAGTAGAATAAATATATTTTTTTTTTTTTATTTGAGGGTGTTCGTCATTTTTATTAAGGGTGTTCCTAATCATTTTTTAGAGGGTAAATAAATAAAATTTTTTTAATTATTATATATAATTTTTTTTTTTTCAGGTCAGGGTGTTCCTGAAAGTGGCGCCGCCACTGCTTTTCTCACTGTGGAACACTGAATTTCTCGGTTCGAAATAAATCAAACGAGTAAAATAGTTCCGCAAATACGAATTTGTATTGATGAATGTGTGGTACAATTCTCTGTAATTACAAAGAGTGATCCTCTGATTCAATCTCTTTAAAAGATTTGTGATGTGATTTTGATTTGAACACAAAATATCCTTCAATTTGGCTGAAGAATGGATCGAAGATTGTTGAAACGGAATTACAATGAATCTCTGGCTATGAGCTTGTTAGAAATTCTTTGTTCTTCGCGTTCTTCGTGTTCTTCTTCGTGCGTTCTTCGTTTTTGAAGATTTGTGGTGGAAGTTCTTCGGGGCTTTGGAGGCTTAAATCCGTAGAGCTTCACTGATTTATGGTTTATAAGGTTTCTGGAGGCTTTTGAGCTTGATTCCAATGAGCTTTGAGATCTAGAAATATGATTTGGATAATTTAGTTTCGAATGTTCTTCGTATTCGAAGGTTTGTGGTGGAAATTTTTCGGGGCTTTAGAGGCTTGAATCCGTAGAGCTTCACTGATTTGTGGTTTATGAGGTTTCTGGAGGCTTTTGAGCTTGATTCCAGTGAGTTTTGAGATCTAGAAATATGATTTGGATAATTTAGCTTCGAATGTTCTTCGTATTTGAAGATTTGTGGTGAAAGTTCTTCGGGGCTTTAGAGGCTTGAATCCGTAGAACTTCGCTGATTTATGGTTTATGAGGTTTCTGGAGGCTTTTGAGCTTGATTCCAGTGACCTTCGAGATCTAGGAGGATGATTTGGATGATCTTTCTTTGAATGTTCTTCATATTCGAAGGTTTGTGGTGGAAGTTCTTCGGCGCTTTAGAGGCTTGAATCCGTAGAGCTTCACTGATTTGTGACTTATGAGGTTTCTGGAGGCTTTTGAGCTTGATTCCAGTGACCTTCGAGATCTAGGATGATGATTTGGATGATTTGGCTTCGAATGTTCTTCGTATTCGAAGGTTGAAGTTCTTGAAGTTCTTGGAGGATTCAGGGCTTGATTCCAGCAGAACTTCAATACTTCTTTGTTGTTGTTTGTGCTCTAGATGGCTTGGTGTCCTCCTCTAGATGTCTTCAGATCTCTTCCTCCTTTTCTTCAATGCCATAGGAAGGCTTCTATTTATAGGAGTTTGGTGGTTGGTGAGCGACACATGGCGGAGTCTGATTGGCGACACATGTCACGGCTTGATTGGTTTGCCTGTGTCATCGCTTACACAGTCGGATTGCCTGAGTCATCGCTTACACAGCCAGATTCGCTTGCATCATCGTTTACACGCGCCTCCATGTGATTAGCATTTTGCATACTTTTCATGTTTTTACCTTAATGGAATTTGGCAAATTTTCAGTAGCAGTATATGATACTTTGTAATTAGCCATACTTTGTTGACTTTGTGGCATGACGTGTCAGCTTGTGATAGGCCGGGAATTTTTTCTCTCTACAAATGCCCCATCGAGACTTGTTCGCGCACACAGCTTCTGAGTGTAGGGAGTGAATGAGTCTCGAAAAGAATGAATTTGGTACTTGACTCTTCAAATGTAACGGTTGAAGGTGGTGGAGCTTTTAGCAGGATGCAAATGTAGTGGTTGGAGGTGGTGGAGCTTTTAGCAAGATGAAGTAATTTTGGAAGAGTAGACCCACCCACATGAAAGGCCTTGATGAGACCGAAAAGGGGTCTGCAAGTATTTGAATGTGCTACTAAGCCTTCTCAACAAAGATTAAGTCGAAGTAATTTCAAAAGAGTGTTTCATGATACTTAAAGGGGGTTGGTGAAGCTGTAAATTACTTGCAAGAAGTTGGACGTACTTGCAAGATTGAACCATATTGGCAGAGATTAAGTTGAAGTAATTTCAAAAGAGTGTTTCATGATATTTAAAGGGGGTTGGTGAAGCTGTAAGTTATTTGCAAGAAGTTGGATGTACTTGCAAGATTGAACCATATTGGCAAAGATTAAGTTGAAGTAATTTCAGAGGAGTATTTTGGATCGTTGGCGGTGATCACAAGGTGTTGAAGATGGAGAAGAAGTGAGGACGTTGGCTGGGTACAGCATGCAGAATTGTGGGGTTGGTCTCCCATTTTTAAGATCTTCTAGTGAAGTTATATCCGAAGGATATACTTTGGATCACGAAAAGATCATGTGGGAAAGTGATTGAATGTGCTTGTGTTATCGCATCACTCAGGTTAAGTTGAGGTAATTTCAGAACGGATTTTGGGTCTGGTGGTGGTGATGATGCGGAAGATGGAGACGAAGCAAAGTGGATGGGTGAAGCACAGACACCATGGCGCTGGCTCTGTATGTTGGGATCCCTTTAGTGTAGATGTTTCTGGGAAGTACACCTTGGGATCCGGGACTGACTGTATGCTGCATGAGGTCCGACAGTAAGTCGTTGAATGCGCCTGTGTAACTGGACCATGCTGACGGACGTTAAGTTGAAGTAATTTCAGAAGTATATCTTCTGAAATTCTTCAAGCTTGTTTTAAGTTGTAGTAATTCCAGAAAGTGTATTTTGAGGTACCAGCAACAAAGACCTTTGGGCCACGTGTTGGTGGAAACATGGAATAAGGCATCGGCAACCATTTACCAGCAACAAAGGCTGATCTCTGATAAGCTGGTACCTTGGAGGTCATCGCAAGCGTTGGATGGGAGACAATTTGTAGGATACCCCAACACCCTTTATCACCTTCACTTGGTGCCGCTTGTTGGGAAAGCACAACAAAATGAAAGGTGGAACTAACTTGCGATCTTGGTTTTAAAAACCGGCCAAGTTGGTGTTTGCTCCGAACCGTTGCTTCAGATGGGAGAGCAAACAGTTGAAGAGAAGATATAAGAGCCCTGATCTCGGGAACAAGTGTCTCTGCTGGACTTGGATTTCTTGGCCAGCCGAGTCCAAGAAAACATGAAACCAAAATGCAGACCTTGTTATGAATAACTTTATGAACAAATGTGGTCGTTAAGTTAGGAAACAAAATTTGTTTGGACTCTAAAACAATGATGATGTTGTGAAAATGGTTTCTACTGAACCATGAGAGGGTCGATTTCAAACTGCTTATGAAGTAATTTTGGCTGCTGGGCATTGAGAATGATGAGGCCATAGTGAGAAACAGCTGTGACAAGGAGGGATTGAAAACTTGAAAGAACCAAATTTTTATTTCATGATTCAGTGTGTTTTTCTCGATGAGCCTTTGATGAATCCGACCCTTCTATTTGTAGTGGAGAGATGAAGAATGGTAGTTAAGACCGACGAACCAAAATTTTTGGTGAGAATGGTGGATTAGACCGGTAGGCACCGAATGGGAACGGTCGGTTGGAGACTGGTAGGCACTGAATGGGAACAGTAGATACCGAACAGAAATGGTAGACTGGAGTAGTGACCCAATGCAATTTCAAGTTTGAGACATACTCGTGAGAGTTCATTTGTTCTTTGAAAGAGGAGTCTTGATGAAATCTGGTGGATAACCCTTGGAGAAGTGATTCAGATTGGTGGTTTCAAAGTCCAGCTAATTTCAGAAACGGACTCTTGTGAAAATCTGAGTAGGACAAGCTTTGTTCAAGCATCTTGATTTTTGGTCAAAATTCACATTAAAGCCAACAACTGTAGAATCACACAACTTGAGCAATTTTGGATCCTCAAATGAATAAATAGACTCCAAAATTGGAACGTACACGAAAAATTGGGCAAGACAGGTCATTCTTGAAAATTTTGACTTTTGGTCAAGATTTGTGCAAAAGTCAACTTTTTTAGATATTGGACCGTTATGCAATTTTCGAGTTCCAGATGAAGAAACGGATCCCAAAATTGGAATGTACTCGAAAAATTGAGTAGGACAGGTCAGTCTTGAAATTTTTAACTTTTTGTCAAAATTTGTGCAATAGTCAACCTTTTTTGAAAATTGGACTGTTTGCACACTTTTTGAGTTTCGGACAAACAAACGGATTCCAAAATCAGAATGTACTTGAAAAATTGAGTGGGATGGGTCCGTTTAGGAATTTTTGGATTTTTGGTCAAAGTCAACCATGGTTAAGGCTGTTCCCTTTTTTTTTTTTTTTTTTTTCAGGCGGGTTAAACCAGGTCGAACTAGTTCAGTGACGTCATTAATGACGTCATGAAGCCTCGCGCGCTCGAGTGAGCGCGCGTGTGACATGTGAGCAGCACGTGATCAGCGCGTGAGAAGATAGCGGCTGGCGCGTGTGGGCGCGTGAGATCTTTCCGGTGCGTGTGAGCACGTGGAACCACCTAGCAGCGCGTGGAGGCGCGTGAATATGACGCTGTAATCGCCAGAACTTCTAGCGGCACGTGGCAGCGCGTGGCTCATCGTTTGGGCCTGAAAATTTTAGGTTTTGTAGATCTGGGGCCGCCGGACCGAGTGGTATCGTTATCTTTGTGAAATAAAGCTTGGATTTGCATGTTTGTGCTGGTGTAGGTCGCAATTCTCCGAAGCTTTTTGGTGGCAAGTGGTGGCGCGTGGGTCAGTATTCGGAGCTCGTTTGCCTCGGTTTTGTAGATCGAAGGCCGTAGAAGATTTTTGTGGTCTCAGTTTTGTGAAATGAGGTCAGGATTTGCACGAATTTGAATGAGAAGTCCGCTGGCATTGTTAGACTTATTCTTAGTCTATTTTGTCGGTGGTCGTTCTGACAGGACAGTGGCTGCTCTGACAGGATGGCGCCAGGATTCAGACTTGCGAGGTAGGCAGCCAGCCATCATTCTTTATCTCCATGGCTGAAGACTCTTTCATTTGGTGCAGTCTTCTTTGACTTTGAGGGTTATGAATGTGCAAATTCTGAATTTAAGCTTAAGTTGTTTTCACATTCTTTTTTTTTTTTTTTTTCTCAAAATTTTCCTATATAAAGGCATGTTGTTGCCTTCATCACATGCTCAACCTTCAGCCTCCTTCTCTTCCTTTCAAGTTTTTTTTTTTTTTTTTTTTTTTTTTTAGTTGGTGCTATGAGATTTTTTTTTTTTTTTTTTTTCCTAACAAATTTTCTTGTTGCTTGTTTTTGTTTTGCAGCACGATTTCCTTGAACTTCGGGTTTTGACACTAAGCTTTACACTGACGCTCTCATAGAAGTGTTTGTCTTCATTTGGTGGCTTTGTATTTTATTGATAGCAACGTTCTTGCAGTGGCGTATACCTTCATGTTGTTATGCATCAACAATCTTTTAGCGATATTCGTCTTTGCAACGCTGTTTGCATAAGGATATTCGCTAGGTAATATTGATATCGTTAGTACTTGTCTTTGAAGTCGCACTAGCTCTAGTATTGGCAATTAAGTCACACCAACACTTGTATTTGCAATGCAACCATATCAAGAATCTTTGCAACATAGCTTACATCAAGAGTCTTTGCAACGTAGCCACATCAAGAGTTTTTTTTTTTTTTTTACCATGAAATCACGCCAGCATTTGTCTTTTAGCACTTACCTTTACAATGAAGTCGCATCACCTTTTGCCTTTGTAATGAAGATGCACTAGTACTCTTCTTTTGCCATAAAGCTGCCTCAACATTTTATTTGCGTTGAAGTCATATAGATATTTATTGCTGCCATGAAGTCATGTCAACACTTCATTTGCGCCAAAGCCGTGCCAACATTCATTTTTGCCATGAAGCCATGTCAACACTTCATTCGCACCGAAGCCGTGCCAACATTCATCTTCGCCATGAAGCTAATTCATCTGTATTGAAGCCACGTCAACATCCATCTTTGCCATGAAGCCATGTCAACATCTACCTTTGTCGTGAAGCCATGTCAACACTTCATTCACATTGAATCCGTGCCAACATTCATCTTTGCCATGAAGCCACGTCAACACTTCATTTGTACCGAAGCCGTGTCAACATTTATCTTTGCCATTAAGCTATGTCAACACTACGCTTCATTCACACCAAAGTCGTGCCAACATTCATCTTTGCCATAAAGCCACGTCAACACTTCATTGGCACCAAAACCGTGTCAACATTTATCTTTGCCATTAAGCTATGTCAACACTTCATTCACATTGAAGCCATGCCAACATTCATTTTTGCCATGAAGCCATGTCAACACTTCACCCACATTGAAGCCACACTCGCATTGAAGTTGTACCAATATTGACATTTATAATAAAGCTACAACAACACCAATTTTCAGAGGCAATATAGCTCAGACATCGAAGGCGCTTAGTATTGTTGCTAGACATCATGACTTTAGAGATACCAACTAGATGTTGAAGATGCAAGGAGTCCGTATCAAGACTTTGAAGATGCAAGGAAATGCCAACAAAACCTTAAAGTTTCAAGAAACTCCCATCAAGACTTTGAAGATTCAAAGAGGCGTCAACAAAACCTTGAAGATGTGAGAAGTCCCTATCAAGACCTTGAAGATGCAAGGAAAGGCCAACAAAAGCTTGAAGTTTCAAGATGCTCTCATCAAGATTTTGAGGATTCAAATAGGCGTCAACAAAACCTTGAAGATGCGAGAAAAATGTCGTCAAGACTTCAAAGATGTCATAATATGCCCATAGGGGAGAAATGATGCAAAACATGCTTCATAAATGTTAGGGAATGTCCATAGAAGATGGAGAATGCCATGCAGACTTTATGTAGTCTTCATCTTTGAGTACAACGATCTTTGATCATCCTATTGAGCAATTGATTGTCTTTAATCAATGTCTTGCCAACCAAAGGGACCTTAAAAGCATATTGATGACCGTTGGAAAACTCTTCAAGCTAGACTGACAAGCTTTATTCTTTTCATGTGACTGAACTTAGTGAAAAGTACTAAGCTGCCTACGTACCCCGGAGAGGGATCAAGTCATTATGTAGTTCAACTGATTTTTTTTTTTTTTATGATTTTTTTTTTTATGATTTTTTTTTTTCGATGATTTCTTTTTTTTTTTTGATAATTTTTTTTTGATGATTTTTTTACAAAAAAGGGAGGGCTCACGTGTGTAATCCTCGCCCCACGGCATTCCATGGGTACCAATTGTGCAATAGTGGGTATCACCACTAATCAAACCCGAGACCTCGGCCTCAAGGGCGACATGGGCATCCAACCACTACGCCACACTCACAAATGGTGACATAGAATGGGATTTATTTCTTCTTTATTTGTACGCTTTCAAAGGTAATGGGAAGACATTATGTACCCTTGTAGCGTTGCAGTGGGCAGTTTAAACTCTTACCGATGAGCAGTCCTTGATTTTCAAGCATAGAAGCGTTTGAGGAACTTCCCATTGATGGGGCCGATCCTTACACCCTCTTGATCAATCAACTTGTAAGCTCCATTGGTGTTTGCCCCCTGCCTGAGAGTTGGAAGTACATCACAAGCAACGGTCACATGGTTTGACCCGACAATTTCATCAAAGTCTAGATCAATCTTGTTTTCTTTGGCAAGCTTCATAATTTGTTCCTTGAAGACGAAACATTTTTGGATTGGGTGGCCAATGATGCGATGATATTTGCAGTAGCTAGGGTCATCAACTTTCCCTATGTCTTCTGGCCGTTTGCATTCTGGCAATTCAATTAGCTTCAATTGCAATAGTTGTTCGAAGATGTTTGGCACATCTGCATCGGGGAACGGATATGCTTTTTGCTCACGTTCCTTAAAAGTCAAATGATGCACTTCGTTCTTTTGCCATCCTTCAAGCTGTTTTTCATTTGCCTTTGCTCCTCTTCTTGGAACCTTAACTACGGCAGTGTTAACAACCACTGGGTCTTCGAGATTGCCCCTGTCATTCCTTCTTACTTCAGGTGTGGGAGGGTTTGAATTCCTATGGCTAGCAATGCTCAGCTCCATGTCATGCGCACGAGTTGCTAACTCTTCATATGTTCGAGGCTTTATCCCTTGAAGGATGTAAAGAAGTCCCCAATGCATGCCTTGGATGCACATCTCTATAGCAGAAATTTCAGAAAGTCTATCCTTGCAATTTAAACTCAAGGAACGCCATCGATTGATATAGTCAACAACGGGCTCGTCTTTCCATTGCTTAGTATTGGTAAGCTCTATCATGCTTACCGTGCGATGCGTACTATAGAATCGGTCAAGAAACTCTCTTTCAAGTTGTTCCCAATTATTGATTGACTCGGGTTCTAAGTCTGTATACCAATCAAAGGCATTCCCTTTGAGTGAACGGACAAACTGCTTTACAAGGAGGTCTCCTTGAGTCCCTGCATTCTCACAAGTTTCTACAAAGTAAGCAACGTGTTGCTTAGGATTTCCATTGCCATCAAATTGCAAGAACTTGGGGGGTTAATACCCATTTGGCATCCTCATGTTGTCGATGCGCTTTGTGTAGGGTTTCGAATATGTGAGAGAACTTGTAGAAGAACCTCCATATTGTGCTCGGATGGTATTTGTTATCATGTCTTGTAATTGTTGAACTGATAACGAAGCAACCGAAGTAGATTGTTCTCGTTGAGGAGTGTCTTGATTTTCTTTCCCTGTGTCACCTTTTATAGAAGTGAAGCCAAATGGGAACTTGGGATCATGGCTTGATTCACCAAGATCTTGTTGATGATGCGAAGAAAATCAGTAGGTTGGATGCTTCGGGTTCGATAGGGCTAACGAATGCCTTGGTAGCCTGAAAAAGAAAGAAAAGTGATCAAAGGTGACCGGGGTTGCCGGCCAATAACCCTCCGATGACAAAGTCAGTTTTTCTCTCAAGTATTTTCAAGTTCCAATTTTTTGGGAATGATTTCACGTACCTTTTCTTGGTCTGAACCAACGTTTATATAGTGTCTTAAGAGCGGTTATTGGATTTGTAACCTCCCCTTGATTTGAGGAGGTTTGTATTAAAAAATAACTTCCTCAACCGTTTAGGAGTTACCCTTTTTGTGCGCAACGGTCACTGGAGGTTACTCGTATAATTAGGAGATATTTAAGACTTTCATAAATTTCCAAGTGTTCACGTGTCGTCCATAACTTCTCGTCTTGAGCACGTCAAGACAGCCTACCTCGTCTTGAGCATGCCGAGACAGCTTACCTCGTCTTGAGCATGCCGAGACAGCTTACCTCGTCTTGAGCATGCCGAGACAGCTTACCTCGTCTTGAGCACGCCGTGACAGCTTACCTCGTCTTGAGCACGCCGAGACAGCTTACCTCGTCTTGAGCATGTCAAGACAGCTTACCTCGTCTTGAGCACGCCGAGACAGCTTACCTCGTCTTGAGCACGCCGAGACAGCTTACCTCGTCTTGAGCACGCCGAGACAGCTTACCTCGTCTTGAGCATGTCGAGACAGCTTACCTCGTCTTGAGCACGCTGAGACAGCTTACCTCGTCTTGAGCACGCCGAGACAGCTTACCTCGTCTTGAGCACGCCGAGACAGCTTACCTCGTCTTGAGCATGTCGAGACAGCTTACCTCGTCTTGAGCATGCTGCCCGTTCTGGACGATCTCCATGGACAATTGGAGTTGTATTTTATCATACCATATCAGTTGCCCCCTTGTCCATGGGTCGTCTAGACCTTATATTTACTAGCACCGTTGTTTGGACAGGTGTCTCAATGCCAGTTGTCGTAGGTGCCACGTGTCATGATTTAATTGGAGACCAATCATGTCAGCTCGTTTCTCGAGGGACGTGCCATTTGTCGCTTTCTGGCTGGCCGCGTCGCTTCGTGTACTGGGGTCAATGCCTATAAATAGTTGAATTCCTTCGCTGCCCTCCTCACTTTCTCAAATTTTCTTCTTCGACCTACCTCGTCTTAGCGCCTCGTTTAGAAGCTTCCTGCGTCAGTTAGTCTCCCCTCGTCTAGTTCCAGGTATTCTCTTCAATCCTCGTCCTTAGATTTTAAGCTTCCTTCTTTCTTAAAAATGTCAGAGGTAGTCCTTTCCTCGTCTAGCGATAGCATTGCCAAAGCTATAGACGAGTATCAGGACCCTAGTAGCTTTAGTGGCTCTAGCGATAGTTCTAGGAGTAGCAACAGCAGTAGCGATGGGAACACTACGGACGAGTACACGTCTGGTGTCCCAGGGGTTCCTCCCGAGGTGTTTAGGGAACAACATAGGACGAGGGTTAAGTCTGGTTCCATGGCTGGCACAAGTGCTCCCTCGTCTTCTACTCAAGACGAGGAGGAGGAGGTCGTTTATACTTGTGCTATAGGGGTTGGTTCTAAAACAGACGAGAGAAAATTGGAGCTTCTCAAAGTTAGGTACCAAATCCCTGATAGCTTAAACCCTAGGCTACCCATCCGTGGGGAGTGGTGTTGTCAACCCCGTTTTGGCGTGGGTATTTATGAGGCTTACCTCCTAGGAGGTTTGAGGTTGCCTCTAAATGCCTTCGCCAGGGAGTTGCTTTCTAGGTTAGGTATAGGCATATGCCAACTTAACCCCAATGCATGGCGTCTAATAGTAGCTATGCAAGTTTTGTGGAGGGAGGTGTTCGAGGGGAACCGTCCTCTTTCCGTGGACGAGTTCCTCTATTGCTATAAACCCTCTGAAATTAACCAGTCCCTTGGCTTTTATCAATTTACAGCCAGAAGGACAGATTGTAGGTTAATTAAGTCATTAGTCACGTCAGACAGAAACTGGAAGACGGAGTTTTTCTTCGTCTCTGGTTGCTGGGCTGGTCGTCCTAATGAAATAGCCCAAGATCCATTTCCTCCCTATACAGGAGACATAGGGAACCTTCGTCCTGAAGGTATGCATTTTTCGTAATGTTTATTGCACTCGTCCTTGCTAATGGTCGTCTAACATTTTTTGTGTGTTTTGTTTTGAAGGTGTCAGACGACCTCACTTGGATAGCTTCCAATTAGAACGAGTCCAAAAATCTCGTCTCTACAGCGATAGGACTTTCCACCTTTTGGTTACCCTTAGGCGTCTTGCCACCTGGGGTCTAGGTCCTGATCCTTCGGACGAAGCAATTGCACACGAGGTTACTGTGAGAAGACGTAAGTCGTCCTTACCCTCGTCTTTTATTCTCTCTCTTTTTTTTTCTTTTTTTTTCTTTTTTTTTTTTTTTTTTATTGACGTCTTTACTTGCAGGAATGGCTACAATGAAACAAAATAAAGGCAAGGACGCTATGGACGAGGAGACTAGGCCGGGGGTGAAGTCCATCCCTCGTCCAGCTTCTGGTGAGAAGAGGAAGAGCCTCTCTCTAGGTGTAGACTTGGGTAACCTCCCAAGTAGGCGCAAGGAGAAGAGAGTCAAGCACAAGTCGTCCAAGTCTCAAGACGTACAAGCTAAGGATCAACGTGGACTCGTCCCTCCTAGCCCTCCAGTCCAAATTTTGGACGTTGAACAAGAGCTTTCTCCACCCATCCTGTCTACAGTTCCAACCTCATCTCAAACTTCCCTCCAAGTTCCTCATAATCTTCTCGAGGACGAGAACTTGGCTTGGGAGAAGTTTGAGAAAGCTGTGACGGACGAGGACATAACGGCATGCTACAACATGTCGTTGAAGGATTTTGAGCGCTCCGGCGTTCATGACCTTTTCAAGGTATGTAACTTTTTTATGTTTGTCTCGTCTTGTAGTTAATTTATGCATGCATTCTAATGAAGCTTTGTGCTATGCAGGCAATGTCCAAGTTCATTGCAGCGTCCAGGCAGGCAACTGAACTGGACAAGACGAGGGTGTTGTTGGACAAAACCGTCCAGAAAGGGAGGGACGAGTCCAAGAGGTGGGCAGAGGTGGCGGCTAAGTCCAAGGACGAGGCGGAGGACTTGAGGAAACGCGTTGCTGCGCTGGAGGATGAAGTCCACCAAAAAGATGATCGTCTTTCCTTCCTTCAAAGGAGGCATGACGAGTTTGAAGCCATTGTAGAGAAAGCTAAAGGAGACGCCGTCGCTGAGTTCAAGGCGTCCAAAGAATTTACTGATTCAATGGACGCCAACTACGCGGCTGGCTTCGAAGACTTTAGGATGGAAGCCTCAGAAAAATTTCCAGAAATGGACTTCAGCTCTATCAAGCTCAACCTTGGTGGGGCGTCCACAAGCTCCCTCGTCCAGACTAGCTCAGAAGACATCAACGTGGAGGACGACGCTACCACCCTGCCACCCCAAGACAATCCCAACGCCAACACACCGTCTGTTTAAAATTATCTTTTTAATGTAATCCGTCTTATTGTTTTCTTTCTTTCTTTTTATTGCAATGTATTGGAATACAATTACCTCGTCTAGAGGTTTATAGACGGGTTTATTAACAATTGCCTTAAGGGCTTTATTTGTAAGGGTTTTTGGACGATGGACGTCTACCCTTTTATTTTAATTCAATGAATGTCTATTTTTATTCATTATTTGTTTGTGTATGGACGTACTTCCCTTTGTTTTTGTTGTGATAGAAACTTGTATATTTCTTAAGTATTAAAGGGTCGTCCATATATTTTGCTTATGGATATTGTTCTATCCTTTCGTTCTCCCATAGACGAGTTGGTGATCACCTTTCGTTCATAGGTCTGACCTATTTGCCTCGTCCAAAGGTTTTGGCTTATTTGCCTCGTCTGTAAGCCTTTTGCTAGCGTTTGAGTCGTCCTAGAGCATCTGTTTTGGTCAAATGCTCGTCCATGGACTTGTATCAATTTCTTGTCGCTTTGGCTTTGCACTTTATCCTCGTCTTTGAGGGAAGTCTGCGAACGTTACATCCCTGCGTCCAAGGATTTTTCATTCGTCTTTAGATTTTGGCCCCCTTCGTGGGTTTGACAATGGAACTTAGATTTTACGCATAAAATACACTTAAAATCCAAACCATATTATATAAGCATTGTTCACAAACATAGCACCTGCTTGGAAGCTAGTGCATTATGAAAATACTTAAAATACACAACCTTGTCTTTAACAAACTTGTCTGTAGACGGTGCAAATGTTTAAGAACTAATGCACCTTTATTCTTAGTACACACCATAGCAGTAGTAAGAACACTAGTAGATATTAAACGTAGTAGTAGGGTCGTCCATGATAGAAACCTCGTCTTTGATTACCCTCGTCCAAGCTCATTGATAGTACCTTCTCAGGTGCTCCACGTTCCAAGGGTGCTCCAGCTTTCGTCCGTCCAAAGCTTCTAAGTAGTACGACCCTTGCCTTTTGCAGTTTACTACCCTGTATGGTCCTTCCCAATTGGGTCCCAATTTTCCATGAGCTGGGTTCCTAGTTGCCAAGGACACTCTCTTAAGAACGAGGTCCCCTATGCTGAAGCGCCTGGGTTTCACCATGGCATCATGCTGTCTGGCCATGAGGTTCTTGTACCTTGCCGTCCTTTGCTCCGCATCCATTCTTACCTCATCAATAAGGTCAAGGTCAAGACAAAGCAATTCTTCATTTTCCTTCTCCTGATACTTCATCACTCGATGGTTAGCCATATGAACTTCTGCTGGTATGACCGCTTCACTTCCATAAGCTAATTTGAAGGGAGTTTCTCCTGTCGGGGTTCTCACAGTGGTTCTGTAGGCCCAAAGAACGCCTGGTAACTCGTCTGGCCATATCCCCTTTGCCCCCTCTAGCCGAGTCTTGATGATTCTCAGCAAGGATCGGTTTGCTACCTCTGCTTGTCCGTTTGCCTGTGGGTGGGAGGGTGAGGAGTAATGATTTCTGATTCCAAAATGCTCACAGAAGTCTCTGAACGGTGCGTTGTCAAACTGTTGTCCATTGTCCGATACTAGCACCCTCGGTACTCCGAACCTACACAAAATATTCTTCCAAACAAAATTTTTAACGTTTTGCTGTGTAATTTTTGCAAGAAGTTCAGCCAGCGCCTGCGCCTTGACTGCATTTCTTGGTTGATACCTGACATCAAATTCACTAAGTTCCACCGCCCATTGGACTAGCCTTCCTGCAGCTTCCAATTTGCTCATTGCTTTCTTCAGGGGATGATCCGTCAAGACAATGATGATGTGAGCTTGAAAGTAGTGTCTCAGCTTCCTTGAAGCCGTGACCAAGGAAAAAGCTAACTTCTCCATCATGGGATATCTTCCCTCTGCTCCTCTAAGTGCCCGGCTAGTATAGTATACCGGTTTTTGCACTCGTTCATCTTCCCTGACCAGCGCGGAACTTATGGCATGCGGGGATACCGCCAAATACAAATATAGCTCTTCGCCAGGTACGGATGGACTCAGTAACGGTGCTTTTGTGAGGTAAGTCTTCAAGTCTTGGAAAGCCGTTTGACACTCGTCCGTCCATTCAAACGCCTTCCTAAGGACTTTAAAGAACGGTAAGCACTTGTCAGTAGCTTTCGACACAAATCTGTTGAGGGCGGCAACTCGTCCTGTAAGGGACTGTACTTCTTTGATGTTTTTCGGTGGTTCCATATTGAGTATCGCTTGGATCTTATCTGGATTTGCTTCAATGCCTCTATGTGAAACCATAAAACCCAAGAACTTCCCTGATGAAACCCCAAAGGCACACTTACTCGGATTAAGTTTCATGTTGTACCGTCGTAGTGTGTTGAAAGTCTCTTGAAGGTCTTCCAAGTGTTTTCCCTCGTCTAAACTTTTCACCAGCATATCATCAACGTAGACCTCTACATTCCTACTAATTTGAGGACGAAACATCTGGTTCACCAGCCTCTGGTAAGTTGCCCCTGCGTTCTTCAGACCGAAGGGCATTACCTTGTAGCAAAACAGGCCTTGGCTGGTGACAAATGAAGTCTTCTCTTGGTCTGCCTCGTCCATCTTGATTTGGTTGTAGCCTGAAAAGGCGTCCATGAAGCTTAGCAACCTGTGACCAGCCGTCGAGTCTACCAGCTGATCAATGCGTGGAAGCGGATAACTGTCCTTTGGGCAAGCTTTGTTTAAGTCAGTAAAGTCTACACACATTCGCCACTTACCATTGGCCTTCTTTACCATGACTACATTCGCCAACCAGTCCGGGTAATAAACTTCCCTAATGAACTCCGCCGCAATCAACTTTTGTACTTCTTCTTTGATGGCGTTGTCTCGCTCAGGAGCAAATACCCTTTTTTTCTGATGTATGGGTTTGGACGAGGGACTTACATTCAGACGATGAGTAATAACACTTGGATCAATCCCAGGCATGTCTTCATGACTCCATGCGAAAACATCAAGGCTTTTCTTCAAAAACTGGACCAGCGCATTCTTCGCCTCTTCTTCCATGCTTGCCCCTATTCTAGTAAACTTATCAGCTCTACTATCGTCTAAGGGGACATCTTCTAACACCTCAACAGGCTCCGCTGTGATTCTCCCAGCACCCTCGTCTATGCTCATCGTCTGTAAAGGTTCGTCCATAGCCAACATAGCGAGGTAGCATTCTCTAGCGGCCAACTGATCTTCTTGCACTTGACCCACGCCATGTTCAGTTGGGAACTTGACGGACAAATGGTAGGTAGAGGTTACCGCCTTCCAGCTATTTAAAGTAGGTCTCCCGATAATAGCGTTATATGATGATGAACAACCAACTACGAGAAAGTTTACCTCTCTGGTTATCTGTTGCGGGTATGTTCCAATCACTACGGGCAGTGTGACACTGCCCACTGGTTGCACTTTCATTCCTCCAAATCCTACCAGGGGCGAACTCGCTGGGCGAAGCTGATCTCGTCCTAGCCTCATTTGTTGGAACGCAGGGTAATAAAGAATGTCCGCCGAGCTTCCATTATCTACCAACACCCTTCTGGTCGTATAGTCAGCAATGAGTAAGGTAATGACAATCGCATCATCATGGGGGTGATGGACTTTTCCAGCATCCTCGTCCGTGAACGTGATGGCTTGCTCGGCAGCTTCCCTCGTCCATGGAGATCGTCCTGACAGCTGGACGTTCTGAACCACCTTCAGGTACGACTTTCTGGATTTGGATGACTGCGCTGCCGGGGTTCCTCCTATAATTACCCTTATTTCTCCTAACGGAGGTCGCGAGGACTCTTCCACCTTGGCCTTCAGCTTCTCGTCCTTGTGGTCTCGTCCAAGGAAACTTTTCATCTTTCCCTGCCTGATGAGGTTCTCTACCTGCTGCTTCAAATCGAAACACTCGTCCGTGTCATGCCCATGGTCCCTATGGAAGCGACAATACTTGTTCCTATTGCGCTTGTTAGGATCTCCCTTCATTTTTTCTGGCCACTTTAAGGATGGTTCGTCCTTGATTTGCATAAGGACTTGCTCTAGCGGGATATTCAAGGGGGTGTACTGTTGACTCCTTGAGGATGTACTTGCCTTTTTACCTTCCCTATCCTTTTTATCGCCTACCTGGGTCTTCTTAGGACGAGGAGCTTGATCTGAATGTCGTTGGTGACCAGCCTCCGAACGTTCTGACCTTTTCCTCTTCTTGGCTATTATTGCGTCCTCAGCGTTCATGAAATTCTGGGCTGAATGGACGAGTTCTGCCATGGTCTGAGGTTCCTGCTCGTACAATTTATGAATGAACAAGTCAGAATTGACCCCATTATGAAAAGCGGCCAACAGCAACTTATCGTCCATTTCATCCACCGTTAAGGCCTCCCTGTTGAAACGGGTAATGAAGGATCTCAAACTCTCATTTTCCCCTTGCTCAATTGTTAATAAACTAGAAGAAGAACGCTTGTGGCGCTGTCCTCCAATGAAGTTATTAACGAACATTTTACTCAATTCTTCGAATGATCCAACAGAGTTTGGGGGTATTTTGCTAAACCACACCCTCGCTGGCCCCTTCAGCGTGGTAGGGAACGCTCTGCACATAATCTCATCTGGAACTCCCTGAAGATGCATGGTTGTTTTAAAGGTAGCAATGTGGTCACATGGATCGCGATTTCCATCATATGAATCCAAGGAAGGCATTTTGAATTTAGGGGGTAGAGGATGACTGTTGATGGAAGCCGTGAAAGGGGAATCCGTTCGGTGAACTAAGTCTTCCACAGGGTTCGCCCGCCTCATATTCTCCTTCATCTCTTCCATGGCTTTTCTCATCTGGTCCATTTCTTTCTCCAAATGTGGCACCCTTCTTGAAGTAGTACCCCTTGTCTGGTCCTCGGACTCAGCATTTTCTCCTCTACCTTCCTGACCCTGTGGTCGTCCTTCTACATGTCCTTCACGGTGCTGCCTCCTCATGTTGATCTCCTGGTTCAACTCTTGATTTTGGCGGGTCAGTTCCGCCATAGCAGCGGCCATAGACTGCATTTGTTGAAGGGACGACGGCTGCGCGGCAGGCGCTGACTGGCGATCGCGGTAGGGATTACTGGAAGCATCCCTACTTCCCTGGTGGCCTGGGCTGGTAGCCCTTGATCTTGTCCGAACCATTCAGCCTTTTGTCTAGGAACAAAGAACGATCGAAAGAATGAAACAAAAAACGAAAATCACGAAGTTCCCACAGACGGCGCCAACTGATGATGCGAAGAAAATCAGTAGGCTGGATGCTTCGGGTTCGATAGGGCTAACGAATGCCTTGGTAGCCTGAAAAAGAAAGAAAAGTGATCAAAGGTGACCGGGGTTGCCGGCCAATAACCCTCCGATGACAAAGTCAGTTTTTCTCTCAAGTATTTTCAAGTTCCAATTTTTTGGGAATGATTTCACGTACCTTTTCTTGGTCTGAACCAACGTTTATATAGTGTCTTAAGAGCGGTTATTGGATTTGTAACCTCCCCTTGATTTGAGGAGGTTTGTATTAAAAAATAACTTCCTCAACCGTTTAGGAGTTACCCTTTTTGTGCGCAACGGTCACTGGAGGTTACTCGTATAATTAGGAGATATTTAAGACTTTCATAAATTTCCAAGTGTTCACGTGTCGTCCATAACTTCTCGTCTTGAGCACGTCAAGACAGCCTACCTCGTCTTGAGCATGCCGAGACAGCTTACCTCGTCTTGAGCATGCCGAGACAGCTTACCTCGTCTTGAGCA
Organism: Castanopsis chinensis; assembly: GCA_032878915.1. NCBI lineage: Eukaryota > Viridiplantae > Streptophyta > Magnoliopsida > Fagales > Fagaceae > Castanopsis > Castanopsis chinensis. The sequence goes on along the minus strand of JAVQMG010000051.1, from coordinate 363,523 downwards.
CGCCGTGACAGCTTACCTCGTCTTGAGCACGCCGAGACAGCTTACCTCGTCTTGAGCATGTCGAGACAGCTTACCTCGTCTTGAGCACGCCGAGACAGCTTACCTCGTCTTGAGCACGCCGAGACAGCTTACCTCGTCTTGAGCATGTCGAGACAGCTTACCTCGTCTTGAGCACGCCGAGACAGCTTACCTCGTCTTGAGCATGTCGAGACAGCTTACCTCGTCTTGAGCACGCTGAGACAGCTTACCTCGTCTTGAGCACGCCGAGACAGCTTACCTCGTCTTGAGCACGCCGAGACAGCTTACCTCGTCTTGAGCATGCTGCCCGTTCTGGACGATCTCCATGGACAATTGGAGTTGTATTTTATCATACCATATCACTTGTATTTCAAGTTTATTCATTAGAGTTGCAATTTGGAGGTCCTTATCTTCAAGTGCTTTTGTGAGAAGGACGACCCTTTGCTCCATTTCAGCCATTTTTTCTTCCATGGTAGAGGTGTTAGTCATCATGACTGACACAACTTCCCAAGATGATGGAGAAGGAGGTGAGTGAGCCCGTGAAATCTCATTTTGTGGGTTCCCTTTGATGGGAGAGAAATGGTGTGACCAACTTCTTGTAAAGGAAGAAGAGGATTTGCCCCCATACTTGAGGTGTTCCAAGGTGGAGATATCCTTGTTGATGACCTTGTTTCTTGTAAGAGGGTCTAAGGAGATGATTGTCTGGGCCTTGGATTCCTTGGTTGATTGATATTGAAGTTGATCATGAGCTTTAGGTTGGCTACAATTGATTGCACCAATGTAATTGTTGGTGGTAGCCATACCAAGTTTAATTGAAGTAGCTATTGTTGAAGCTTGAATGTTCTTGCTAGAGGCCATTGAGGTTGGTAACAAGTCGAATTTCTTTTCTTTTGGAGGAGAAAGAGATGAGAGGCAGAGAGGTCCCACCGGGCGTGCCAGAATTTGTGGAACACTGAATTTCTCGGTTCGAAATAAATCAAACGAGTAAAATAGTTCTGCAAATACGAATTTGTATTGATGAATGTGTGGTACAATTCTCTGTAATTACAAAGAGTGATCCTCTGATTCGATCTCCTTAAAAGATTTGTGATGTGATTTTGATTTGAACACAAAATATCCTTCAATTTGGCTGAAGAATGGATCGAAGATTGTTGAAACGGAATTACAATGAATCTCTGGCTATTAGCTTGTTAGAAATTCTTTGTTCTTCGCGTTCTTCGTGTTCTTCTTCGTGCGTTCTTCGTTTTTGAAGATTTGTGGTGGAAGTTCTTTGGGGCTTTGAAGGCTTGAATCCGTAGAGCTTCACTGATTTATGGTTTATGAGGTTTCTGGAGGCTTTTGAGCTTGATTCCAATGAGCTTTGAGATCTAGAAATATGATTTGGATAATTTAGCTTCAAATGTTCTTCGTATTCGAAGGTTTGTAGTGGAAGTTCTTCGGGGCTTTAGAGGCTTGAATCCGTAGAGCTTCGCTGATTTGTGGTTTATGAGGTTTATGGAGGCTTTTGAGCTTGATTCCAGTGAGTTTTGAGATCTAGAAATATGATTTGGATAATTTAGCTTCGAATGTTCTTTGTATTTGAAGATTGAAGTTCTTGAAGTTCTTGGAGGATTCAGGGCTTGATTCCAGCAGAGTTTCAATACTTTTTTGTTGTTGTTTGTGCTCTAGATGGCTTGGTGTCCTCCTCTAGATGTCTTCAGATCTCTTCCTCCTTTTCTTCAATGCCATAGGAAGGCTTCTATTTATAGGAGTTTGGTGGTTGGTGAGCGACACATGGCGGAGTCTGATTGGCGACACATGTCACGGCTTGATTAGTCTGCCTGTGTCATCGCTTACACAGTCGGATTGCCTGAGTTATCGCTTACACAGCCGGATTCGCTTGCATCATCGCTTACACGCGCCTCCATGTGATTAGCATTTTGCATGCTTTTCATGTTTTTACCTTAATGGAATTTGGCAAATTTTCAGTAGCAGTATATGATGCATTGTAATTAGCCATACTTTGTTGACTTTGTGGCATGACGTGTCAGCTTGTGATAGGCTGGGAATTTTCCCTCTCTACACTCACCAATTATTTTCTATAACATATGTGTTATTCGAAAGAAGTTTTCTATGGAATCTCCTTTCCAAATCATGGGATTTTACATCTATGAACCCCATTTTGCCTAAAATTCCCTTTTCTTACCCCATTTTCATAAAAATTCTATTCTCTTGAAAAATTAAAGTTGCACCCTTCTTCGTAAAAATCCACTTCTCTTGAAAAATTGAATAGGTTTCACCCTTTTTCATAAAAAATATCTTTTCTTAAAAATCAAAGAGGTTGCACCCATTTTTCACAAAAATACACTCTCTTGAAAAATTAAAGAGGTTTCACCATTTTTTCATTAAAAATTTCATTATTTTTTCATTAAAAATTTCATTTTTCTTTAAAATCAAAGCGGTTGCATCCCATTTTCAAAAAAAAAAAAATCATTTTTCTTAAAATCAAAGAGGTTGCACCCTTCTTTATAAAATTCGTTTCTTGTAAAATTAAAGTAGTTGCATCATTTTTCACGAAAATCCATTTTCTTGGAATTCAAAGTGGTTGGAACCTTTTTCACAAAATTCCCTTTTCTTGAAAAAATAGAGAGATTGCATCCCTTTTCATAAAAAATCCATTTTCTTTAATAATTAAAGAGTTTGCACCATTTTTCATAAAAATTCCCTTTTCTTGAAAAATTCAAGAGATTGCACCATTTTTCAATAAAAATCCATTTTCTCAAAAAGTCATGAGAAGTTGCACCATCTTCATAAAATCTCATTTCCTACAAAATATCATTATATTTTGAAGACAGCTTTTCAATATATATATATATATATATATATATATATATATATATATATATCAAAGGGGAATATTCCTTTTTTCCAAAAAAAAAAAAATCCTTTTATAATAATAATAATAAAATCTTTTTTCAAAGTCTTTCCAAAAATCAATTTCAAAATGTTTTCTCCAACTTAAATTGATTATGTCAGTGGGTACTTGAGGAAATCAAGCCCACGTCCCCCCCCCCCCCCCCCTCTCTCCCCTTGGGAACTAACCATTATACTTTGTCTCTTTTGCATGTAAGTTATATAAATTTCTCAAAAAGGTGGAGGTGAGTTTCTTAGAACCTTTTTAGATTTTGTAGTACATATGCTTCAATTGGAAAATGCCTTTGTACTTAAAATTTTATTTCATGCCATGCATTCTCTCTGCTACTGCTTTCCATATCACATGTTGTTACTTAGATTTTTATTATACATTTTACCTCGTACGCTATTGTGTGTGTCTATATATATATATATATATATATATATATATATATATTCTCACATGCTACATTTAAATGAACTTGGTAGTTTAAATTCACACCCTTTTCAAAAAATCAAATATAAGGGTTATTTTGCAAAGAATTAAAATTAAGGATTAATCAAAGCATGGTACTATTTTAGGATAGGTGTGTGGGGCACCTAACACCTTCCCGTCACATAATCAAACTTTCAAGTTCATTTCTTTGGTTCAAGACATCTGTCTTACCCCTTAACTTAGGAAATCTTAGGGAAATCCTTAATTAATTACGTATAAAAATGGATTAGACATAGGTAACCAATCACAGCTTAAAAACCAATGGTTGGTGGTGAATCTAATAAAATGGAAAGATAAAAATGGAATCACTAAAACACATCTACACTCAAGTGTCCACTCATCACACACATTTACACGACATGTCTAGCCAAACAAACTCCCACTCCCATTAACGAATCAGTTGGGGAGGGTCAACCATCCAAAATCCGGCATCGACAATAGTTATGATTTAGGTGTTATCATGCATGAATTTCCTTCATTGTTTATAGGAGAATTTAGATCTTAGTTTGTTAACAAACCAATGAAAAATCATGTTTGTTCTTTCCATGTTCTAAAATTCTCGTGCATGCAATAAAATGTTCTTTGATTACATTGTCACGTTCATATGTTAGATCCATAATCCTTATCAAACGCATCATGATGGATTGACAATTGCCAATCAATGTTTGCAATCACATGTTCATATATATATATATATATATATATATATATATATATTCTTGCTTTCAATTCATGAACATAATTTCATATGTCTATTTGATCCACACTTTCAAATTATTGATATGCTTTATGTGTTTCCAACATATTGTTTGATTGAATGATGTGACATGTCAATTGGCCACCATGCTCTAAAAGACTGGTTTCACCAAATAAAGTGGGTGCCTAAACACCTTTCTTTATAATTTAGCCTCCAAACTTATATCAAAAGTTCATAGAATAAGGTTTTATCTATGTAATTGTGCATTTTTTAGAATGTAACTAAGACCAAAGCTACGTAATTCTTATATTGTATTTAGGACCAAGGTCTTGTAATTTTCTACTTGATTTAAAATTCAATTATTCAATAAAATTATGCTTTATTCGCTTTGAATTTCTTTTTTCATTTTTGTAATTTAAATAAAATAAGTAGCAACTCCATGTAAACTATCAATCTAGAAGGAAAATTGTAATAAGTTAAATCACCACCTTGAGAAGCATTAACTCAATCTCACTCAATCACGTTGGTTTAGCCCAATAAAACCGTAAAAAGATGATCGAGGCGCGGTCTTTCACAACATCAACAACTGAACTTTTGTAAGAGGCCCCCAACGTTCACACCTGCTAACAAATGAAATAGAGTCTAATCAATAACTCATTAAACCTCTACAAAGTTAAGTAGAAAACCAATATAAGACAAAGCTTGTTGAGAACATCATTAAGGAAAATGTTAATGAATACCCTAAGAATATTGGTTTAATAACTATTTTTAGAAACATTTTATGGAAAAATGATAAAATTAACAATTAATTATGTTGACGGCTAATATATTCCATGAAAATAATGTTAAAACTTTCCTAATATAGTTTATTAGCAACTGCCCTAAAAGCACCTATTAACATGACCCTATCTTAAAATTCATAAAATCTTAAAATATTCTTTTATGGCCAAAATGGCAATATATCTCTTTCACCCAAAAATTTCAGCAAAATGCTCAAGTTCTGAAACTAGGAATATGTCTCTGTTTTGAAACTTAATTTTTTTTTTTAAATCAAGTATCAATGAAAAACTCGATCTAACCAAAATTGAGTTACTTGCAAAAACTTACATGAAACTCGAGTTTCACATAAGTTTTTGCAAGTTTTTTGCCTATAACTCGATTTTCAAAAAATTGAGTTTTTCATTGAAACTCAATTTTTTGAAAAACTCAATTTTTAGAAAATTGAGTTTAAAACAGAAGCATATCTCTAAATAGTTTTAAAACAATGGCATTTTGCTACTTGTTTTGGGTGAAAGGGGTATTTTGCCATTTTAGCCCTAGTTTTATAAACAAAACAGCAAATAGAAAGTAATTTTTAAATTCTCTACTTCCTCAACATCTAAACAAAACATTTGTTCTTTATAAAGGAGACAGGATATTTACCTTCTCAATTGGTTTCCAAAGGAAATTGTAACACTTGCAAAAGGCTCTCTCTAGACTTTTTCATATAGATACATGTCATCTTGGAGAGAAATTATACAATCCTTATGGAGGATCACGTCACTTGTCCATCATTCTAGTAAAAGACTCTCACTTGTTTAAAATTACTTAGTTTAGCAATTTTAAACAAGTAGACGTCTTTTACTGAAATGGTGAACTACATCACTTATCCACTATGAGGATGTTTTAATTTCTCCATCTTGGAAACCCACGTCCAATCTAATCATCATGGCAACAACAGTTTATCACAAGCTTTTGTCTTCCCCAGCATCAAAACAATGCATTTTGTTATTTAAATAAACATTAATTGTTTAAAGGAATGGTAGAGTGAAATTACCTGCTCAATTGGTGCAATAAATACCTAATTAAACTCAAGTGGTACTAACGAGTAGTGTTGTCAACTCATCCACGGACCATTAATACCTTGAGATTCTCAATGCCATCAATAATATCAACCGGGTCAAGAGCTTTCACCCTTGTTCCTCATTTTTCTCTTTGGACTTAATTTTGATTTTTTCTTTTTCGGGATCAATCTTATTAATGACTACAAAATGCTTAAACTTTTAGATTCAAAAATAGGCTAAATATGTATATATGTTTTCATGTTGATACAAGTATATAACGAAGAGAATTGAGAACATGTTTTGAAAATCATGTTTTTATTTTTTGTATGTATTTCTTGTGAGCGCATAATGTTGAGTGTTTCTGATAAATTCAAATTAAATGTGTTTTTTTCCATGTCAAATTGTTTGATTTTTGCATCTCCTTAAAGTTAAATTTTTCCTGAACTGTCATATTCATCTATTAATCATTTTTCCTTCTCAATGTTTATATATGTTTTTGGTTCTCAAAGCTTTTTTTTTTTTTTATACATTTTTTTTTATTTTTTTTCAATTTAAAAATTAATAGGGTTTGGAAGTTGCACACATGACCAATTGTGCACAGTTTTGTCTCTCACTTAAACATAGGATTTAGTAGGAGTGGTTTTTTAACTGAGATTGTCCTTTAGTTTTGTCTCTACTTAAACATATGACTGTAGGGGTATTTTTTAACTAAAAAAATAGGAATCCAAACAGGGAAAGCCTCTTAAATAGTAGTATAGACTAGTCTCATCACAAGTGTTTTGCACGTGTGGTGATGCTATTTTTTTTTTTAACATTTAGTGTTATAATTTTAATTATATTCATCTCAATTTGGGGGTGCTATATTTTCCAATCACTATTCCCTTATTTTAACTAAATGTTCAAAGGTTAGCAATTACCCAATCATTGAATTTAGACTTTTGAATTAGTTTGAGTGATAAATATAATCAAAGTAGCTAGTAGTAGCATAATCAAGAAAGCAATTTTCATAGTGTTAAGTAATTAAAAAGTATATGTAGACATCAAAATTTTATGATGCATTCATAGACGTCCAATTGATCATAATCGTGTATTTTTTTTTTATTAAATTAAGTTATAATTGATGATGTGGACAGCAAATGAATTCAAGCCACGTGGCAACATCAAATAAAGAAGGCCAAGTGGCAACTTCAGAAGAAAAGACTCATAAGGAATGTTGTCATTAAATGCAAGACCAAAATTAAAGTCAAATTTGTATTTAAATTCAAAATTTGTAATTAACTCTCAATAAATGCTAACAGAAAAATTCCAAATTAAAAACCATTGAGTCGCCTATAAATAGAGGCTTCTCATATGAAAAAAAGAAGGAAAAACTTAGAGAGAAAAACCCTACTAACACTCTGCCAAAGTAGAGAGTCATCTCTAAGTCCAAAAGAGTACCCTTGCTCCCTCAAAATCAAGGCTCATTTCTACTTCTTCAAATCAAAGTAGAGATTTTCCTTCAATTAAGTTCGAGATCAAGCCAACGGCCCTCAACTTCAAATCAAAACTCAAGTACATCCAATCACACATCCAACTTGGAGACATCAAAGTATGATTCAAGATCAAGCTTCATAGCTCTTCGGATCGTAAAGTTACTTGGAAATCGAATCAAAGGAGTTTTATTGTATTATTTCATTGTAAAGAGTTATATAGAGGATTGTACTCACACATATACAAATCAATATAAATTGATAATTTATTACACTATTTCATGATCGTGTGATTTATCTTTTACGAAAATTGTGTGTACAGTATAACCGCTAATGGACAACAAGAGTAAAGTTCTTGTGCCTTCTTATTAAATCTAATCAACAACATTCAAATTAAATATATAAGAGAGAAAAAAAAATGAAAATACCTTCAAGCAGAAGAATGGGAATCATAAAATAAATAAAATACCAACAAAAAAATCAGAATAAAGGAAAACATAATTTTGAAAACAATTAAACTAAAAAATCTGAGTACTAAAACAATTTGGCAGTGAAGTACTAAAAATAATGGATCTTTTTTTGCTTAAATTTTTTTAAAAAATGGATCTTTAATAATTAATATAAACAACTTTTGATGAAGACAAAATATTAAAACCATCCTGTGAGTGTTTTTATTTTTAAGGCTAAAATGCAAAAATCACCCTCTATGTTTCACCAAAATTCATTTCAGTCTCCTAAATTTTCTTTTGTTCATTTCAGTCTTTAAGTTTTAATTTCATTTAATTAAGGCTTTTTCATCAAATTTTGTTATATGTTGTGGTTAATTTTTCAAATTTTCAAATTTTTCTTTAAATTTTTTAAATTAAAAATTCAATTAATGATTGAAAAATATTTTCCAAATTTTTTTTATTCAAAAAATTATAACAAAAGTTGAAAGAAATTCCTTAATTAAATAAATCTGAAACATAAATGACTGAAATAAATGAAAACAAAGTTAGAGGACTAAAATGAATTTTAAAGAAATTTAGAGATTAGGTTTTGCATTTTATCCTATTTTTAATTATGTCATTAGATAAACTTTGTTTGCGTGGTTGCCTCCACTCATGCTCCTCGCTACTCTTAACGCTTTGAGTAACATAGGAAGATTGCTTTCTTGTGTGTGTGGTTTTTTGAAATTTGCAAAAGACTTAAGGACAGAGATTGGAAAACATTGTAAGTTATAACTACTTGATAATAACAGGAAATTTAAAATTGTAAATGAGTGGAAAACTGAAAGTTTAAATTTCAATTTGTAAATTAATGGGAGAGTGAGGGTGCAACAATTTTGTGGGGCATTTTTTTAGGGGGAGTTAATACACTTATTTTTACTTCTTTGTCCTGAATTGTTTTCATTTATTAAACGTTGGATGCGAGGGCATTTTAGATCGATAAAATGACCATCCCAAACAGGGGATATAAGTATATATATACTAGCCTCTAAGCACGCATGCATGCATGTGCTTAGAGACTCCTCTATTTTTTAGAGGAATCATTGATACTGCTGTAAAGATTACTTCCACTAAGGAAAAATAAAATGTAAAAATAATTAATTAGAAGAGAAAAGCTTGTGCTATATTTTTTCCAAAAAGTAAAACCTGATAACCAAAAGGGGAGAATGTTTCAAAACTAAAATCAAATATGTGGGACAAATTAGCAATTAATAAAAAAAAAGCATCGTAGTTACACCAAAAGAAATACATAGTTTTGAAAAAATTTAAAATAATTGTTATTGCAAACCCAAACTAAAATTTATATTGTTCCAACCAGATACGAAGCAAATAAAAATAAGAAAATAAATAATTAAACAAAGGTATAATAGGGCCATTGGTACTCACCAGTTGGTAGAACGTGTTTATATGACATCTCATCTTTACATGCTCATTCAAATGGACTACAAAAGTAAGGTAAAATAAGAATTAGTCGAGAGTTAAATGTGATGAGTAATAGAAATAGTAACAATAGGTGCAATAGTTGAAGTAATTAATTGAACGTGAAAATAATATGAAGAGTGGAGATTTTATTTATGATATGAAAAAAAAATTACCTAAAAAATTTTGTATAGTATAGATCTTGTTCTTCAAAATTCTCAATGGAAAATTTGAGAGGTGATAATATGCATTTGTACAACATAATAAAAGTGTCTATATTGTAAATACATTTTCTTTTAGTTTTTTAGTTTATTGGTTTTATACTATATTTAAAGTCTCACTTAGTTTTAGATATAAGAGTTACATTCAAAGGAACTAGCTAGAGACAATGATTTATCTGAAAAAGACAGTCATTCATTTAAGGGGAAAAAAAATCTGAAAAAGACAGTCCTTGAGATGAACATATCTTACTTAAAATAATCACTTCTAACAATCAAAGGGTGAGAAGATTTTTATCCAAACGGCAGTCTTTCTTTTTTTAATTTTTTTAGAAAAAGATTAATAATTTACTAGTCTCATCACACGCGCTTCGCGCGTGCGATGAGATTTTTTTTTTTTTAGTGGTCCTATTTTGTAAAAAAAAAAAACTGTATTTAATTATTTTATATATGGGTTGGGTTCAAGTTACACCTGGTGTAACTCTAAGCAATGTTACACCACTCAATATTTTTTAATTAGATGCGAATATTGACAAATCTACCGTTAGATTACATTATCTTTGTATATTCTTAGTGCTTGCAAAATTTCAAGGTAATCAAAAATTAATATCTATATCATCAATCAATTGTTAAAATTCAAATTTTTGTAGTTTAAAATAATGCACAAAAAATGAGTTTATGGATCAATGGTAAATAGTATCCGATTGATATGAAAATTTGCATGCATGTTAAGAACATATAGAACATGTAATTCAACGGTTAGATTTTTAAAATATTAATTCAATAACAAGTTATTGGGTGGTGTAACATTCCTTAGAGTTACACCAGGTGTAACTTGAACCCAACTCTTTATATATATATGATTTTTATTTTAAAAAATCTAATTTATAAGTGAATAAATCAATTTAAAAATTAATAAGAGAGTGGTCCTATTTTTTAGGCAATATTTTAGTGGGAGTTAGAGTTGCATTTTTACCAGATTATCCTTTAGTTTTGTCTCTACTTAAACATAGGACAGTAGGAGCATTTTTTAACTTAAAAATGAGTTTTTACCGGATTGTCCTTTAAATGTCTCTACTTAAACATAAGACTGTAGGAACATTTTTGAACTAAAAAAATAGGAATCCAAATAAGGAAAACCCCTTAAATAGTAGTATAGAAAGAATAATATTATAATTCGAAATTACTATATTTTTTAATAAATAAAAATACTAATACAGTGTGTTTCTGATCTGATTGATGCGTGTATTATACACAGGGCAGTTAATTAATGTTGAAAGTAGAGTTGTACGTGTCAGTGTTTGAACTGCTACAAGTCCGAAGAGTGGAACGTGTCAACCTCGGACGCAAACTTTACTCCGTGGCCTAATACACGTGGAATATGTATGCATGCTCTCTCTCATAACTTATATGGATATGACCGTTGTTGTTTCGTATTAATTCTTTGGATTTCGAAGAAGCTACAATCTTCTGCATCAAACCCTTTTCAGAGGTCAGCAATATTCACTTTTCATGGACTTCAATCATTCTTTTTACTTTTATTTTAAGCTTTCTAACTGAAGTTAATTGTATTATTTTAAGTGCTGTAGTAGTTGCTCCGATGGGTCACTTTCAATTTACAATTTGGAAAAGAGAAAGCGTTTGTTAATTTTCTTGTTGGAAAGAGAAACATTTCTGGCTGTTACTTTTTCTTTTTTGGAAAAATTATAGAATCTGTTTAAAGTGAAAGATTTTGTGGCTTAATTCTTGTGCAATTAGTTTAATTCTTGCAATTGCTTATGGGTGTTACTGTTTGGACAAGAATGATAATGGTTTTCAATAAGAAAGCTGAACTATCAGTAACAACAATGAAAAATTCATTTGAACCAGAATCCAATAAATACAATTACAGTACGGTAGTAGGGGGATGAGTCCTACAATTAACACGACTTTTATAATACTTGGAAGTTAATGAAAAATATATATATATGTGTGTCAATGAATAGTGGAACAGTGTCATGCATTTTTTACATTTTTCTACAACATTGCATTCAAGTTACCATCCCGAATTGATGAATGTGTATTCTTTTTTACTAGATACTTACTTTATCATCTAATGTTATAATATATCTCAGGTTGCATAACCATAGGTGGTAAGTCATAGCATAGAGCTTCTATTCAAGTTTTAGACAGTTGTGGGTGGAAGATGTGCAAGTAATGGCATCAAATTCTAGCTCAGCCTATGCAGACACATACCAAAGGCTTCATCAACCGGCCCTCATCACTGCAGGATGCTTTGTAGTTGTAGCATTGATCCTCTCCATCTTTCTCATTCTCCAACATCTCAGATATTACACCAATCCTGCAGTTAATTCATTTCCCTAATAAGCATCCTGACCGATCTATGAATGTCATGCTTTGTATTAATTTGTGTTTCTTCTCATTCACTAATCACTATTAGCCAAACTGAAATTTTTATGGTGTTTGACCGATTGGGTGTTGCTTAAGCCAATGTAGCATATGGGTAAACTCAGTCATGTAGGACTACAAGAGCATAACTTGTAATGCATTTATGCATATTGTTAATAGCACCTTTTAAACTTTCATGCCTGCAGAATTTCAGACACTAGATTTGCTTGAGGGTGTTTTCTCTTTGACACCACCTGTGTACCAGGATTGCACCCCTCATTGTGCTTTTCCAGTGAAATTTATTACCCATTAAAAAAATTTCCAAGCCTACCAAAGATAGGTTTATGTATTGATGTTTCCATTGGCACCAATGGGGCTCAACGGCATCAGCTTTTTTATCCACAGAACTTTATGACAGTGGTTTTGAATCAGAATTTTCTTTTCTTTTACTTCTGTTTTAAGCTTGTAGTTGACGGGGATAATGGTTTTTCAACTTGAATCTTGCCTGCTATGGCTCTAAAATTTGAACATTTTATAACAATTGTGTCATTTCCCCCATCTACAGAAACATATCCTTAATGCTTATGTAAACTTGCATTCATAATTCTATATAGTGAATGGTACAAAAATGATGACTGACTGACTTAGTCTAACCTTAATTGATTTCTATCCAGGAACAAAAATGGATTGTTGCTGTTCTTTTTATGGTTCCTGTCTATGCCACTGACTCAGTGAGGTTCTATATCTCTGAAAAGCATATGTTCTGGAAATCTCATATGTATTTGTACTTGACAAAAATGTATTGATTTTAACTAAGAAATAAAGAAAATGTAACTGCCCAGATATCTTGTTCAGATCTGAGATTTTGATGATTGATCATTAAAAAGTGGTGGTAAATTAATGTTTTGTTCTTACACAGATTATATCGTTGTGGTTTCCAAAAGCATCCCTTGCATGCGACATTTTAAGAAACTGCTATGAAGCATTTGCCTTGTATTCTTTTGGGAGCTATTTGATTGCTTGCCTGGGTAAGCTACTACTAACCAGATCATCATAAGCAACATTCGCTAATTTTACTTCCATGCAATTGTGCCATTTTCCTTGGCTAATTTGATAATCGTTTAGGTTGTTTCACAAACTGTTAGGAAACACTTGGGAGATAAAGACTAACAATTTATCTTTGGAAGTGTTTTACAGTCAATGAGATGTATCTTTACCTTATGTAATTCCTTGCCGGAGAGTAAATGGATCAATATTCTTAAAATTAAGTGCTTAAAAAAGCCTAATGAAATATAGTTCCTCCATGAAGTTAATAGGAAAGAAAATTATGAAAAGTGATGTCTCCATAACAGATTGTTACCTTTCTTTTATTAAACATTAACATCTTTAACTTTCTACAACTCAAATTGCCTCTCTATACTCACATATTTGCATTAATCTCTGTTATGTTTGTTAGACAAGATCACGCTTCAAGAGGTTATAATGTTGCTATAGTATTTTCATGAAGTTCTTTCTTAAAATAAAAACAATGGTAGGTGGTGAAAGCAGAGTCATTGAACTACTAGAAAATAAATCACGGAAACAGCTTGGCAAACCATTGTTAGAAGGGGAAGATGAGAATTGTATAGTGCAGGAAAGGTCGTTCAGCAACTTCTTCTTTCAACCTTGTACTCTTGGGAAAGATTTGCTTGCAATAGAAAAATTTGGTCTTGTACAATATGTAAGTCACTGAACTTTCTCTATGTGCAGTTTGAATTTCTCTTTTAGACTAACTTTTTCTGGATAGCCCAGATGATTTTGAAGACAGTCTGTGCTTTCTTAGCATTATTGTTAGAACTCTTTGGTGTTTATGGTGACGGGCAATTCAAGTGGAACAATGGGTATGTATCTTATATGCAAGTCCAACATTTGTACATGTTTCATTATAACATATTGCTTACATCACATAATGACATAACTCAGATATGCATTTTCTTTTGGGCCATTATCCAGTGTCCTTCATGCATGCTTTTATATCCCTATTTGATTCTGTTGTCATGTTTGGAGTTGTCAATTTCCCTTGACTTATTTTGATTTTCCCATTAGTGGTTTCAACTGAAATTTCTTTTTTCTTGGTTATGCTGTAGGAAATATCTGTCATTAAGTTTGTATTTATATGGTTGGGCTACATATTAGTTAATTTTTGTTCATTCTTTATTGCCCTTCATAAGCAACAGTGGACAAGCCCCAACAATAGCTATATTATTATTTTCTTTGGTTTTCTCAGTTATATTGTGGATCCAAGCAATCTTAGCAGCGCTGAAAACATTCTTATGCGCACCCTTTTTTTTCACTCTAAATGCTGCTGTACTCTCATCTCTTCCTGATATCTATATATGGCAATGGTAGATAATAGCAAGTGAGAAGACAATGTGACCTCCCCCCCTTTTTTTTTAATCTTTTCTCATGCTAATTTCTGCTGCACTCTCATATCCTGCAGTTATCCATATATAGCGGTTGTATTGAACTTCAGCCAGATGTGGGCTTTGTATTGCCTCGTGAAGTTCTACAATGTAACCCATGAAAGACTTCAATCAATAAAGCCACTTGCAAAGTTCATCAGCTTCAAGGCTATTGTGTTTGCTACTTGGTGGCAAGGTGTGGGCATTGCACTATTGCATACAATTGGAGTTCTGCCGAAGGAGGGAAAGCTACAAACTGGACTGCAGGATTTCTTGATTTGTATAGAAGTAAGTTGTTTCTGTTGCTGTGGTTTTAAAACTTCCTTTCATTCTGAGATACCTTTCTTCTTTATATTTTATCACTTGAATACATACTTTCAAGAAGCCTCAAATGGTAATTGACAACATCTAATATCCAAATCAAATAGAGAGGGAGATTAACAATGCAGAGAAATATCAGACATGTAGAATGTGATAACCAGTCCACAGTCCCACAAAGGATGGTCTCACGTGTTTATGTAGAAATATCAGTCCCTTTCTACATGTTACAGAAAAAAAAAAAAAAAAAAAAAGGAAATCCAAGGGAATGGAACAAGTGCTTCTAGTCTAATTGTGAGTCATTAGATGAAGTTCTGGTTAGGCATTTTTCACACTTTTTAACTGCTTAGGTTTACCGGTTTGCAAAGATACATGCTTCTAGAAGGGTATTAGTCTAACGATTAGGTGCTTGTTCAGGTTCTGTTCGGCTTCTTTTCATTTCAGCTCTTTGCCTAATTGTAGTTGATTACAAGTAATTATCTTGAAGTGCTTTTCAGTTACTACATGTAGATCCAATACAGAATATTTTTTATTAAACCATGAAAACTATAAAGCATCACACCAGCCTGTTTATTTTTATAGCCCTGATCATACATGTCTCTCTCTCTCTCTCTCTCTCGGCAGATGGCCATTGCAGCTGTTGCTCATGTGTACGTTTTTCCGGTGGAATCATATCGTTTCCTCCCAGTCTCCGAGTATGGGAAGGTCACTACTGAAACAACCAAAGAAGCACTGAAATTGGATGAAGGTGACAAGGAGAAATCAGCCGTGCTTGAAAAGACAGAAACTAGAGCAGAGGCTACTGGAACAAGTGTCACTGAGAGTGTCCAAGATATTGTTCTTGAAGGTGGTCAACATGTAAGTTGTCCCTGCTTATGAGCCATTCCATACAAGATATTCAATATTAAATTTTAACTTTCTAGACTACACATTGTGATCAGGTTGTCCAGGACGTTGTGTTGACCATTAATCAAGCTATAGGGCCTGTGGAAAAGGGTGTGACAAAAATCCAGGAGACCTTCTACCACAAATCAGAGGCAGAGGATTCAGATGACCAAGAAGAAAAAGTAGAGCTAAAAGTAGAGCAACAAGTAGAAGAAAATCATAGTGAAAGTGAAACTCATGTAAACTCTGGAAGAGACTTGGACACAAAATAATGGTTATGACAGTGAACAAGGAAAAACATACCACGTGAAAATCGTAATGTTTTGTTGAGAGGATGTTGAGAGTTGAGACAGATAAGTTTGATCCAGTGTTGGGATTGTCTCCATGATTCCATTTATTAAGTAATTAGGGTAAACTATGTGCATTACTTCTTGCTATTATATCTTATTTAAGGCCATAGTTTTCAAGTTTTCAGTGTCTATTATCTTATTAACTAGTAGTGTTTTTAAGGCAGCATTTTTTTCTCTTAAATCAAGGGAAGTTCCCTTCTACTCAATTAGAATTCCTACAATTTAGACCTGGTTAGAATGAGATTTCCTAATATTTAGACCTGATTAGAATGAAGTTCTTAACCCAATTTATAAAGCTTGGGTGTAAAACAAAAATATACCGGAAAACTCAATGCCAGGCATCCTAATCGAGTTCGCATCATGGCCCTCCAGCTTTCTGAAGCCTGATGCATGTTTAGCTAACATTAATTTACAGCACTTTCTACCCAAAACTTCAAGCCTCATTTCAGGTTGGGTGGGGCACAGCAACTGCAAATTAGATCAAATGCAGCCAGCAAAATTTAAAAAACCTATCCATGAAAAACGGTATCTTATTTTCTTTTTTTTTTCTTTTTTTTTGAGAAACGAGAAACAGTATCTTCAATATCAAATATATTTTGAACTTGTGACTATCACAAGAGTCAGCCAAAAAATGTCAACTGCAAATCTGTTGTCTTTAAGTAATCAAAGCATGCGTTTGGATTGGGCGTTTGCTGCATTTGGCATTTTGGAGCCCAAGTCCCACGCACTGTTCATAGACCAGCCACCCACTGAAAAACACAGCAAGTATTATACACTTTCTGCAGCTTTAAAAATTATTTTGCTACAATATCTTCAACAATAAATTTTCAGTTTTTAACGAAATAAGTAGTATTCAAACAGGCCCTAAGTACGCTCAACAGTACATGTGTTAACATTCTCATGTATTTCGCTCTAATCTATGAGTATCTACGTTATAATAAAAAATCATGTTTTACTATACATAACCCTAAAGTATTAAATACTAATGAGGTTAGTTTCTACCATCCTCTCATAAAGTATAAAGCCAAGTATGAAATAATTTTGAGCTCCTCTCAGCCCCAAAATGGGAAGGGAGGATGAATTTCTTATCGCCCATCACTTCCAGAACAGCAAACATTTGCACAGCACTCAAAGCAGCCAATACACGCTAGAGCAGTACAAAGCTGCGTTAACACGATTGCAGATTGGTTATTCATCTGGGAACAAAACTGGATGCCGCACGTGCAACAGCAGTGATTACACAAACTGGCACAACAATTTGAAGTTGCCTTGATGAATATTTCGGCTGCTTCAGGTAATTTGGTTCTTCAGATCCTGGAGGTATATTATCAGCAGTTGCAGTCAAGTTGCCGAAGCCAATGCAAAGGCTTCCCAGGATTATCATTTTCTGGCCTTTAGGGTCTACAGTTTTCTGAGAAAGTTTCAAAATGTTCAGAAAACAGTTCATAAGATAATTAGACAATAAAAAAATGGTTTGGACTAACAAAAGTAACCCTTTTAAACAAGTCGATGTGTGAAAATAGACAAATTATTGGTTCAGCTAATGCATCTATAATCAACATCAGAAATCATTTGATCTGAACATAAGTAGTCTTCTTTTTTTCAAGAGTAATCTCAAAATTTGATTTTCTTGATTAGATGATTAACTTCAAATTCACAGGGAATGAAATATAAGAGTGGGGGAAAGTTAGCCAACATTAGAACTTCGATAGGTAAATGCTCACAAGAATGTCCAACAAATGTTATGGCATAAATATGACAATATATAGATATATATAGTCAAATCATGAATGCATACCTCTTTTACCCCAAATGATTCTTTGGCTGTCTTTCCTCCTACTATCTCACATAGGACCATATGGGTATATTCAGACGCAACAGCAGTCTGTAGGCTCATTTTCGCAACCTGCAAAAAAAAAAGGGTATGGGACCCGAAGTTCTTTTCATTACCAGGAATCAGAAACTTTAAAGCAAGGATAGGCAGAAATGGTCATTGACCTTCCTAGTCATTTCATGCACTATAAACATATATCTGTTAGTGACCTTACTAGTCATGTATTTATCCCAAAAAAAAAAAAAAAAAAGCCTTGCTACTTTGCTAGTGATGTACTAACATGTGGTATCTTGTTAAGGGTAGAGATAAAGAACCCTAATCTGTCAGAAACATTTCTAAACAATCAAGCATATGGGAAAAAATCCAAATGAAGGTTGTAATGAAAGCAATCAGAATCCTATTATTCGGAACACTAGCTATTGTAAATTTTCTGGGAAGATTCGATCCTAGTTTAGAATTGAACTTGTTAAAAAGCATTCAATTTGATCCAGCTCAAATCAAGCCATTTTGTCTCTACATACCCTTTTTTTTGGTTTTTTTTTTTGTGTGTGTGTGTGGGGGGGGGGGGGGGGGGTGGTGGAAGTGGGTGAACAAAGGGGGTAATTGTAACACTAAACTACCTACCTTTTCCTCAAGCTGTTTATTTTCTGAAAGCCACGCCTGAGCTGTAAGTAGTTCTGTCTGTTCTTTTGCAACACCTGTTACATAAAAAACACAAATGAGTGACAAGATAACAAGCCTTGTAGTTATAATATGAAAGCACCACTACCTTAAACAATACTCAAGTCACGCAAGAAATACAAGGGACATAAACTTCGTTTTTGACAAATCACCCATGACATATATTTTAAACTAAAAAGAAAATGGTTGCAAATGAACAAGCATGTTGACAAGTTAATAGATTGTTTTTAAAAGGTGGCAGCTCCAACATGGATCAAATCTTTGCCATCATGTAATTTTCAGAAAATCACCTCTGACATATATTTAAAAACTAAATGGAAAATGAATGAGCATGATGACAAGTTAAGAGACGTATTTAAAAGGCAGCAGCTCCAACATGGATCAAATCTTTGCCATCATGGAATTGGCCTAAATTCCAAATCAGGTAGTGCTTCTCTTGACAGAGTATTAAAATTAAGCTAACCACACAAACACATGTATGTATAGGTAAGAACATCTAGAATCACCATACTTGACCAAAAGATACAACATAAATAAGTAAAGGTGAGCAGACTGGCAAATTGGTTTCTTACCCTGTCAATAGGTATGTCCTTTGCTTTTTCTACTTTCAAGTCTATCATATAATTACTCAAGTCAGCCAAGACACCTTTAGCTTTAATAGTGTCAGGAAAATTTCCCCGGTATCTGCCAGATACAGTCAATGGACTCTCAGACGAAAGATCTGGAATATGAAAAGGGTACACCTGTCACAATATTTGCAGATATATCTGGTAAGAATAGAATACCATATTTAATAAATTTTGGATATATTTGCCAACTTTCAGCAGATGTATTATGTCTAAGACTAAAATTTACTATCATCCCTTGGATGATTAGTAAATAGAATAAATATATTAATATATAGAGCAGGTGCAGTGTGGTGCACTGTTGCTTATGGTACGGTGTAACTATGCTATTTTGCCGGCGATTTTGGTGTTATTTTTGCGATTTGTTGAACACCCTAGGAGAAACTATCTTCACATAAGTTTTCAATTGAAACAAACAAAGCGAAATTGAAGTAAAACTATCTGTTGATAGCCTGGCATGATTTTGCTAAAATTTTATAGAAAACAACGTAAAATCAAAAGGCCAATCTTATTTTCTTCCAAGATTAATAGCATGATGCGAGTGATTACACTTGCTAAATCAATTAAAATCATCAAATATTGTGTCTGTTATCTTGAGAAAAAACCGCCACCCAAAAAAGAAAAAGAGATCTTTGCATTTATCAGCATAAGAAAATACTTATTCAAGAGTCTTTGTTTTTCTAAATATAGATCTAAACAGAACTGTAAACGAAATCCAAATAAAGCCAATATCGGTGAATTAGGAATAAATTACGCATTCATAATTAATCTTTCTTTGAAAAAAAGAAACTATCCAGATACAAAGTAAATTTATATAAATTGGCATGCTTGAAGCGTATGGTATGATTCCATCGTGTAACAGCAAACAACAAGAAAGAGAGAAGAGTACAAACAAGCCCTTTAACAATGGCTACCCCAAAATGCTTCCTTGTGGTGCTTTTTTGCGTTGCATTAGTTATTGTAAACTCAGGTAAAAGTCCCTTTACAAACAAGTGCTATGTATATGTTCCTTACACCGAGCAAAGAAACAAGCATGTATTACTTTGTTTTATAGTATGTGGTTATATGCTGCAGGGCTTGCAACTGCAGAGAGTCCACCGTGTGGTGGGAGATTGATTTACCAGGGGCCATGTTCAAACTACCCCGACTGCGATAAGCATTGCCGCTCCACTGGATATAGTCAATGTGGTGGATTTTGTCGCAGCACTACAGGGCCTCCTACACCTCCAGGAGCAGCTCCTCCTCCTCCAGAGGGAGAGAAATTTATTATTACAGGGGGCCCTCCTCCTTCTCCAAAGGCCCCTGGATCTTGTCTATGTAGAGCTTGAAATGGACTATGGTCACTATGTTAAGCTTTTATTGTAATCCCAGCTTGAATAAATGGAAAATTCTTTTGAGGTTTAATTTGAATGGAAGTATTTAAAGGGTAGGATTTTGATTTTCCTTTTTTTTATTTTTTAGTTAAAATAAGTTACAAAGTTTGAAAATAATTTTTTAATGATAAAATTTAGAGATGGATTTATACTTTTTATATGTAGATTTGAAATGATTACATTCAAAATGTCATTTCAAATCCAATTTCAGGTTTTTTTTTTAGAAATAATCTCAAAACTCAGCTCATCATTTATTGTTAAAATAATGTCAAATAATTTTATATTAAAAGACATGAGTCCTTTTTTTAGACAGTTTCCTGACCCAATCCTAATGTGGGACCTTGGGTCACTGAAAAAAGGGGCTGGATAGATGTTGGGTGAACTTGGCTCAGCTCACCGTAGCCTATTTGGGCCGTTATATGAACCAATTTGTGCACAAGACAAATGAACTCCACTATATTTATTAGTTTTTTTTATATACAATAGTAGATATAATGTATCAAAATAACTGCTACATGCTTCAATTCTAATGAATTAGTAGTTGTCACTAGACCTTGTTGTCTCAAAGTTTTTGTATCAGATTCTATGTGGCTGTGGAGGTGGAACCCTATGGCAAGGAAGGTGGAAGAGTAATGGAGGAGAGTGAAACGTGCAATGGACGAGAAAGAAAGAGCAGAGAGAAAATTATACATATTTTTGGGATAAGAGATAGATATGAAATGTCAAAAATAAGATAATAAATGAGATCTTAATGAGTTACACCTAGTGTAACTGTAAAGAATTACACATTTTCTAAACCGTTAAATTTAAGTAGATCTAACGGTTAAAAAAATGCATTCATTAATATTAATATTCTCATTTAGTATTCTCTTAAGTATGGAGTTCAACTCCAATTTCCAGCAATGAACAACAAAGCAAAGTATGAAGCAGTCCTTACTAGCCTAAGAATTGCAAAGGCCTAGGGGGTCAAGAATTTGAAATTGAAAACTAATTCAAAGCTGGTTGTTGGGTAAATGACCAATGAATATGAAGCAAAGGAAGAGAGAATGATAAAGTACCAAAAGCTAGCAACTTAGCTTATTGACGAATTTGATGACGTCAAGCTCAAACAAATCCCAAGGGAGGATAACTTAGCTGTTGATGAGGTAGCTATACTGGCTTCAACTAAAGACACCTCAGTGACGATAGAGTTGCTCATGGAAGTGTAGACAAGCCCTAGTATTGACGAGCTATAAACCCTCTCAGTCCAACAACCTGGTCCTTGGATGGATCCAATCATTTCTTACATCAAAGACGCTCAACTCCCATATGACCTGTTAGAAGCAAAGAAGGTTAGAGTCAAGACAACCAAATTCACTGTCATGAATGGTGAACTTTACAAAAGAGGATTTTCGCTGCCATACTTGAAATGTCTAACTCATGAGGAAGCAACGTATGTGTTGCGAGAAATCCATGAAGACGTATATGGAAACCATTTAGGACCTCATTCCTTGGTGGGGAAGACAATTAGGGTAGGCTACTTTTGGCCAACTGTGCAGAAAGATGTGATAAGTGTCAACGGTTCGGAAATGTGCAGCATATACCTAGGGACTTATTGACGATTATTTCCTCACCTTGGCCGTTCTCCACATGGGGGATTGATATCGTTGGCCCACTCCCTCGGGGAAAGAAGCAGGTGAAGTTTCTACTCATTGCCATTGATTACTTCACCAAATGGATTGAAGCAGAACCATTATCAGTAATCACAAAAGGCAAAATATTGAGCGTCGTCTGGAAGAACATTTTCTGTAGGTTTGGAATCCCGAGGATGATCATCTCTGATAATGGTGGACAGTTAGATAGTTGTTTGTTAGACAAGATCACACTTCAAGAGGTTATAATGTTGCTAAAGTGTTTTCATGAAGTTCTTTCTTAAAATAAAAACTATGGTAGGTGGTGAAAGCAGAGTCATTGAAGTGCTAGAAAATAAATCACTGAAACAGCTTGGTGAACCATTGTTAGAAGGGGAAGATGAGAATCGTATAGTGCAGGAAAGGTCGTTCAGCAACTTCTTCTTTCAACCTTGTACTCTTGGGAAAGATTTGCTTGCAATAGAAAATTTTGGTCTTGTACAACATGTAAGTCACTGAACTTTCTCTATGTGCAGTTTGAATTTCTCTTTTAGACTAACTTTTTCTGGACAGCCCAGATGATTTTGAAGACAGTTTGTTCTTTCTTAGCATTATTGTTAGAACTCTTTGGTGTTTATGGTGATGGGGAATTCAAGTGGAACTATGGGTATGTATCTTATATGCAAGTCCAACATTTGTACATGTTTCATTATAACATATTGCTTACATCACATAATGACATAAATCAGATATGCATTTTCTTTTGGGCCATTATCTAGTGTCCTTCATGCATGCTTTTATATCCCTATTTGATTCTGTTTGTCATGTTTGGAGTTTGTCAATTTCCCTTGACTTATTTTGATTTTCTCATTAGTGGTTTCAACTGGAATTTCTTTCTTCTTGGTTATCCTGTAGGAAATATCTGTCATGAAGTTTGTATTTATATGGTTGGGCTACATATTAGTTAATTTTTGTTCATTCTTTATTGCCCTTCATAAGCAACAGTGGACAAGCCCCAACAATAGCTATATTATTATTTTCTTAGGTTTTATCAGTTATATTGTGGATCCAAGCAATCTTAGCAGTGCTGAAAACATTCTTATGTGCACCCTTTTTTTCACTCTAAATGCTGCTGTACTCTTATCTCTTCCTGATATCTATATGTGGCAATGGTAGATAATAGCATGTGAGAAGACAATGTGACCTCCCCCCCTTTTTTTTTAATCTTTTCTCATGCTAATTTCTGCTGCACTCTCATATCCTGCAGTTACCCATATATGGCAGTTATATTGAACTTCAGCCAGATGTGGGCTTTGTATTGCCTCGTGAAGTTCTACAATGTAACCCATGAAAGACTTCAATCAATAAAGCCACTTGCAAAGTTCATCAGCTTCAAGGCTATTGTGTTTGCTACTTGGTGGCAAGGTGTGGGCATCGCACTATTGCGTACAATTGGAGTTCTGCCGAAGGAGGGAAAGCTACAAACTGGACTGCAGAATTTCTTGATTTGTATAGAAGTAAGTTGTTTCTGTTGCTGTGGTTTTAAAACTTCCTTTCATTCTAAGATACCTTTCTCCTTTATATTATATCACTTGAATACATACTTCCAAGAAGCCTCAAATGGTAATTGACAACATCTAATATCCAAATCAAATAGAAAGGGAGATTAACAATGCAGAGAAATATCAGACATGTAGAATGTGATAACCAGTCCACAGTCCCACAAAGGATGGTCTCACGTGTTTATGTAGAAATATCAGACCCTTTCTACATGTTACAGGAAAAAAAAAAGAAGGATATCCAAGGGAATGGAACAAGTGCTTCTAGTCTAATTGTGAGTCATTAAATGAAGTTCTGGTTAGGCATTTTTCACACTTTTTAACTGCCTAGGTTTACCGGTTTGCAAAGATACATGTTTCTAGAAGGGTATTAGTCTAATGATTAGGTACTTGTTCAGTTTCTCTTCGGTTTCTTTTCATTTCAGCTCTTTGCCTAATTGTAGTTGATTACAAGTAATTATCTTGAAGTGCTTTTCAGTTACTACATGTAGATCCAATACAGAATATTTTTTATTAAACCATGAAGACTATAAAGCGTCACATTAGCCTGTTTATTTTTATAGCCCTGATCATACATGTCTCTCTCTCTCTCTCTCTCTCTCTCGGCAGATGGCCATTGCAGCTGTTGCTCATGTGTACGTTTTTCCAGTGGAACCATATCGTTTCCTCCCAGTCTCCGAGTATGGGAAGGTCACTACTGAAACAACCAAAGAAGCACTGAAATTGGAGGAAGGTGACAAGGAGAAATCAGCTGTGCTTGAAAAGAAGGAATCTAAAATAGAGGCTACTGGAACAAGTGTTACTGAGAGTGTTCAAGATATTGTTGTTGAAGGTGGTCAACAAGTATGTTCTGTCCCTGCTTATGAGCCATTCCATACAAGATATTCAATATTAAATTTTAACTTTCTAGACTACACATTGTGATCAGGTTGTCCAGGACGTTGTGTTGACCATTAATCAAGCTATAGGGCCTGTGGAAAAGGGTGTGACAAAAATCCAGGAGACCTTCTACCACAAATCAGAGGCAGAGGATTCGGATGACCAAGAAGAAAAAGTAGAGCAGCATGTAGAAGAAAATCTTAGTGAAAGTGAAACTCATGTAAACTCTGGAAGAGACTTGGACACAAAATAATGGTTATGACAGTGAACAAAGAAAAACATACCACATTCAAATTGTAATGTTTTGTTGAGAGGATCTTGAGAGTTGAGATAGATAAGTTTGATCCAGTGTTGGGATTGTCTCCATGATTCCATTTATTAAGTAATCAGGGAAAACTATGTGCGTTACTTCTTGCTATTATATTTTATTTAAGGCCATAGTTTTCAAGTTTTCAGTGTCTATTATCTTATTAACTAATAGCGTTTTTAAGGCAGTATTTCTTTCTCTTAAATCAAGGGAAGTAAAATTTTCTTCTACTCAATTAGAATTCCTAATATTTAGACTGGTTAGAATGAGATTTCCTAATATTTAGACCTGATTAGAATGAAGTTCTTAACCCAATTTATAAAGCTTAGGTGTAACACAAAAATATACCGGAAACTCAATGCCAGGCATCCTAATCGAGTTCGCATCATGGCCCTCCAGCTTTCTGAAGCCTGATGCATGTTTAGCTAACATTAATTTACAGCACTTTCTACCCAAAACTTCAAGCCTCATTTCAAGTTGGGTGGGGCACAGCAACTGCAAATTAAATCAAATGCAGCCAGCAAAATTTAAAAAACCAATCCATGAAAAACGGTGTCTTCTTTTTCTTTTTTTTTTCTTTTTTTTGAGAAACGAGAAACAGTATCTTCAATATCAAATATATTTTGAACTTGTGACTATCACAAGAGTCAGCCAAAAAATGTCTACTGCAAATCTGTTGTCTTGAAGTAATCTAAGCATGCGTTTTGGCCTTTTGGAGCCCGAGTTCTACGCATTGTTCATGGACCAGCCACCCACAGAAAAACGCAGCAAGTGTTGTACACTGTTTTCAGCTTTAAAAATTATTTTGCTACAATATCTTCAACAATAAATTTTCAGTTTTCAGCAAAATAAACAGTATCCAAACAGACCCTAAGTATGCTCAACAGTACAGGTGTTAAAATTCCCATGTATTCCGCTCCAGTCTATGAGTATCTACGTTATAATAAAAAATCATGTATTTACTATACACAACCCTAAAGTATTAAATACTAATGAGGTTAGTTTCTACCATCCTCTCATAAAGTATAAAGCCAAGTATGAAATAATTTTGAGCTCCTCTCAGCCCCAAAATGGGAAGGGAGGATGAATTTCTTATCGCCCATCACTTCCAGAACAGCAAACATTTGCACAGCACTCAAAGCAGCCAATACACGCTAGAGCAGTACAAAGCTGCGTTAACACGATTGCAGATTGGTTATTCATCTGGGAACAAAACTGGATGCCGCACATGCAACAGCAGTGATTACACAAACTGGCACAACAATTTGAAGTTGCCTTGATGAATATTTCGGCTGCTTCAGGTAATTTTGGTTCTTCAGATCCTGGAGGTATATTATCAGAAGTTGCGGTCAAGTTGCCAAAGCCAATGCAAAGGCTTCCCAGGATTATCATTTTCTGGCCTTTAGGGTCTACAATTTTCTGAGAACGGTTCAAAATGATCAGAAAACAGTTCATAAGCCATTATATAAACAGGCAAGTACACTAAATTAGGCAATTAAAAATGGTTTGGACTAACAAAAGTAATTCTTTTAAACAAGTCTGTGTGAAAATAGACAAATTATTGGTTCAGCCAATGCATCCATAATCAACATCAAAAATCATTTGATCTGAATATAAGTAGTCTTCTATTTTTCAAGAGTAATCTCAAAATTTGATTTTCTTGATTAGATGATTAACTTCAAATTCCTAGGGAATGAAATATAAGAGTGGGAGAAAGTTAGCCAACATTAGAACTTTGATAGGTAAATGCTCACAAGAATGTCCAACAAATTTTATGGCATAAATATGATAATATATTGAAATATCTAGTCAAATCATGAATGCAGACCTCTTTTACCCCAAATGATTCTTTGGCTGTCTTTCCTCCTACTATCTCACATAGGACCATATGGGTATATTCAGATGCAACAGCAGTCTGTATGCTCATTTTCGCAACCTGCAAAAAAAAAAAAAGGGTATGGGACCTGAAGTTCATTTCATTACCAGGAATCAGAAACTTTAAAGTAAGGATAGGCAGAAATGGTCAATGACCCTCCTAGTCATTTCGTGCACTATAAATATATATCTGTCAGTGACCTTACTAGTCATGTAATTATCAAAAAAAAAAAGCCTTTCTACTTGCTAGTGATGCACTCAACATGTGGTATCTTGTTAAGGGTAGAGATAAAGAGCCCTACTCTGTCAGAAACATTTCTAAACAATCGAGCATATGGGAAAAAATCCAAATGAAGGTTGTAATGAAAGCAATCAGAATCCTATGGGGTGGGGGAGGTGGTTGAACAAAGGGGATAATTGAACACTAAACTACATACCTTTTCCTCAAGCTGTTTATTTTCTGAAACCCACGCCTGAGCTGTAAGTAGTTCTATCTGTTCTTTTGCAAACACCTGTTACATAAAAAACACAAATGAGTGACAAGATAACAAGCCTTGTAGTTATAATATGAAAGCACCACTACCTTAAACAATACTCAAGTCACGCAAGAAATACAAGGGACATAAACTTCGTTTTTGAAAAATCACCCATGACATATATTTTAAACTAAAAAGAAAATGGTTGCAAATGAACAAGCATGTTGACAAGTTAATAGATTGTTTTTAAGAGGTGGCAGCTCCAACATGGATCAAATCTTTGCCATCATGTAATTTTCAGAAAATCACCTCTGACATATATTTAAAAACTAATTGGAAAATGAATAAGCACATTGACGAGTTAAGAGATGTATTTAAAAGGCAGCAGCTCCAACATGGATCAAATCTTTGCCATCATGGAATTGGCCTAAATTCCAAATCAGGTAGTGCTTCTCTTGACAGAGTATTAAAATTAAGCTAACCACACAAACACATGTATGTATATGTAAGAACATCTGGAATCACCATACTTGACCAAAAGATGCAACATAAATAATTAAAGGTGAGCAGACTGGCAAGTTGGTTTCTTACCCTGTCAATAGGTATGTCCTTTGCTTTTTCTACTTTCAAGTCTATCATATAATTACTCAAATCAGCCAAGACACCTTTAGCTTTAATAGTGTCAGGAAAATTTCCCCGGTATCTGCCAGATACAGTCAACGGACTCTCAGACGAAAGATCTGGAATATGAAAAGGGTACACCTGTCACAATATTTGCAGATATATCAGGTAAGAATAGAATACCATATTTAATAAATTTTGGATATATTTGCCAACTTTCAGCAGATGTATTATGTCTAAGACATACAGACAGTTGGAGAATAAACCTCATACATCAGGGAAAGAAAATCTAGAACTTTAGTGCTCAAAGTTATAGAACTATAGGAAGCACGATGGTAGATCTTCCTCACAGTGATGACAGAAGTTATTCTCAAACATCAACCCTAATTTATCATTAGCGTAGAAAAGCAGAGCCTAAGTTGGTCCCTAGAGATATAAAGGTCAATGCACAAAGGAAGAGACAATTTTAACTATATGCATGTGAAACTATTGGAATAACTTAGTTTCATGGTAAAAACTATGAGGTATGTTTGAGAACACTTAAAGATGAGAGAGGGAGTTACCTCAACTTCATTGAGATCATCCAAAATGTCCACGGTTATATTTGCAAAAATGGGAGACAAAGCTCTGGTAAACAATTTTTGCATTCGGAATTTAACAGAATCTGACAGTTAAAACAAGAAGAAGATAGAATCAATAAGCTTGGGTTTTATTGATACAAGGAAAAATCATAAATTTACAAATGTTTCTTATTAGTGAATACTATCTAATTAAAAGAGTACTTCCTAATGTAGACAAATAGGAATATAAAACTTAATCCTAAACATAAACACGACTCATTTCATTCTTAACATCACATAATTGGCAAACTACTGGCTTGTGTTCCATTGCAAATAAAGGCCATGACCTATTGCTGGTCCCATTAAGGCAGGGTCTTGGAGGTTGATGTTCTTATAGTCCTAAACTTGAGCATTTTGGAATAAAACCCATACACTTGCGCTTCATGGCTTCAAATTTAATCCATGTATATGCACAGTCCAATTATAATGTAATAAGGGCTCAAAGTTCGCATATAAGCTGTAAGACTTACAGCCACACTCACTGAGTATGTCAAATTTATCCAAAAAAAAAAATTAAGCACTCAAATCTCTTGTAGAATTTGCTACAAAGTGAATGGACATTGCCAGAAAATGGAGGAACAGTACCCAACCAGACCTAAAAATTGTACTCATTTAACTTGTTAAATTACCGTTTCTCCCAAAAGCTCAAGCTTTTAGGAAAAGGTTAATTTAATCATTTAACCACATAATTCTAACCCCCCCCCCAACACATGTGAGCTCAAATTCCTTTTTAATACGTGAGGCCCAACATGTGGGATATTAATTGGAAGATAGAGTGGAGGGAGATAGGGATCAAACTCAAGACTTCTTGCACTGATACCATATTAAATTAACAATTCTCCCAAAAGCTTAAGCTGTTGGTAAATGGTTAATTTAATCATTTAATGGCATAATTCTAACATAACTTATCACACTGAATTCTAGAGAGTTCAAAATTTTCCAATTGCTTAGTTTAACATAAATCATTCATATCGACATCCAAAATTATGTCATCTTAACCATATCAACAAGCTCCCAAAATAAACTAATTCAAATTTGGTATTCAAATTCAATTTACAGGACTGACCTATATCATAAGCAGCATCATATTGGCCCCTGCCAATTGTTGCAAGCATTCGCAGGAAATAATGGTTGCAGAATGAACCTGAAATACATCCAGATAACTAGTCAACTAGAAGCACTACATAAAATAAGAAATCATAATTCCAATAGGTGCAAGTGCATAAATACCAAACATGTTCTAAACTTCTAATTAATCAGGAAAAATAAATGTCACTGATACTCAGCAGAAGCAAAGATTTGTTTACATCACATGTGAATATATCAGAAATACTTCTAAGCAGTCTTTTATTTTTTTTTGATAATTATCAGATATACTTCTAAGCAGTCTTGAGGCAGCTAATCAGCACAAGGCTTCCAACCACAAAATAAAAATAAAACAAAAACCATTACCTATTCCAAAAGTGAAAATACGTGGACATATTGGTCTTCCATCTCTTAGATAATTTTTCATTGTATCACAAATGAATCTCTCATCCTCTACAGCCCCATCAGTAACTAGAAAGATGATGGGAACTGAAACTGAACCCCGGACATTGGATAG
Source organism: Castanopsis chinensis (assembly GCA_032878915.1). NCBI lineage: Eukaryota > Viridiplantae > Streptophyta > Magnoliopsida > Fagales > Fagaceae > Castanopsis > Castanopsis chinensis. The sequence goes on along the minus strand of JAVQMG010000051.1, from coordinate 333,557 downwards.
CATCTCCATTGCCTGAAAGAGAAGAGCAACTTATCTTTTGATACTTCCCAAGTTACACCAATGTAAAAAAAAATGTCAAAACTAGAAGTGCATAAGATAAGTAAAGTCTAGATAAAAAGTTACTGAACCAACTGCAAAATCATACTGTGTTCAGGGGATGTAAAATGTTTGTAGCACCCCCAGCTACAAAGTTCACGGTTATCCATTCAATGGCCCTGTCAACAGTTTCCTTGGTTGCCAATTCCAGTGATGTAGAAAACAGATAAGTCTCTCCATTAAAAGCTATAATGCTAAATGAATCCTCTGGATCAAGCTTAGACAGGGCCGCAAATAGTGCATCCTTTGTATCATCAATTGGCATTCCTCGCATGCTTCCACTTATATCAACAACAAAAACTATATCCTTTCTGAACACCTATCAGATTGGATTATATGGAAAAATTTTAATAAAAGAAAATCAAAATACAGAACATACCCATTAAATGATGAAGTGCTAGACCAACCTTCCTACTATTCTGATTTCCCGGAAAAAGATAGACACAAAATATCTCTCTTTGATCATTGTCATCCAAAGACGGAGATTGCAAGAGCACACTGCCAAATATATGACTTGAAGAGACCTGAAAAACAAGTAGATGTGCTAGATCGATAAGCTTCTATAAAATCTGTACATATCACAGTGAAAGGGCTTCTCACAAAAATACCCATGCATCTCTAATATGATCAGATTTTTTTATTTACATTCACATTCTAAGAAACCATCTTTTGATAAGCACTCAACTGTCCAGGATCAAGATATGGTGGCCAAAAAGAGAAAAAAGGAATCTGAATCTTACAGTGAAGGAGAAACTAAAATCAGTACTTGACCATGAGAGAACTTCTGATTCATATAAGAAGCCCAAGTTTCCAACCTGGCGCCTTTTTTCCTAAAAGCCAGGGTAAAAGAACCACATCAGTTATTAAGAATATAATGAATTTAAAGTACCATACTACCATGGAAGTGTTAATGAAATATGCACCTTTAAAGGATGACTAATTTTCTTGCACAAAACTTGAGTTCCAGTCCCAGCATTCACATTTAGTTGTATCTTCTCTTTTTTTGGAAGTTTCTTTACAAGAGGAGTGACATACTCGGGGAAAGTAAATGGTACATTCAAGAATAACTCCCCATCACTATATAAAAGTTTCTGAGACCAACTAATTTTCATTGACAGATTGGAACCCCCATCAACCTTGGAAGATAGGAAAAGAAAATTTTAGTTGAAGATGAATCAAACCAAATAAATTTAGACACTAAATAACTCAAAGTTCTTACACACAACAAAAATTTCAAAGTTTGTTCTATTTAATAATTAGCTACCTGTGGAATTGATAAGGTAAATATGTGGGGTTTTATAAAGCCCCAATCACCAGCTCGAGCTGCTTTTGCTGTCCCATCTTCATCTTCCGTTGCAATGAGTTGAGTATGGTATGACTTTCCAAGCACATCAGCCGCAACACCTAGAATTGAACCCTGTTAGCCAAATAATATATTAATTGAGAACATAAGATCAAATTCCAGCACCTGTGAAGTAATGATATAACAACAAAGTGTTCCACAAGTAGTACACATCCAAAGGATTATATTGTAAACCAAGAAGAATATTTTTTGACAATTAGATAGTTACACAATAGGAGAAGGGGTTTTTGAACCCAGGTTCTCATGATAAGGGAGAGAAGGCAATGCCATGGATCAAGATCAAGTTACACTTTGTGCAATTTTACTTTAATGTTAAATCACCAAATAATTCTTTATTGGATTAACGTTTTAAAAATCCCACAATGAAAATACATTTTCTTTACGTTCTTAAGAAGTACATAGAATTTCATGTCAATTGGTTGTTACTTACTATTTAATCCATAAACTCATCTTTTATGCATAATTCTAAAATACAAAAAACAAAATATATATGTATATATATAAAACAAAACAACCATTGAAATTTAAAAATTTTATAGATTATTATTAAAAAAAATTATAAATTAGATAGCTATTGATTAATGATTATCTTTAAATTTTGTAAGCTTAGAGAGTTTAAGAAGAAATGTAATCCAACGATGGGTATGTCAAGATACACCTCCAATAAAAAATTATTGAATGATGTAATATTACTAAAATTTAAACCATGTGCAACTCTCTCTCTCTCTTGTGTGTGTGTGTGTGTGGGGGGGGGGGGCATAGCGTGCACCACATGATTCAGTACCTCTATAACAGCTCTTACATATCCCAAACAATCTATCGCTCTCTCTCCCCCTTTCTCTCCCTCTCTCAATAATTGAAAATGTTTATGAGTACCTAGGAAAGAAGCTATCTTATATCAAACTTCTTGATTAAACAAGGCACTCTACAATGATTTTACTACACTCCTAGACTCCCATTTTGGATGTAAGTGGACAAAGGTTCTAAATAGGGTAAAAAATAGCTTCCTTTTCTAGGCAATTTTAAACAATTTCCAAGTCTATTTCTTCGTTCTTTCTGAAACTCAAATTGACTTTTGTTCTTTACTTCTTTCTAAACTTAGGGATCGTATATCCTCTTACAAGTGGTCTCTCCAAATACAATCCTTCAACTTCTACGTTATACATCCACAATAAAGAATTTAAATTCACAAAGCTCTCAACGTTTCATCCATTACAAACACAACAAATTTCACGACTTTCTTCACAACATAAGAGGTTTATGTTGCAGCATGTGATTAGTTTAATGTTACTTTCACAATGGAACCAATATTGAAATCACTTTTATTTTACACTAATCACAGCCCATCATCTCAACAATTGTAAAGATAAAATATATAAATAATTGATACTTATTATGTATCTAGACTTACTGTACAAACAAAAGAAATAAGTTCATTGTTAACCTGAAAGTGCAAAGCATTAGCAACCCCAAAAAACAAATTTCAAATTTTAACTAAAAAAATGCTTAAGCTCATGAGATTGCAAATTGTGATTACTTTCACATGAAACGCACCATTCTTATCGTACGCTAATCCCAACATATCACTTCAACTTTTTTCGGAGATATATTTTGTATCTAGACTTTTTGTACTTACAAAAGAAACAAGTACACTGCTTGTAACCTAAAAGTGCAAGCATCCCCCTACAGCCACCCTCCAAAAATGAATTCAAATTCACAAACTGGGCCCCAAAAAAGATTCAAACTTCAACTCAGAAAAATGCTTCACCTCGTACAAACAAAAGAATCACACTGTTTGTAACTCATAAATTTTAGCACAATTCCCTGAAAAACTTCTAGGGTGTTTGGTAACCGTTTTCAAATAATAATTTTTAAATTTTAAACAACATTACACTATTTTTACAAACTTTTTCACACACACGTTATTCTAAAAAAATATTTTATACTTGAAAACTGTAGCTCTTCAATTTCAAAAACTGACCCCAACAAAAAAAAAAAATTCGAACTTCAATTCAGAAAAAAAGTACCTGCTCTGCTCATACTACCAAAAGAAACACATTGTTTATTTGTAACCCAAATTCAAAACTTTCATTCAGAAACTCAACTTGCTCATTCATACAAATACAAACAAAATAAAGCTAAAACTAAAAAAACCCAACAAAACCCAGATTCAAAAACAAAGAGAAAAAACCAAAACTTGAATTGAAAAAACACACACAGACCAGACCAGACCAGACCAGACCAGACCTGTTCTCCCATGGGGATAGCTAAGAGACAGTCACAGCTTCTGCTTCCCATAACACAGTGCACTCTCCACGACCCACAAAATCTAACGAACGCAGTGTCCAGATAACAATCAACCTCCAACTCAACCCCGTTCATCTGCAACGGAATCAGCGCCGGCGGGTCCATCCTCCCATACACGTGCGGCTGGTAGCTCGGTATGTCCGGATTGTCCACCATCGCCGGGTCATGTATCACCGCGTAAACCATCACCGCCGTCGGCAGACCCTCTGTCGCCGTCGCCGGAGACTTTCCCATCGGCGCCACCGGCCTCGGCGCCGCCGCCGCCGACTTCCCTCCGTACACGCGCTTCGCTAGCTTCAACCCATCTTCCACAGCTTTCACAAAATCCTCAGCCATCAATTAAACAGTAACTTTTTTTTTTTTTTTTGAGTGGGATTGGTTTTAGCGATTGAACTGACCGACCATTTGTGGGTTCTTGTTGAATTGTTTGAATTTGATTTTATGGAAGAAAGTGACGGACGGTGGTGGTGGACAAAGACAACTTTAAATTAAATAAAAAGTATTAGTATTTATTAGTATTTAATTGTCTTTTGTGTGTTTTTTGAGACACGTACGTTTTGGTTAATGTTTTTTACGTGACATGTAAGGAATGCAAGAGAGATTCCCTGGGATCAGATGCTTCATTTGGCTAAAGTCTATTACTTTTTGATTGATTTGCTTAAGTTTGTAATCACCATTAATTTAATTTTTAATTTAATTAATGGGATGATTATGATTATGATGATGATGAGGAATTGATTTTGTTTGGAGGAAAAGAATAATAAGGGAGTAGGTGTTGAGTGCAGTAGTTGGAATTTGGAATTTGGAATGATTTGCTTTGGGACTTAATTTTGATTGGTTAATGATGTTGGTTTTAGGATAGGATCAAAGTAGCACGGATTATGGTACAATAAAAGTGATTTTTTTTTTTCAATTTAGAAATGATAGAAAATGAAGAGATAAGATGTAAGATATACTGTTAAAGGTAAAAGTTATGGGATGAGCCATTGATTTTCTTTTTGATAACTGTCTGTATTAAAATGAAGTAATTTTAAGGTATTTTCAGAGCACATAAAATGATGCCTTTTCTCTTTACATTTATAATGGGGTTCACCGAGAAAAAAAAAAAAAAAAAAAAAAAACATCATTTCGCCGTGCTCTAAGAGAGCGTTTGGATCCAGCTTAATTTTTCACGTTTTGCGTTTTGAAGCGTTTTGCTTCTTCTTTTTTTTTTTCCGGTTCTGTTGCGAGGAGACAAGAGAGGTAGGCATGCATTGTGCGCTACTGTGCGTGTACTGTTCATGTACTTTTTTTACAATTTTTTATTAAAAATAGGTCTCACGGTACTATTCACACGTTTAAAAATTATTTTGCTACAGTGTTTTCAGTTTTCAGCAATAAACTCTATCCAAACGGACCCTAAGAGTACCTAAAAAATTTCCAAAAAAATATATCAAACATATGTGAGATATATCTAAATTAAAAGTGTGCGCTAATTTTTAGGAAAAGAACTTGAATCTATCCAATGAGAAGTTAAATTGAAATTTTTTTTTCCTGGTAGTTTTTTGTTTTTAAATTTTGTTGAATCACGATGTTAATTTTATTTCTTTTTTTTTAGGAATAAGGACTATATAATTAGATTATGGGCATTTTTTGACATTTTCTAAAGTCATAACTAACTTCCTAAATATTCTTAATATATCAAAATTATCCAATAATATGATATAAATAAACAACCCATCTCTCTCTTCTTTCATTGCCTCTTCCACTCTTTCTCTCTCTAGCACCACCCACTGATTCAAATCCAACCATGCTGCAACTGAAGCTAAAGCAACCATCAAAACTAGAACCGACCCACACTGCCACCCAACACCACTAAACCAATTCAAACCCACAACAATTCAACCCCATGAGTATCACTAAATAAAAATGACCCATAACCACCATCACAAACAACCCACCACCATAGTAATTGGAACCACCAAAACTCAACAATCGCAAGCAAAACCCAACAACCAATGTCAATCCACCATCTTCGCCATCGCTTTTCGTCCTCAAAGCCATTGTCGTCCACCACAGAGAGAGAGAGAGAGAGAGAGAGAGAGAGAGAGAGAGAGAGAGAGAGAGAGAGAGAGAGAGAGAGAGAGAGAGAGAGAGAGTAACAAAGTTGAATAAACTAAACGATTTGAAGTTTAGAAACAAAGCTACAATAAGTTGTAAAGCATTAGCATTGAGGGGGGTGTAAAACCCTCCGAATTGCGATTTTACATTTTCAAATGCCCAAAACATGCTTTATTCAAGTTGCTATTGCTAAATAATGTTAGCAACTATAAATAGTAAGCTTGTATGTATACAAACTACTATAGCATGGTTGTAAAACAAATATATATTATTTTATTTGGCTTGTTTTAGAGGATGAGATAGAAAAGGAGTGGAACGGAGAGAAAGAGTTGGGGAGGAAAAGAGAGAGATGAATAAATAAATTAATAGGGTTTAAAAATAAGAATTGGGATGTTAGATGAGTTATAAAATGAGATAGTAAAATAGATAAATTAACTTTTGAGTGTGTAAAATAAGTATTTTTGTAGATACTTGGATGCAAATGCTAAAGGGAAGAAGTTACTATAGCAAAGTTTTAAATTTTTTTTTAAGTATAAGAACCTGGATGTAGATAATATTTTGGTGTTTAGAGTGCTAAAATAGGATTTGAGAGTTTTTTTTTTTATTTTTCTTTTTCTTTTTCTTTTTTGGCTGAAAGTGATAATACATCGTTAGACAATGTAAATTTTTTATTTTATTTTAGGATGTAACACTATTAAAGTTCTTTGATAATGAAGCGAATTTTGATCCATGTAATAGTTTTACTCTTACCTAAGAAAATGTATGTAAATATTGCCCTTTCCAATTTTATTATTCAAGACTTGATAATGAATGTCATTAATAGCAAATTAATAACAAAATAAATTCTAAATTATATTTTTATCTTTTCCTTTTCTTTCACCTAATCAAGTCATCAAGAACTTGTTAAGGGTCTTGTAGTTGAATTGGCACCTCTTCATTGCTTGAAGGTTTAGAGGAGAAAGGTTTGAGATGTAGGGTTGACAACATATTGTAATTTTCTATAATTAAAAAAAAAAAGTCATAAAAAACTTTTTGAGAATCTAAAACTACTCTCCCAAAAGTTATTGGTCAAAAGTTTCAATATCAAAACCTCATAAATCTCATTAGACCTTAAAAATCATTAGGTTAACTCAAAAGGTTGTAGCAAGAGGTTTAGTCAATTTGAGATTACTAATCTTTTAAACATTCAGAGAAAGAAATAGACTTCTTTTGAGTTTAATCCGGTTTAATTCTCATTAATGCATTTAAGGTACATAAATAGCCAAGACAAGATGAGGTAATCTCATTAATAAATCCTGTAACATAGAAATCTTATCCTAAAGCATAAGAATTAATTTGAATATAATAGATTCTCAAAAAAAAAAATGAATATAATAAATAAATAAATAGCAATACTAATCTATCTAAGAGTCTTATTCTATCACTAAACTAAATTCAAATAATTTTTCTGCTGGTCATAACATTTAGTCAATCTACTATTTGTGCCAAGGGAAATTTGGCGCATCAATTGTGGCACGACTGTGCCAAAGTCAGACAATCTAGTGCTGCCATATCACAAGGTAGTTTGAATTTGACTTGAAATGATCTAATTAGCAAATAAAGAAATCATGATGATGATGATTGATGGATATCTTGTGAGGCATGGCCAATAACAATCGAGCAGGCATATCATTTATTAATGAGTCAAGGTTTCCCAACAGCGGGTGCTCCAATCCATATGATATATCTCTCCAATCCACATTCCCTGTATTGTTGATGAAGGTAACTTTGAAGGTGTCCAAAGCCACCAAACTCCAAAGACCCATCATAAGAAAAGTCAGCTTGACCAGCTCATCATCTCCACAAGGATTCATGGAGACTCACAGGGTAGTCACTTGTCAAGGCATCTTTTTAGGCATTTTTGTGTTTGTTTGTAGCTGTTGTCGGCTCCTCTACAGAAACCGTGGCCCCAATTCTTATCTGTATGTATACTTCATGCAAAAAAGTTTTGTTTTATGTTGGAGTTAGAAATATGAATGGATTGGCACTAGGCACAACTGTGAATAGCTCCTTAACCTCAAGTTACAGATTTTCTGTTTAGGTTGCCAGTTGTAAATGCTTCAGAACACTTTGTTTGCTAATAGCAACATTTTTCTTCGGTACAAAAATGATCATATATAAAATTGGGTAAAACTTAATTATATTAAGTTCTCCGATTGAAGTCGAACACCTAGCTGTATTGACCAATAAAACTCAAATAGGGTACAATTTTGCATACAGTTTTTGCCATGATTCCAAGCCCAATTTTGCATCTGTTCGTTGCTTTACTATAGCCTTTTATTTCTTTTCACACTACTAGCATTTAGCATCAACTAATCTGAAGATAATCCAAAATTCATTTAAAGGAAAGGCCTTCTCACACTTCTATAGTGGCGTTTCGCCCACAAACCCCAATTTAGGAAGTGAAGTGCACCATCAAAAGGCAAAAAAATTAACCTACAAACAGAAGGGGCTGCATCTACAAACATGTGGACTGCAGGGACTTATGTAGTCCACATGACTAAAAAGAACAAACCTATTAACCATTTGGATGCAATTTTGTCAACAGATTGGTCGGCGAATAAACTCCACTATAGAACTTAGTCTCATCCCGTATCACTGCATCTTGTGGAATAGCATGTTGTCCAGAATCTTCGGATGGTGATCTTTACCCAAGCCATGTAAAGGCAGAGCAAAACCTGCTAAAGCCACACTGTAGTATTCTTCATTAACCACCTATTACAATGGACTAAATTTGTGCAAAAAGGATTTCATTCCATGTATCAGGAACACCAGGTAGACACCAATGCAGACAATCTTGCACTCCTGATCTGGCACTTTGGCTAAACCGGGATATATGACCCTCATCTCTAAGCTGGGAAAGAGCTGTTATGTCCAAGAGCTTAACCCCGGTTCCCTTCACTGCACCTGCAGCACTTTCATCACTGGACTTATCTTGTAATACTTCTATTCCCACTGACATAGGGGTAGTCTTGTCACAACTCCCACCTGTGTTCCAGTCCCCACCAACAAAATGCCTAGGTGAGATGGTCCGGTAGAAAGCTTTCAACCCTGGATATTTTGGCAGTTGTGAGTTCACCCAATCCACAATGCTATAAATTGTCAAATTCTTGGCCTTCCAAATCATTGCTAAATCCTTGTTGGTATTTGGTACACCCCCAACATACATTACCCATTTGTTGGCTTTAAGCTTTCCTCGATTCCAATGGTGTCCTGTGTTGAGTACTAGAACATCAAATTTGTGAAGAAATTGACGCAAGAATGCCGGCGGCCGATCAAGGTGCATGGCATAATCAGTGTTGGGGTTTGTCTTTTCGATGGGTTCCACATCACAGAGGCTTGCTGACCAGTAGTAGAGTATGGTGGTGTTGGTGCTTCGGAACCGATGTGCCCAGCCATTTGGACGAGCATCACCACGAGCTTGGATTATTCCATATTCATTTCCGACGTCTATGACATCATGTCTCTTCTTACCACCAGTGATCATGCACATTAAAGACTGATACTGCTGCCGGCCCAATGAATCTCCAACAAAAGCTAGAGTTTTTCCTTGCATCCTGAATGCATTAATACAATCATCACATCAGCATACATATTTAGGCTATACATAAACAAAGCAAAAAGTAAAGCAACAATTCCTGTAAACCTTGAACCAAAGCAAACAAGTACATAAACATAAGTGATCCGAATTTCCTGAGAGTGGGAGAAGACAGTAGAGAACAGAATGGGGGGAAGGGGGAGCTTTAGGTTCTGGTATGCCCAGCCTAAGAATCTGCACCTTGGGCTGACCAGTGTGCCCTCCAGCACTGAGCTGTGACCCAATAGCCTGACACAATTAAAGCAGAAATTTGATGTGCAGAAGAAAGGTGGAGAAAATCACATTGTCATGCCAACCCAGGCGAAGAGAGGAAATGGTAATAATCATGTGTTGGCAGGATTGGGTAGTTTAAGAACCATAGTTTAAGAACCAGCAGTAGTGATATCACTAAAACTAAATTTCTAGGAAGATTAAGTTACCATATCTCTCAACCAAATGCTACCCACTGCAAGTCATAAGGAAGAGATCTATCTAGGAAAACCCCATACTTAAAAAAACAGACATTTGGGCCAAGCATGGACTGAATCTAAAAGGAAAAGATTATAAAAGATCAATTCCTCCTAGCATAGCTTAATTTGGCCAGGCCAAACAAAGGACAGAATTTTCCTCCAAATCAGTTTGAAGGAAATTTCTTCCAACGCACTATGTGATGGTTCATAAGACCACCAATGTCTACTTTTAGTCACATGACTATGTGACTTGTTTAAATGAATTAATGACTCATGTGATATAATCATGAGATACATGTGAATGGTCTTACAAACTGCCATAAAATGGGTTGGAGATTCCTCCAACCTAGTTTGGAGGAAAACTTTATGCAATGAACAAAGAGAACACCTTGAAAATTAAATGGTTCATTGAACTGTAGCCATTAACCCAATAAAATAGTAACAAGTCTTCTCATAAATAAATAAAAAAACAGTAATAAGTCTTAACTATTTTAATTCAAATTTTAAATAAAAAATTATAACATACTTCCTCAAGAATTTAGACCCTTCAAATTCTTCCATTTGACAATATTTAGGCTGCCACCGAAGCTTCTCATAGGCAAAATCTTTTCGCTGTGTCAACCGGCAGGCCCACATCCCTGACAGCCATTGCTTACAATTGAACCCAGAATATAAAGGCCGATTATTGTCTGGAACCCATTTTCCTTTTGCATAGTTACAAGCTGGAGAAAGTTCAGAAAAGACACAACCATGAATATATGTAGAACACAGAGCAAATGAATCAATATCATCAAGGTTTTACAACAGCAATCATAAGGTATAAAATCTGAGAATAATACAATCATGTCATACATGTTTTCAAAACCATTACGCCAATTTGTCAAAGAGAACCATGTAAAAACCTCAATGTTTATTACATTTCAGTGCACTAATGTAATCTGTGCTTCCCTCACAAGATGCTGTTGTTAATAACTTGTTATACTGTACTCGAATGATAAGGCCACTTCTCAAAAAGAAGCAGCTAACAATAGACTGTCCAAAATGGGGCCATCTTTGTCAGAATTTCTAGCTTAGATTAAGGGACATTTCACTAAGCTGTGGTTAACAGAAACTCAAATTAAAGTCTACATTGAGGAGCATGCACATCATTTTCTCCTAGAGACAAACAACCTACTCTTCATAGATATTCTTCACCAAGTCTTCTGTAAGTTTGAAGAGTTTGGGAACTAGAATCCATAAGACAACCAATTAAAAAAATAAAAACAATACTCTACCTTGATTTTCCTTAAGTATTGTCAAATTCCTATCATCTTTCCCCCCAACTACAGAGCTACTAGATGGGGAACCCGTTCTTGTTACCATATCCAAAATTTGTTCTACTTGTTTCGAATGTTGATCTACCATGTTAAGAGGTTTTCCTTCTACTTCTGTTGGACTTGTAGGACCTTCTAAACCACCCTTTTTTTCTGCTTCCTGGATCTGTTTGTCTTTTGCTTCTTCTTCTTCTTTTGATACATTTGTGCGGATTTCTACATGAGCACAACAAAACACAAAAATTAAGTCCCAAATTTATCAAGATGTCTATAATGTATGGATGGGAATATTGACATCAAGAAGAACAATTCTCCAATCGATTTTTCAATATACCAATTAGAACATACGGGATTTGTGAAAATCATTTTGAAATACAACTATTATAAGCCAGAAAGAACTTGAGCAAGAAGAGATTTTGGTAATTTGATCTAATGACATAAAGAGTTTGAAAAACAAAAGGAGGGACATCTAGGGTATCCAATCAGCAAAGCAATGGTACACTTAAGAACTTGCATCAAACTTTTTTATACTAATAAAACAAAAGAGACGCAAATCTTACCCCCATTCTGATCAGTGGTGGTTAGTAAATCGCTGTTTATCTCTTGCCTTGTAGGAGAGCTTTGCACAGAATTCTCTGGATCTGCTAAATCCAAATTCAGTTCTTCATCATTTTCAGTCAATTTTTCTGGAAATGATGACACATCTTTGCCCACAATAATTTGTGATTCTGAAAATACCACGCCAGCTACAGGTTTACTCACAATAATATCTGCAAAAAACAAACAGTGAACAAAAAAGAAATACTAAAATAGCAAAATTAAAAGTCAATAATAGTACTTCATTGAAAGAATAACCATACTGAGAGACTCCTCATTTTCACAATTATCACCCATCCTTTCCAGAAAATTATCCAAAATCCAGATTCAGATTTCAGTTTTATCATTCTTTAACACAACATAAACCAACAAATCCTCAATTCAAACAGCTAGAAGATATCTATTCTTTTAGTATCGCCCTCAATCCTGTGGATTCTAGTTAGCTCAAGTAGTAAAGTCTCTTATCGTGAACAAGAGTCGTGGGATCAGATCCTACCCACACTAAAAAGAAACCTATCATAATAGATGCTTTAGGTTCAAATATATCTACTAATTACCACAAAGACAAGCCACCAATTGGATGGATTTAAACCTGGGTTTCTTGTTTGAGACTTTACTTAAATAAAACTCATTGTAATAATAACAATTAACAAATGTGTTTATATAGAAAACTGAACATATATAGACGTGAAGGCTAACCTGGAGTCAACTGCAAATGAGTTTGCGTCGGCATGAAGGCGGAAAGAAGAGGGGTTTTCTCCCATGCCCATATAAGAAAAGTTGTGCACATAAGCACAATGGTTACCATAGCAAGCTCTCTAGTCCTCAACCCATACAAACCTCCTTTCATCATATTCCTATATACAACATTACAAAACAGCATCACAAAGTTCAAAATGCAATGATCTAGAATATGCACAACAAGTTACCTATTAAAAATGCAAAAAAATGTAACTAAACTCGAAATAAATTTAAGAAATTTAGATCATTTAATAGAACCATTTCGGATCGGAAACTATATCTATAGTTCATCATCATTAGTTTGTAATAATAATTATTAGCACGCAAACCAAAGAGAGATCAGACACAAAAACAAAAAGTCACAACATAATAGTAAATATTATTATCATTTAAGTAAAGCAAATTTAGAAACATTGAAATCACGGGTTGGCTAATTATGACCGACTCCGAAAGGACCATAATTATATATAAAAATGGAAAAACAAGAACTGGGTTTACGCAATTGGAATGCAAAAGGCAATAAAGGAAAGAAATTTACCGAAAATTAACGGAAATCAGTACTTTAACACATTAAAGCTCTGAGGAAAATATTTATGAATATGGTTACCAAAAGAAGAGAAAGCTCTATGCTGAAATGGGGTCTACAGAGTTTGGAAATGGAGGACTTTTTGAGAGAGAGAGAGAGAACCCCGTGAAGGAGAAGAAGAAGAGAGAAGCGAAAGAAGCGGAAAAGTCTTTCAAACTGAAGGAAAGGAGGACACGACACGAGACGACACGCTTTGGAGGAGCTTTGGTGCAAAACAGCAAAGCCACAAATAGAGTTATCGCTAATCGCTGTCTTTTTCATTCCATTCTTTTCGTGTTATTATATTTCATAAATCAAAGTCACACATTAACAAACATGATTAAGATGAAGACCACATGACGGGGTCTAGATGGTGACAAATAATGACAATACCTTGCCTGCCACAGTTTTTCCCCCATAAACGACGTGTAGCTTTTAGGACAAGCTTTTTTTTGGTAAAATTATGATAGTGAACTGACAGCTCAAGGCGAAGACCTAAGGACCGAGGTGGTATCCTATGCATCATATGTATGTTTTCTCCTTCTCACATGGAGGTGGATCCTATTCGTGTGGAGTCTATCTCCATGTGAGACGAAGAAAACATGCCTTTGATGCATGGTGTATTTTATCCTAAGGACTCACTTGTACCAAAAAAAATATTTCAAATGCCCCAATTGTATAAGTCAAAGGCCTTTAAAATTGTAAAATGATAATGTTTTTTAAAAGAAAAAATATAGTTGGATTTTGCATTTTTTTCCCCGCTTCTAAAAAGATCCCCCAAAGTATTGGCTCAATCAAAATCAAACTCAATTAAAACTATAAACTATTCCACCAAAAAAATTATTATTATGAGTGTGTCAATTCATTGACAAAAATTTTCTAACATGCAAAAGAAATGCAAATAAAATCTAAACACAAAAATTTAAGAGTAAAATACTATTTTGATTCCTAAACTTTACTAAAAATTTGTTTTTCATCCCTAAACTTTAAAAAATTCTTTTTTCGTCTCCAAACTTTGTAAAGAGTTTTTTAAATAGTATAGAGACAAAAATAAGGATGAAAAACGAACATTTTCAATAGTTTAGGGATAAAAACCAAACTTTTAGTAAAGTTTAAGGATATAAATAAAACATTTTTAATAGTTAAGGGACAAAATATGAACTTTTTAATAATTTAAGGATGAAAAATGAACTTCTTAAAATTTAGAGATGAAAATTAAACTTTTGGTAAAGTTTAGGGGCTAAAATAGTATTTTACCCAAAACTTAATTAACAACTTCACGTGTGTGTATATATAAATATAATGGAATTTCAAATATATAATATTTAATTGATATTTACTAATTTAGTATTTAAGAAGCTCACTAAAAATTTGTCACCTTGTGCCTCATAATATATTTAGTCGGCTCTGTAATAGTGTACACCTCAACTAATAAAAATGTATATAATTTTGCTACAAAATAGACTATTATATCATCAATGAATGATAAGTAATAATTTGGAATCTTATGAACTTTTTTATAAACTTACATAATATAATCTCAAGCCTATATAAGTATGTTTTAAACATTTATATGTGTGTGTGTATATATATATATATTAAATCAAGTCTCATACTTATGAGCTTATTAACGAGCACATTATTATCTTTGATCTATGTTTTTTTAATACCCTAAATTTGCATTTGAACTTGGCTCATTTGTTACATAAATTATATAAAAAATAATTTCAAACCGAGCTCGAGATGCTCCTAAATAGCTTGAATCATTTACACACATATGCACTCTCCTTGCGAGGAATAACTAATACTTGTTTCATATACACTCCTATGCACTTAGGTACAATTCCTTAAGTGTAATATATTAAGTTCTCAAACTCAAACACATATATGCATTAATTTTAGGCATAAATGCAAAAACACCCTATGTGATTTGGGTTAGTTGCAAAATCACCCCTTGAAGTTTCAATTACTCCTTTAACTTCATGGGGCTTTCATATATATCCACCAAATTAACTCTTGTGACAATTTTTCGTTAGCTCTTATGGATGAAAGAAATCATGTGAGAGTCACATGACTAGTAGTGCAAATTAGTTGGTGAGTTTTCATAATATAGTAACAAAAACAAAAATTGACAATTTATATTACCACTCCTGTCACCTCTGTCATTTTCTTAATTCTTAAAACATCAAAATAAGGAGAATGACTAAGGGTATATTTGGTAAATATTTTTTCCTTTATTTTTTGTTTCCAAAAATAATTTTCTATTTTTGAAACTAAAAAATTTATTTGGCAACCTAAAATGGACAGAAAACAGAAACTATTCTCAAAACTCAATTTATAAAGGAAACTGAAAACATGCAAAATGCTGTTTTCAGTTTATAGTTTTCAAAAGTCAATGAAAACACACGTTTGATTTAATGAATCTGTCATATTTAATGAGTTAGCACTAGAGTTTAAATCCTAGTAACAACATATTTAAGCATTTTCCCTTTTTTTCCTTCAAAAAGTTTTTTTTTTTTTTAAAATTTCAACTAACCAAACATATTTTTGTGTTAAAAAATACAAGAAAATTGTTTTTTGTTTATATTCCCAAAAAACAAGTTTTTAAAAATAGAAAATAAAAACTGTTACCAAACATAACCTAAGCATTTGTCTTATCTTTTTTTTTTTTTTTTTTCTCTCACACTATGTTTGGCTGTTGTAAAAAGGGAGAGAATGAAAAATACATGAAGGAAAAGGAATGGAAAAAAGTAATTTTTTGTTGTTTGGTTGGAGTGAAAAAAAAGGAAATAAAATGAGATGGATGAAGTTTTCAATCAAGACCCACTTTATTTTGTCCCTCCCAAATTGAAGAGAAAAGAGGAGAAAAAAATTAATGGGAAGGAAAGTAGAAAATTGTCCCTAAGGCTTTATTTGGTTGGCTACGTTGCACATAAGAGCATTGCGGTCCACAAAGCAACACATTTTTGTGTTACTTTTTTTCTTTCTAGTTTTCTCCCCAATTTGGGGAGAAAATTTTTGATAAGCCTAGGAAAAACACACTCGAACTCCACCAGTTTTCCTTCCACAAATTCACCCATGACCCAACCAAACACCCTAATGTGGCGTTTGGTACGGGGGAATCCACTTTGCTCTTGGCATCTACATTCCTAGGAATGTGAGATGATAATGTTTGGTTTATTCCCAAGAATCTTAAATTAATTATTTAATTTTCTTATTCTATCCTTAGATTTGAATGTGAACTATCAAATTCTTTAAAAAAAAAAAAAATCTTCCTCTAAATAAATAATGAAAAACCAAATTTAAACTATTAATTATGAAAAATTCATTAAAATTATAGTTTATCGTTTCAAAATGATAGGTTTAATACAAAAAAAACTATTTAAATTCTCAAATGTTTTTTGTAAGAGCACAAATCGAGCTGGACTAGAGTTGGACTTTCTGACTAGACTAATAAGCTCTAAACAATAAATTTATAAAGAGTGGGCTCCTGATCTAGGTTGTTTAGGCGGTAGATAACACAAAAGTCGGATTAAATCACCTATCTCATGTACTAATCTCATACAAGGATGTAATATTGAGTTGTGTGTATTGATATAGAGGACAATTCTCCGGCCTTTTTTACAAGTTTCTTTCTCCCCCTTTTTCCTTTCTTCTTCCCTTTCCTTTTATAGGCCTCTCTCTGTTTCTTCTTTCCTCCACGTGTAGTCCAGGTGTTTCCTTTTTGGATACTTGTCCCATCATTCCCTCTTACTCCCATCTCTGGTGGTGATGGTAGGATTGAACTCTAATACTCAGGAGTCACTTCACCATTAATGCGGCCAGAGAGGTAGGTAAAATGCCTTCAATGCGGTGGTAGCAGCTTTTTATTGGATATTTATCTATCAAATTCCCTTAACTATTGTCCTCGTTCTTTCAGTTATTGCATTCTCGGTCCCTAGTACGGGAGTTTTTGAACCTCTAGGCCACTACATTGTCCTCGGTAGCAATCTGCCGAGGACCATATCATCCTCGGACATCATGTCTAGTGATACTACGCTCACGCGTGGCAACTTCCTTTGTCACGCGGCCTCGCAGGATGGAATTATTATGTCCTCGGATCACACCGCGCTGTTGGGTTGGACTTTCTTCTTTATGAGGGCCTTTGGGCCGGCCCAATACGTGATTTGGGCCCACGGGCCCTACAATACCCCCTCGAAATCTTTATTTCTACTCTGTGAAGAGGAATGAGGGTTTCAATATACGCACACGTAAGGCAATCCGCTTCTGACGTTTCGATCTGCAGGACGCGCCTCAATTAAATGTTGGTGGCTTTATGTTCCCTATTTCTAACCGCACGATGCTCATCTAACGGGTAGGCGTATTTTGAGGAGACAGTCGAGAGACTTCCCGCTTTACGCCTTTCCACGAAATAAAAACTGCCATTTCAAAGGTTCCTCGTTCATTTCAGAGTCTGTACATCGAATCTAGCCCTTCCTGCCATCTACACACGTCTCTAGTCCTTTCAATTCTAAGCCGAGGTGACCTAGTTACTTAAAAGTAAGTACTCCAACTTTCTGCTTTCGTTATTACTGCTCATTCTTTCTAGTTATTCTTGTATTTTCTGTCCTCGGCAGTCCAAACTCCCCACCTCCACATAGCATTCTTTCTGTAGTTTTAGGAAATGGGTAGATTTGCATCCTTAGTGGATACTCCTGAGAAAATAGAGGAGTTTAAGGTTAAATACGGAATCCTCCAAGGAGTATCCGTTAAGTATTGTGAGCAAGGAGGATGGCTCACCGATAGGGACACCGGGGAGGTGGTGATCCCTATAATAGCCTTCTTAGAGGGGGGAATGAGGGTCCCTATGATGCCCATCACTAGGGATTACCTTAGGGCCGCTAGGCTATCTCCCACTCAGTGTGCCCCGAATATGTTCAGAATTTTAGGAGCTATCGATGTCCTAAATGAAAGATTGGGGCTAGGACTCACCCACCACGAGGTGAATTAGGTGTACAATCTCCATCACTTGAAGGGGCATACATATTACCTAAAATCTAGGCATCCCGAGGTTAGGTTGATCCAGTGCCTTCCCCACTCCAACAAGGGTCTAGACAAGGACTTTCTCATCTTGTCCGGGGATTGGCATGACGGCCTCCCCTGTCCGACGAGGGAGGGGGAACCTGGTAAGTATCTGAGTAGCGCTAGCCTTTCTTAAAGACGAAAAACTTTTTTTTTTTTTTAGTTGCGTTTTTCTCTAACTTGCCCTTGTTAAATTAAATTTTTTTTTGAAATGTATGCAGATCGTCGCGCGCTTACCCATCGTGCTAATCTTGTCAACTTTGAACGTCTGAACAAGATCTTAAAGGCCGAGGTGTTCGTGCATTCGGACGGTCAGCTCCGCGCTGCACACCTCATCCTTGGATACACACCCATTTCCACCGCCTTCCAAGATCCCAAGTGCGTCATTAAAGAGAAGGATCCGCAGCTTCCGAGAATCAGTGTAGCAGTAGAAGGCTTTTTGCTACTTGCTGGCACTCCCGTTCCTCGGGACGTTTTGATAACCGAGCCCGTGAGGGTTGTTCCAGGAGCCACTCATTTGGCCACGTCCTCGGCTTGACCAAGGTTGGGTGAAAGTTCTTCGTCTCGGCCAGTCGCAAAGGAAGAAGAAGAAGAAGAGGAAGAAGAAGAAGAAGAAGAAGAAGAAGAAAGAGAAGAAGTAGTTGTTGAGCTTTCGAATTCTGAAGAGGAATTCGAACCTTTCCAGCGACTTCCATCGCCGAGGAACCTGCCCCTTGCCGTCGGCTCGCCGTCCATCACCTCGTCAGACGACGACGACCAGCTGTTGATAAGAATGGGTATCCAACGCAAACCTAAGCCCAGTCTTAAGGACGTGCTAGAAGGGCAAGTTAGAGTACAGGAGCCTCCTAAGGTGCCCCCCGTAAAACCTAAGGACAAGGGCATCGAGAAGGTCCCTTCAATAAAGGTTACCCTTCCTCCTCCTTCTCAGGTTCAACACCCCAATCCTGCTGACCATAAGAGAAAAAGGGATCAGCCTAAAGGGAAGGAAATACTTGAAGGGAACAAAGACCTCCCCACTAAAGAGACTGATCCGGAGAGGGGAGGCAAGCATGCTCAGCATGCCCACACAAGGTCCGAGAGGCGAATTGACCCTCCAGTACCAGTCCATGCGCCCATTTGGGCTCCCCAAATGCAGGTAGACGATCAGGCCGTCACGGCTGACGCGTCTATTAGGGGATCCGATGAGGGCACAGCCGCATGCATTGCTGATGCATTAGAGCAGGCACTTCTATTGCCCGAGGACATGGGTGAGCTACGGAGGATGAGGGATCACAATGTCTTCATGATCCTCAAGAAAGAGTTAGCCATGGTAAGAATTTCGGTTGATTCTTTCTTCGTATCCATTCTTTTTTTTTTTTTTTTATTGCACTTATTGCTATTATTTCTTTGTTCGGCATTAACTGCTTTCGTATGTTGTATACTAACAATGTTTGCGCGCAGGCCGTCCAATCTGAACATAGGGCAGAGGAGATTGCCGCTAGCTCATATAAAGCATTAAGGGATGAGGAGGTGAGGCTGGATCAAACCAGGAGAATTATGGAGCTTAAGGAGAAGAGACTGCAGGAGGTAGTCACTAGCCTGAGTAAAGTGGAGAGCGAGAAGTTGGGTCTGGAGTCCCAACTGAAGACCACTACCAGGCAGACCGAGGATCAAAGGTTGCAACTCAAACGTGCCAACGAAGACCTCGCCTCGGCTAAGAAGCTAGTGGAGGATCTCAAAAAAGACCTCACAAAGTCCGAGGAAGCCAGGTTGGAGGCTCTTAAGGCCAAGGAAGAGGCACTCGTCAAGGTTCAGGAAGCCGAGGCTATGGTTGACGAGGCAGAGCAGAGCGGCTATGAAGTGGGGGTGGCAGAAACCACCGACACCTTCAAAGCTCAAGTGCCAGGGGTCTGTAGGGATTACTGCCTCCAAGTGTGGAAGGAGGCTCTTTCCCAGGCTGGGGTGGATGCTTCCTCTCCTCTGTGGAAGGTAGAGAATGCTTATGTCCCTCCGGCAATTCGAGTAGCCGCTCCTGGTCAAGCCAAGGATGATGCTGCTTCTTCCACGGCTGAGGTGCAGTTGGAAGCAGGTACTACAAAGGATATTGTAGCCGAGGTTCAACCTGATAATCCTCAACTTCCAATCGCCCCAAAGGAGCTACCCCCCAACCCGAAGGTTAGCGGCACAATGGAGTTAGTCCTGGCGACTTTGCCCATAAAGCCCAAGGAAATGGTTGGGGGGTCCTCGGCCTCAGTGGTGCCTCCTGCTGATCCGAAAAACCAGACCCAGTCCAAGCCATAATCCCTTATGTCTTAGTTGTTTCCTTTTCTTTTTTGTTGCTTTCGGCTTTGTATTTTTATTTCTTAGTTTTAGTTTTTACTTTCCTTCCTTTGTAATTTAACAGTTTGGTTATAAATGTACTGACAAATATTTCACTCAATGAAAAGAATTTCCAACTTAAACTGTTGTTTTGTGTTATGTTTGGTGTTGGTATCTCATTCCATTGTTACACGTGTGATATGGCGAGATAACAGTTTGGATTTATGACATATAGTTATAACTTCCTACTACTGGTTAAGTATGGACAAGGGAAATTCGTGCCATTCATATACTTGCAAATGCTTTAAGTGATGATTACAGATCCTTCTTTAATTTTGATAACGAGCAGGACATTAAAAGTAGTGTATTAATGTGGAATCCATGTATTTATGACTTGCTCAAGAACTATCTTCACGTTAGCATATTAAAACGATAGGCATCAACATTCCTGATATTTTCGACACTTGGACCATTAACACTCAATAACAAGCAAAATCATATGAAATACAAACTTGAGGCGCTTATTGCTAATACGTACCCGTTTTTATAGGACGCGTAGGTGCTTTGACAAGAACTTATGTAATCCAACTTCTGTCCCTGCACTTGCCTTTGGAGGTTCCGAAGTAACTTCACTTTCGTTTTTAGATTAAGATAGAGGATCCGAGGATCCGGCGTAACCTTATTTTGCTTTTAACTTAAGGTAGAGGATCCGAGGACTCAACGTAACTCCGTTTTCATTTTTAAATTAAGGTAAAGGACCTGAAGATCCGACTTAACCTTATTTTCATTTAGGAATAAGGTAGAGGGTCCGAAGACCCGGCTTAACCTTATCTTTGTTTTCAACGTAAGGTAGAGGATCCGAGGACCCGGCGTAACCTTGTTTTGTTTTTAATTTAAGGTAAAGGATCCGAAAATCCGGCGTAACCTTGTTTTTTATTACAAAGTAAGGTAGAGGATCTGAGGACCCGGCGTAACCTTAATTTCATTGTAATAGTGCGTACAAAACAACGGCGACAAGATTAAAATGACAAAAGTGCATTTTATTAATAATAATACCGTCGCAAATTACTTACATTTCAGGGGTGAGGCACAA
The DNA here is from genome assembly GCA_032878915.1 of Castanopsis chinensis. Taxonomy (NCBI): domain Eukaryota; kingdom Viridiplantae; phylum Streptophyta; class Magnoliopsida; order Fagales; family Fagaceae; genus Castanopsis; species Castanopsis chinensis. Next base: position 311,937 of record JAVQMG010000051.1, on the reverse strand, counting down.
CCTTTTCATCTAAGTCTGCAAGGTAATAGGCTCCTATTCCAACTATTGCCGTAATGCGGTACGGTCCTTCCCAATTAGGTCCGAGCTTTCCCCACGCTGGATTTTTGGTATTACCTACTACTTTCCTCAACACTAAGTCTCCAAGCGCAAGCGGTCTCGAATTTACATTCGAATCATATCCCTGCTTCAGTTTTTGTTGATATTGAGCCAGATGGATCATGGCAACTTCTCTCTTTTCCTCCACTAGATCTAGGCTTCTTTCTAATAGCATATCATTACTTTCCGAAGCGAAGGAACTGGTTTTTGTTGTTGGAAAATTGGTTTCCAATGGGATAATAGCTTCGGCGCCATAAGTCATTGCGAAGGGGGTCTCTCCCGTTGATCGGCGTGGGGTGGTCCGATATGTCCATAAAACATGAGGCAATTCCTCCACCCATCTTCCCTTGGCGTCATCCAACATTTTCTTAAGACCATTAACTATAACTTTGTTGACCGCCTCGGCCTGCCCGTTTCCTTGTGGATAAGCTGGTGTGGAGTACCTGTTGGTTATGCCGAGGTCACAGCAATATCTCCTGAATGCTTTACTATCAAATTGTAAACCATTATCTGAAATAAGGGTACGTGGAACTCCAAATCGAGTGACAATGTTCTTCCATACAAATTTCTTCACATCGACATCTCTGATATTGGCTAGGGGCTCGGCTTCAACCCATTTGGTAAAATAGTCAGTGCCGACAACCAACCACCTTCTATTTCCAGGTGCCTTTGGAAAGGGGCCCACGATGTCCAGTCCCCACTGTGCAAAGGGCCAGGGGCTCGTCAGAGGATTGAGCACCCCCCTAGGTTGATGGATGTTCGGTGCAAACCTTTGACACTGATCACACTTCTACACATAACTTTGAGCCTCCCGTTGCATATTGGGCCACCAATATCCTTGTGTTAGAGCCCTGTGAGCTAAGGACCTTCCCCCTGTGTGACTTCCACAAATTCCCTCGTGTAATTCTTCCAAAAGCAGCTCCGTCGCCTCTGGATGCATGCATAACAGGTATGGGCCAGAGAAGGACCGTTTATAGAGTTTATGGTCCTCGGCTAGCCAAAATCGAGAGGCTTTCCTACGTATTTTGTCCGCTTCGACCTTTTCCTCGGGCAGAACATCATTCTTGAGGAAGGATACGATGGGGTCCATCCAGCTAGGCCCCACCCTGATATGATGGACGTGGATAACATTTCCGATCGTTCTTGAGAGTTTGGGTAAGTCCTCAACTAGGATAATCAGAGGTAATCCTTGCGACAACGACGTGGCAAGAGTTGCTAGGGAGTCAGCATGTGCATTGCTACTTCTAGGGACATGAGATAAAGTAAAGGAATCAAATTTGCTTTGTACCATCTTGGCTTGACTCAAATATTCCTGCATCCTAGGATCTCTGGCCTCTACCTTTCCCTCCACTTGGCCTACAACAAGTTGTGAGTCTGAGAACACTTGCACAGTTTTTCCTCCCAATTTATGGACCATCTCCATCCCTTTTAGCAAAGCCTCATACTTGGCTTCATTGTTAGTAGCCGAGAATCCTAGTCTTAAGGATTTTTCCAGTGTGAGGCCTTCTGGGGTCATAATTACCAAGCCCACCCCGGATCCCCTTTGATTGGCAGCCCCATCGACATAAACAGTCCACCCCCCATGATCTTTACATGCAATCATCCCAACTGATTTTCCATCCATATCAGTCTCCATGACATTATCTTCCATTGTGGGCTCAGCAAATTCCGCAACCAGATCAGCTAATACTTGACCCTTTATTGATGTGCGTGGCATGTACTTGATATCAAAGGAGCCCAAGATGGTTCCCCATTTTGCAACCCTGCTTGTATAATTCGCACTTCGGAGTACAGCTTTGAGGGGAAGCTGAGTCAGAATAACCACCGTATGGGACTGGAAATAGTGGGGGAGCTTGCGTGTACCATGTACTACGGCTAGGATTACCTTCTCCAATGGCGGATAACGTACCTCGGCTTCATGCAAGGACTTACTTACATAGTAAACCGGCTTCTGTACATCCTCATCGACCCTTATCAACACCAAACTAACAGCATGGACCGCGACCGCAATATATGCGAATAGGACTTCGTCAACTTCGGGTTGAGACATAATAGGAGGATGTGAAAGATACTCTTTCAGTTGCTGAAAAGCAACAGTACACTCTTTTGTCCATTCAAACCCTTTCCACTTGTTTAATAATTGGAAAAATGGCCTGCACCGATCAGCTGATCTTGAGATGAACCGGTTGAGGGCAGCAGTCATCCCAGTCAACCTCTGCACCTCCTTCGGGTTTCGAGGTGGTTGTAAGTTATTGATGGCCTTGACTTGAGCGGGGTTGACCTCAATTCCTCTATGCGTGACCATATAACCCAAAAACTTTCCAGATCCTACTCCAAAGGAACATTTGGATGCGTTGAGGCGTAACTTATATTTTCTCAGTGTTTGGAAGGTGTCATCCAGGTCTGGTATGTGAGCCGAGATAGCCTTACTTTTAACCACCATGTCATCTACATATACCTCAATCGTCTTTCCCAATTGCGGTTCAAACATCCGTGTCATCATTCTCTAATAGGTAGCCCCGGCATTCTTCAAGCCGAAGGGCATCACCTTATAGTGATAGCTCCCTGTGGGTGTGACAAAAGCTGTCTTCTCCTGGTCTTCTGGAGTTAAGGGTATTTGATGGTATCCTTGGAAAGCGTCTAAAAAACTCATCCGAGGATGACCCACAGTAGCATCCACCAACTGATCTATGCGGGGCATTGGAAATGAGTCCTTGGGACAAGCCTTATTCAAGTCTGTAAAATCTATGCATACTCTCCACTTTCCATTCTTCTTCTTCACTACCACAGTGTGGGCCAACCACTCCGGGTAAAACACTTCCTTAATTGCTCCTGCCTTCTTAAGTTTCTGGACCTCCTCCTTAATAGCATTGGAGTGCTCTTTGGATGAGTGCCGAGGTGGTTGCCTTCGTGGTATCGCGGTCGGACTAACGTTAAGATGATGACAAATAAATCCCGGATCCACCCCTGGAGCTTCGTAAGCGTCCCATGCGAACACATCGATGTTTTGTTTCAAAAACGCAACTAGGTCTTCCTTCTCTTGCAGGGGCAACTGACTTCTTACCTGGAAGAATTTCTCTACATCATCTGCAATAACCACCCTCTCCAAATCCTCACATCCAGACTCTTCAACCTCAGCCCCCTCTGATTTGGCCGAAGACATTAGTTGCTATAAACTCCTCTCGGCCAAAGTCTGGGTTTCTTGCTTTGTCTGACGTATAATCGCTGCTGTTATGCATTGCCTCGCCATGGACTGACTACCAACTATCTCCTCAACTCCATCCTCATACGGAAACTTCACCTTAACATGCAGAGTTGATGATACTGCCCCCAAGGCGTGCAACCACGGCCTTGCCACTATGGCTGTATAAGGGGAGTAAGCGTCCACCACGATAAAATCCACATCTACCACTACTGGTCCTGACTGTACAGGTAGTCGAATCAACCCCCTCAGAATGACAGCCTTCCCTTTAAAGCTTATCAACGGGGAGTCGTAGGCTGTGAGATCTTCAGGTTTCAAATTAAGCCCCATAAATAAATCCGGATACATAATATCAGCCCTACTCCCTTGGTCAACCATCACCCTCTTTACGTCATACCCTCCTATCCTTAGCGTGATGACTAACGCATCGTCATGCGGCTGAATAGTGTCAAACTTATCCTCCTCGAAAAATCCCAAAACGGGCGGAGGATTCTTCTTAATTCTCTTTGGCTCTGAGCTGAGGTCCTCGGCGGAGGGGCGCAACACTGACATTACCCTGGTGGGGCAAGACCCGATCCGACCTAGCACGACAAAGATGACATTGATCGTACCTAGTGGGGGTCTCATAGTGTTGCTGCTTTGATTCACAGAACCAGATTGTGTTCCTTGTTCGTTAGGCCGATCTATGAATTGCCTTAATTTTCCTTCTTTCACCAATTGATCCAGGTAGATCCACAAGTTCCTGCAGTTTTCCGTGGTATGACCCTTATCTTGATGGTAATTGCAATAGAGGTTCTGATTACGTTTCGTGGGGTCACCTATCATTCTATTGGGCCACCTGAAGTACGGTTCTAGGCAAATCTTTTTCAACACTTGCTGCACTGGCTCACGAAACACAGCGTTCACTGTTTGGGGTGGGGCCGACCTAGTCTGGCTAGTGAAATCCCTCCGCGGCCATTTGCTATTGTATCTCTCTGCCTTGAAATCCCTACTCTCCTGAGGGACAATCTTCAATTTCCCCTTGCTTTGCAATTGATCCTCCTCGACCCTCTTATATTCATCGATACGATCCATAAGCCGACGAACCGTTTTTACCGGCTTCTTGGTCAAGGATTTCCTTAGATCGTGCCTAACTGGAAGGCTGACCTTAAAGGTGTTGACCGCCACCTCATCAAAATCACCATCAATCTTGTTAAATGCCTCCCAGTATCTATTCAAGTAAGTTTTCAACGTTTCGCCCTCTCTCATGGCCATGGATAGTAACGAGTCTAAAGGCCGAGGTACTCTGCTGCATGTAACAAAACGGGACTCAAAGGCCATTGTAAGTTCCATGTAGGAATCAATGGAGTCTGCGTTTAAGCTGTTGAACCATCTCATCGCAACGGGTCCTAAACTTGAGGGGAAGACTTTACACATCAAGGTTTCATTCTGTGAATAGACTGCCATGCGTTGATTAAAATGGCTCACGTGCTCCACTGGGTCTGTTTTGCCATTATAGATGGTGAAGTTTGGCTGCGTGAACCGACGGGGGAGTTTTCCCCTCTCAATACGACGTGTGAAAGGTGATTTGGAGAGTTGGAGCAGTGCTTTCCCCATGGCGTTGCTGCCCGAGCCCCTGGGAAGGGATTTTTTGCTCGCCATATCATGGAGACTTCCTTCTTGGTAAGAGAAAGTTTCACTAGGAGGAGTTCCCGACCTCGGCTTATAGCCATTACTCTAGGAGTCATCTGATGAAGGGTCAGATATGGAAGGCGTCCGTTTACGCTTGGCCCGACGTAACTTTCTTTTCAGCTGGTCAATCTCCCTCTGCATGGCCCTAGTATTTGGCTCACTAGAGCCCCTGCTTCTGCCCTGCGGATGATTACCGGCGGTTCGTCCTGAGTGCACACTGCCTTCTCGATCTCCCATATGCTCTAACTGTTAAAATGGATCCTCGTGCTAAGATCCTAAAGATTCTGCATGGTCTAGATTCAAACCCGCCATCACGTTATCTGCGCAAAAACTCAAGAATTCCCACAGACGGCGCCAATTGTAAGAGCACAAATCAAGCTGGACTAGAGTTGGACTTTCTGACCAGACTAATAAGCTCTAAACAATAAATTTATAGAGAGTGGGCTCTTGATCTAGGTTGTTTAGGCGGTAGATAACACAAAATTTGGATTAAATCACCTATCTCATGTACTAATCTCATACAAGGATGTAATATTGAGTTGTGTGTATTGATACAGAGGACAATTCTCCGGCCTTTTTTACAAGTTTCTTTCTCCCCCTTTTTCCTTTCTTCTTCCCTTTCCTTTTATAGGCCTCTCTCTGTTTCTTCTTTCCTCCACGTGTAGTCCAGGTGTTTCCTTTTTGGATACTTGTCCCATCATTCCCTCTTACTCCCATCTCTGGTGGTGATGGTAGGATTGAACTCTAATGCTCAGGAGTCACTTCACCATTAATGCGGCCAGAGAGGTAGGTAAAATGCCTTCAATGCGGTGGTAGCAGCTTTTTATTGGATATTTATCTATCAAATTCCCTTAACTATTGTCCTCGTTCTTTCAGTTATTGCATTCCCGGTCCCTAGTACGGGAGTCTTTGAACCTCCAGGCCACTAACATTGTTCTCGGCAGCAATCTGCCGAGGACCATATCATCCTCGGACGTCATGTCTAGTGATACTACGCTCACGCGTGGCAACTTCCTTTGTCACGCGGCCTCGCAGGATGGAATTATTATGTCCTCGGATCACTCCGCGCTGTTGGGTTGGACTTTCTTCTTTATGGGGGCCTTTGGGCCGACCCAATACGTGATTTGGGCCCACGGGCCCTACATTTTTATTCTTTTTAATAATTTTAAAATAGTTTAATCCATAATAATTTGTTTATAGTTTATCTTAATTGCTTAAATGATAATGAAAAAGGATTAAAATGTCAATTTATAAAAAATACAATTTCCTTTAAGCTTGGGAATTTGAATTCCCACCAGTTTTAAAGAGAATCCACATTCTTACTGAGAGAGAAATCTACATTCCCCTGACATCTGATTTCTTAGCGTGATTTGCAACCAAACATGAGAATTTTTAAACATTCTTAGGAATCCTAAAACATTACCCCATACCAAACGCCACATAATAAATTTATTTTCCTCTTGATTATTTTCCATCCTCCCTAAAATCCACCCAACCAAACGGAGCCTAATTTTCCACCCTGCTACATTTAATAACAAAAACAAAATAGTTATTCATCCCAAAAATAAGACATAATAGTACTTTATGTTTATCTTTCAACTTTTCTATCATCTCTACCACAGTTAAAAATATAAATATTTTCTATACTTCCAATTAAGGATGTACATCAAACCTACCAACTTGACAAAATATATAAAACCCAACTTAACCCGAAGTCTCGAGTTGGTTTTTATGGATTGAGTTAGATTAGAATTTTATTTTTAATTTTGGATAGATTTTTTTTTTCCGTTGTATTAAAATCCAAATGAATTATTCAACTGGTTTGATTGTGAATTGGGCTTAAATCCGAGCTACTTCTCTTTATAAACCGAAAATATATTTTAAAAAATAAGTGAAAAAAAAAAAAAAAAAAAACTGAAAATCTGACAGTGACAGAAAAGAAGTGACCCGAATCGCATCTCCTCTTTTAAATACACTAGCTTTAGGTTCAAATATATCTACTAATTACTACAAAGACAAGCCACCAATTGGATGGATTTAAACCCGGGTTTCTTATTTGAGACTTTATTTAAATAAAACTCATTGTAATAATAACAATTAACAAATGTGTTTATATAGAAAACTGAACATGTATAGAAGCGAAGGCTAACCTGGAGTCAACTGCAAATGAGTTTGCGTCGGCATGAAGGCGGTAAGAAGCGGGGTTTTCTCCCATGCCCATATAAGAAAAGTTGTGCACATAAGCACAATGGTTTACCTTACCATAGCAAGCTCTCTAGTCCTCAATCCATACAAACCTCCTTTCATCATATTCCTATATACACATTACAAAACAGCAGCACGAAGTTCAAAATGCAATGATCTAAAATATGCACAACATGTTACCTATTAAAAATGCAAAAAAATGTAACTAAACTCGAAATAAATTTAAGAAATTTTGATAATTTAATAGAACCATTTCGGATTGGAAACTATATCTATAGTTCACCATCATTAGTTTGTAATAATAATTATTAGCATGCAAACCAAAGAGAGATCAGACACAAAACAAAAAAGTGACAACATAATAGTAATATTATTTATCATTTAAGTAAAGCAAATTTAGAAACATTGAAATAACGGGTCGGCTAATTATGACTGACTCCGAAAGGACCATAATTATATATAAAAATGGAAAAACAAGAACTGGGTTTACACAATTGGAATGCAAAAGGCAATAAAGGAAAGAAATTTACCGAAAAATTAACGGAAATCAGTACTTTAACACATTAAAGCTCTGAGGAAAATATTTATGAATATGGTTACCAAAAGAAGAGAAAGTTCTATGCTGAAATGGGGTCTACTGAGTTTGGAAATGGACTTTTTGAGAGAGAGGACCCCGTGAAGGAGAAGAAGAAGAGAGAAGCGAAAGAAGCGGAAAAGTCTTTCGAACTGAAGGAAAGAAGGACACGACATGACACGCTTTGGAGGAGCATTGGTGCAAAACAGCAAGCCACAAAGAGAGTTATCGCTAATCGCTGTCTTTTTCATTCCATTCTTTTCGTGTTTTAATATTTCATAAATCAAAGTCACACATTAACAAACATGATTAAGAATAAGATGAAGACCATATGACATGGTCTGGATGTCTACAAATAATGACAATACCTTGCTTGCCATAGTTTTTCCCCCATAAACGTCGTGTAGCTTTTAGGACAAGCTTCTTTTTGGTAAAATTATGATAGTGAGCTGACGTCTCAAGGCGTAGACCTAAGGACCGAGGTGGTATACCATGCATCAGATGCATGTTTCCTACCTCTCATATGGAGGTGGATCCTATACGTGTAGAGTTTATCTCCATGTGATAAGAAGGAAACATGCCTTTGATGCATGGTGTATTTTCTCTTAAAGACCCACTTGTACCAAAAAAAATATTTAAAGTGCCCCAATTGTATAAGTAAAAGGTCTTTAAAATTGTAAAATGATAATGTTTTTTTAAAGAAAAAATATAGATGGATTTTGCATTTTTTTCCCTGCTGCTAAAAAGATCCCCCAAAATATTGACTCAATTAAAACTATAAACTATTTCACCAAAAAAAAAAAAATTATTATGAGTGTGTCAATTCATTGACAAAAATTTTCTAACATGCAAAAGAAATGCAAATAAAATCTAAACACAAAAACTTAAGAGTAAAATACAATTTTGGTCTCTAAACTTTACCAAAAATTTGTTTTTTGTCTCTAAACTTTAAAAAATTCTTTTTTCCTCTCTAAACTTTGTAAAGAGTTTTTGAATAGTATAGAGACAAAAATAAGGATGAAAAACGAACATTTTCAATAGTTTAGGAATGAAAACCAAACATTTCGTAAAGTTTAAGGATATAAATAAAACATTTTTAATAGTTTAGGGACAAAATATAAATTTTTCAATAGTTTAAGGACCAAAAATTAACTTCTTAAAGTTTAGAGACGAAAACAAACTTTTGGTAAAGTTTAGGGACTAAAATAATATTTTACCCAAAACTTAATTAACAACTTTATGTGTCTATATATATATATATAAATATATAATAGAAAGTCAAATATATAATATTTAATTGATATTTACTTATTTAGTATTTAAAAAGCTCACTAAAAATTTGTCACCTTGTGCCTCATAATATATTTAGTCGGTTCTGTAATAGTGTACACCTCAACTAATAAAATTGTATATAATTTTGCTACAAAATAGACTATTATATCAACAATGAATGATAAGTAATAATTTGAAATCTTATGAAATTTTTTATAAACTTACATAATATAATCTCAAGTCTATATAAGTATATTTTAAACATTTATATGTGTGTGTATATATATATATATATTAAATCAAGTCTCATACTTATGAGCTTATTAACAAGTGTTGAGGTCTAAAAAAACTCATGATAAAAGGCCTAAAGAAGTGGCACATTGGGCCAACCCATGAGAAGCAAAATTGAATAAAAAAAAAAAGATTGGGCTTCCAAAAACAAAGAAGGACACTAGAGCCAATGGACTTAATGTGGGATTAGTGAAGAAGCAAGATTCAAAGTCCATAAAAAATGAAGGGGAGAAAGGAAAGGAGTCAGCCTGCCAGAATCAGAAAACCCAAAGAAAGTCTAGTAGAGGGGGGCTGGCCCAGGATCCCGGAGACTGCCTGGGACCTCGGGGATGTGCAGCATGGCCAAAATGGGAATGAGACAGCTCAAGGGGAGATCAAAAGGCACCAGGAATGAAGGGCATATGGGTATTTCTCAAGCATTCGGTGATGCAGCACAAAGTCAGAGGGCTTGGAAAGCAACGACTCAAAGGCAAGAGGCCGGTGCCTCGGGGAACCCCAAAAAAGGAAACCCATGAAAGGAAATAGTTAGGGAAACCTTCGACTTGGCAGAGAAGGACTTGGCTTACTGGGAAAGATGACAAAAGAAGAGGGGCGGCTAAAAGGGGGCTAAACCTGAAAAAGAGAAGATAGAGAAAACATTGGAGGGAGCAAAGTTAACGGTCAGCTCCCCCAAAGACACCTCAGAAACGGAAGGTCAGCCAGACACTTTTAAAAGAAGAACACCAAAAGAAGAGAGCTATGGGAAACAAGGAAAGAATCAGGCGTCAAAAGGGCTGAAACAAACAGGGGCTCTGGTACCCCAGGGAGCCAAGGGGAAAAAATCAGTGGTACCCCAGAACCCCAAAGTGATACTATAAAATGGAGGAGCAGCCAACGTTGAAAGGCATTGAGCAATAGTGAAATCATATAGAATCATTAAGAAAACTCCGTAAAAACTCAAGGAAAAATAGAGAAATATTTCCCAGTATCCCAGAAACAGCCACTACAATACATATTTGGATTCAAAAGGATTCAAAATGTTTCAAACTTTGCAAGTCTTAGAGGCTTAAATAGTCATCTAAGTCTGTAATTTTTGAGCTTATTTGGACCTTATATTACGCCTTAGTGAGCACATTGTAATCCATAATTAAAGAAACTAATGGAGTATTTCTTATTGATTTGAGGATTCCGAACAATTATTTTGTGTTTTCTTCATTATATCTTGTCTTCCTTTGTTGTTTTCTTGTTGACCAATACATATATTCGCGCTTGCTAGTGTGTATGTATTGCAGGAGTTTTGCCCTGTGCACCACTTGGTTTGAAAACAGCCCATTTAACTGTGGCAAACCAAGCCCAATTCCCCCAAACTACAACTAGAGGATCTGGGGTCCTTGTTCAAGCTTGGGCCTGGATACTGTCAAAAAAAAAATTAACCCTCACAATGAGCATATTATTATCTTTGATCTATGTTTTTTTAATACCCTAAATTTGCATTTGAACTTGGCTCATTTGTTACATAAATTATATAAAAAATAATTTCAGACCGAGCTTGAGATGCTTCTAAATAGCCTGAATCATTTACACACATATGCACTCTCCTTGCGAGGAATAACTAATACTTGTTTCATATACATTCCTATGCACTTAGGTACAATTCCTTAAATGTAATATATTAAGTTCTCAAACTCACACACATATATGCATTAATTTTAGGCATAAATGCAAAAACACCCTATGTGATTTGGGTTAGTTGCAAAATCACCCCTTGAAGTTTCAATAACTCCTTTAACTCCATGGGGCTTTCATATATATATATATATATATATATATATATATATCCACCAAATTAACTCGTGACAATTTTTCGTTAGCTCTTATGGATGAAAGAAATCATGTGAGAGTCGCATGACTAGTGGTGCAAATTAGTTGGTGAGTTTTCATAATATAGTAACAAAAACAAAAATTGGCAATTTATATTACCACTCGTCTCACCTCTGTCCTTTACTTAATTCTTAAAACATCCAAATAAGGGGAATGACTAAGGGTATATTTGGTAACTATTTTTACCTTTATATTTTGTTTCCAAAAACAATTTTCTATTTGTGAGACTAAAAAATTTATTTGGCGACCCAAAATGGACAGAAAATAAAAACTGTTCTCAAAACTCAATTTGTGAAGGAAACTAAAAACATGCAAAATGCTGTTTTCAGTTTCTAGTTTTCAAAAGTCAATGAAAACACATGTCTGATTTAATGAATCTGTCTTATTTAATGAGTTAGCACCAGAGTTTAAATCCTAGTAACAACATATTTAAGTATTTTCCCTTTTTTTTCTTCAAAAAGCTATTTTTTTTTTAATTTCAATTAACCAAACATATTTTTGTGTTCAAAAATACAAGACAATTGTTTTTTTGTTTATATTCCTAAAAAACAAGTTTTTGAAAATAAAAAATAAAAACTGTTACCAAACATAACCTAAGCATTTGTCTTCTCTTTTTTCTTTTTCTCTCACACTATGTTTGGCTGGAGTAAAGAGGGAGAGAATGAAAAATACATGAAGGAAAAGGAATGGGGAAAAGTAATTTTTCGTTGTTTGGTTGGAGTGAAAAAAGAGAAAATAAACGAGATAGATGAAGTTTTCAATCAGGACCCACTTTTTTTTTTTTCCTCTTAAATTGAAGAGAAAAGAGAAGAAAAAAGAGTAATGGGAAGGAGAGTAGAAAATTGTCCCTAAGGCTCTATTTGGTTGGTTAAGTTGCACAGAAGAGCATTGTGGTCCAAAAAGCACCACATTTTTGTGTTACTTTTTTTCTTTCTAGTTTTTTTCACCCCAATTTGGGGAGAAAAATTTTGATAGGCTTGGTAAGAAAACACCCGAACTCCACCGGTTTTCCTTCCACAAATCCACCCATGACCCAACCAAACACCCTAATAAATTTCTTTTCCTCTCCATTCTTACTCCATTTTTTTCCATCCTCCCTAAAATCCACCCAACCAAACGAAGCCTAATTTTCCACCCTTCTACATTTAAAAACAAAAACAAAATAGTTATTCATCCAAAAATAAGACATAATAGTACTTTATGTTTATCTTTCAACTTTTCCATCATTTCTACCACAATTAAAAATAAAAATATTTTCTATGCTTCCAATTAAGAATGTACATCAAACCTACCAACTTGACAAAATATATAAAATCCAACTTAACCAGATGTCTCGAGTTGGTTTTTATGGATTGAGTTAGATTAGAATTTTATTTTTAATTTTGGATAGAATTTTTTTTCATTGTATAAAAAAACCAAATGGATTATTCAACTAGTTTGATTGTGAATTGGGCTTAAATTCGATCTACTTCTCTTTATAAATCAAAAATATATTTAAAAAAATAAGTGAAAAAAAAATTGTAAATCTGATCGCTCTTTATTATCAGATCAAGACACCAATTAACTTTTGATATAGGCGAAGATTGAATCTAAAATCTCTTATCCAACCATAAAAAATTTTACCAGTTGAGATATTTGAACCATTGTCGCTTTTTTAGTTTAAGTTATTAAGGGGGAGATATTTTATAATAATTAGAATAAGAATAAGAATCCAACATGTTTCTGGCCGAACTTGTCGTTGGTGGTGTCTAATCACCGCTGCTCGGACAGTGGCAGAAAAGAAGCGACCCGAATCGCATCTCCTCTTTTAAATACACTAGCTTATTCAGACTTCCCCACCAAATGCGTAGAAATTAAAACTAAGAGTTCACTTCCGAATTTCAGTGAAACGTCGTCGTGCAAATTCGCAAGTATTCCATGGAACGCAACAACAACTCTCTTCTGTCTATCTGCTACAACCCTGGTTCGCTCCAGCTACTCGATCAGGTCTCTCTCGGTCTCTCCCAATTTAAATCAAAATTATTAAAAAAAAAAAAAACGTTTCTGATTTTGTTTTTGTTTTCATTTTCGGCTTATATAAAAGCCAAAAAGGTGACCATCAGTATTTATTATCTTTGCTAAATCTTGATTTTGTTGTTGTTGTTGTTGAACAGAGAAAGCTCCCTCTGGAAGCTGTTTACTTGGATATCAAGGACGCAAAAGATGGATGGTAATAACAATATCATCTTATTTTTATTTAACTTCAAATTAATTAATTAATGCTCTTCTCTTTTTCACACTTGAGAGACCTCTTATTGTCTGATTGGGTGTTTCCTGTAGCTTATTTGCGTATTGTAATACAAAACATATGGTTTTTGGTAGCTTTTATGCCAAATGTGTGACAAAAATCCTAAAAGCTGGCTGAGACAAAAACAAGGTCCATCGGATCTGTTTATTTTGCTGAAATTGAAAATTTTTTGCTGAAAGAACTGTAAATAAATGTAAAAATTAGCTGAAATAATTGGGTGAGAGCATTAATACTACCAAAAAGTACAATAAAATCTATAAATAGTAGTAAAAAGAAACATATTTTTACTATCAGCTAAATATTAGAAACATGTTTCTTTTTAGCTAATGCCAAACTCAACCTTAGGAACAATTCTTATCTCAAGTCCCAGTTATATATTCCATGTGGTCTTGGAAGCTATAGCTATACCACAAGGAAGTGCGTTGGCCAATAAGTTACATGATTGAATTTAAATGTCGAAGGAACTTTACCTAAGCTTTGTCCTTTATTCGAATATGGCATTGCCTGCCCAATAGATGTAGAAAATGATATATGGAAAGTTGTGTGATCTAAGTTTGCATACGGTAGGTCTTAAGTTGAGGTAGCTTATGGCGTGATAAACCCTTTAATATTTGATATAATAAGGCCAATTAGCAATACTCTCGCCTATCTTTAAAAAAAGAAGATATGATCAGCTTAAGTCCTAACGTTTATCACCCACTACATGATTGTAACAAGGACATAATTTCTATCGGGTGATTAATTGTGAGATGTGCCATTATTGCTTAACGGTTCATGTTGGCTAACAAATCTAGGATGCCTATCTGGCAGGTTCATGCTCTTCTTGACATTTCTCTTTGAATGACCTGTTTATATCTGTTGCTTCCTTTATCATGCTATGCCAGTCGACCAGAATAATGTAAAGTATGTGAGCTATATCCTGCTCAACTTCTCAGGTCTGCAATAAAGGATATGGTGGTCCGTGGTGCACCTGCTATTGCTATTGCAGCAGCACTCTCCCTGGCAGTTGAAGTATCCAATTTACAGGCTTTTGATGGGACACCTGATAATGCTGCTTCCTTTCTTATCGAGAAGTTGGAATATCTTGTCTCGAGGTATTTTGTTATGAATCTCAAGCCTAGCTTGTTAATGACATCCACTGATCTCCTTCTTCACTTAAGTAGTAAACAAAAAAAAAAAAAATGTTCAAATTATCATTAATCAATTTCCTCATGTCTGAATGTACTCTGTATTATTGAACTAAATAGTCTGCTTGAGGCTATTGAGTTTGTAATTAACTAACCGCTTATATACTTATCTTTCATACTTCTTTAGCCGGCCAACTGCAGTGAACCTCTCAGATGCCGCAACGAAGCTCAAAGAAGTTATATCAAATGCTGCTGCTACGACCTCAGAAGCCCAGAGTGTTTTTCAGGTAGAAAATATCCACCATGCTGTACATAGTAGATAAAGTCCAAAAATAGTTTCTAATTGTTTACTCCCTTAATTTTAGCTTGTGTGATTGGACCTTGAAAAATGTTTTGTTACTAATCTTCCATGATACTTTATTTCTACTAATTTTTTAGGCTTATATAGAAGCTGCTGAAATTATGCTCAAGGATGATGTTGCTTCGAACAAAGCAATTGGGTCTTATGGGGCGAGTGTTCTTCAGCACCTGCTGAAGGACTCTAAGAGGCTTTCTATTTTGACTCATTGCAACACGGGCAGGTACTTGCCCTTCTTTCTGTCTTCTTCTTTTTGTTATTATCATATTAATAAAATAACTCTCTCTCTCCTTGTCCAACATTTTTCTGACTATATAGTATCATTTTATTTTCCAGTCTTGCAACAGCTGGATATGGCACTGCCCTTGGTGTGATCCGTGCTGTTCATAGTGAAGGATTCTTAGAAAGGGCATATTGCACTGAAACCCGTCCATTCAACCAGGTGATTGTTTAGTTTGAAGTTGTTTATACTTTATAATCTTCATTAGGATTCCCTGCATGACCCTTTCATCTGTATAAGCATTCACAAACTTGCCCAAAGAATCTGCTTTTGAAAGAATTACACTATTGGAATGTTGAAATTGGTTCTTCAAAATCTCTGGAAGTGTGGTGACTTGGAGAATTATATATTTTAAAATTATGGATTATTTCCATGATCTGTTGATAAAATTAGGTAGAGGAGAAGCTTCTTACCACAATGTGGCTTGAACTTAGATTGATCAGGTAGTTGTTTAGTGACACATCATCAGAAACCTGGGATGGCTATCTTGCAGTTCCAACCAAACAATCCTCGATTGATGCAAACAACAAAATCAGGATTGATGCAATCAATCAAAAACAAGCCATTGCTCATGTTCTGTATGACAACTGAGGTTGGCAGTCACAGAATAGCTTGGATGCTTGAAATGCATAGATTTGTGTCCCTTCTATATGAAGGCTGTGGTTATCAAAATCAGAATATTGTGAATGTGAACACAACTAATTAATCTTCACTTGGTTATGTTATGGAAGATGTAAATAGAACTGCCAATGTTTTGCCTTCAGCATTCGACCTTCCTTCCCCTTATAAGAATGGGTTGGAAGGTGAAGTTGTGGTCCTTGTGGATTTTTAGAATCCTTTAGATGCATGTGAACTTATCAATTGAAAAATGAAAATGAAGGAACATATAAGAAGAACTATTTAACATCCTTTATTATTAAAAAAAAAAAAAATTTAACATCATAGAGATGCTTTTAAGGATGGAGAGAATTTTTATACGTGATGATTATGCAGAGTTTGACTGGTTTGTCTCCTAGTTCAGGGATCTGTTTCATTTAGACAAACAGTGGTTTTGCTTTTCAATTTTTAGAAACTAGAAATGGGGGTATAAATGACTTATAAAGTATTTTTTGATGGGCCAAGACCATACATGTTGATAGATACAACTGTTGAACGGTTGATTAGCTGAAAAAAAACATAACTCTACTTAACAATAAAACACTTAGTAAAGCCCACAAGCGGTGAAGATTTCTTGTTGCCTCTGAAAAAGAGAAGTCCATTCAACAAAAAGAGGGTGAACTATTTCTGAATAGAGTGAATGTGGGGGAGAGATTTTTGAAGTGGTTGGTGTAAAGTTGTAAACAGAGTTGTGTCAAAGTATTTGTTTGGAATTTTCTTGTGTCTGAACTTATATAGCAATGAAAGGTTTGTCTTATAAAATTGGTCTGTCACAAAAGGCAGGTTATTGTGATATAGATTGAATTTATCAACCTGCCTACTTAATGGTGCATTTTTTCCTCTTTATGTTGAATTCCATTGTTCGAATGTTTATTTCTTTCGCCATCTGCAGGGATCCAGACTCACAGCTTTTGAGCTGGTGCATGATAACATACCTGCTACTCTTGTAGCAGATTCGGCTGCAGCTGCATTGATGAAAGCTGGTCGAGTAGATGCTGTCATTGTTGGAGCTGATCGTGTGGCTGCAAATGGTGATTCAATGCAGTCAATCATTCAACTAGTTTTTGTCTTTTGCTTCTTGGAGTATGTTCAACTGATGTGTTTTAATCTACTTGCAGGTGATACCGCTAACAAGATTGGAACCTACAGTCTTGCCTTGTGTGCAATGTATCATAACATTCCATTTTATGTGGCTGCACCTTTGACATCCATAGATTTATCCCTTTCTTCTGGAAAAGAGATTGTTATAGAGAAAAGATCCCCAAAGGAATTGACACACACGCGTGGGGGACTTGGGGAACAAGTTGCCGCATCTGGAATCTCTGTCTGGAACCCAGCTTTTGATGTCACCCCTGCTAATCTGATAACTGGCATCGTTACAGAAAAGGTCTCTCTCTTCTCTCTCTCTCTCTCTCTCTCTCTCTCTGAGACATGCATTTTTGTGAATGTAGAGAAAGATTAACTGAGTTGGTTGTACATCTGTTTGATGAGCTTGTATTCTCTGAGCAGGGTGTCATCACAAAGACGGGCACTGACGCTTTTGAAATTAAACATTTCATTCAAAAGGCAAGCAAGTAGGCTTGTGTAAAGCGGGGGCAAGGCTTATGGGAAGTGTACCCTCTTGTTAACCAGAGCATTCACATAAAACTTGGTTCTTGATTTGAAAAACTTTGTGCTTGATAAAAGAAATGAGGCAATCAGTCATGTTCTAAGGATTTAACCGTCTGTTAGATGTAACCATGTCATTCTATTGGGTATTAATTTTAAGAATACTAGCTGGCTGGTTCTCAAGGCTGCCAAAAATTATAAATGAAAATTTTAGCTAGTATTTGAAGGTGATCAACAGACCAGGACATTGCTGCGAAACTCAAATAACTGTTTTTGCCATTTTACAAGAATTTTTTTTTATGTTGAACTTGTATCTTGCGTTTGTAGTTCTGGTGATTGCTGCAAATCTTACAATACAACTTGAGAAATGGGATATTTATAATATTCTCTTTGTTGGTTTCATCTGCATCTAGCATGGTATAGGAATGGCCAAAAGGAAAACCCGAAGTGTTCTAAATACTAAAATGATAATGTTCTGACTGGAGCTTTGTTATGGCTTGCAAATGATAATGTTCTAAATACTCAAATCAGATGTGGCGTGCCGCATGCCTATCATTTCATTCTAGCAAAGCTGAGGGGTAGTCTTGTTTTGTATTTTTGTCAATTTAGCTCCTCATTTTGTCAAAATGAGTCAATCTGATCCTTCTACCCTATCCGAATATGTTAACAAATGAATAACAATTGTGTTTGGTTTGGATTTGTCAATGAGTTGCGGCGATGTCTTTTAGTATTTGAAAAGCAAAAAATCTTATATTAGACTTCGTATTTTAAAGAAATTTTGTATTGCTCTTTTATTGTATTCTTCTATACTACTATTTAAGGGGCTTTTCTTGTTTGGATTCCTATTTTTTAGTTCAAAAATATCCCTACAGTCCTATATTTAAGTAGAGACAAAATTAAAGGACAATTCGGTAAAAACTCATTTTTTAGTTCAAAAATGCCCCTACTGTCCTATGTTTAAGTAGAGACTAAAGTAAAGGACAATCCGGTAAAAATGTAACTCCAACTCTCACTAAAATATTGCCTAAAAAATAAGATCACTCTCCTATTAATTTTTAAATTGATTTATTCACTTATAAATTAAATTTTTTAAAATAAAAATAATGTATATATATAAAATAATTAAATACAATTTTTTTCTATAAAATAGGACCACTAAAAAAAAAAAAAGTCTCATCACACCGCGAAGCGCGTGTGATGAGACTAGTATTAATTAAACCCTTCAGTCAACCTCTACAGTTTGGGCTTTTCACCGGTTGATATTTTGTCCCGACAGTTCGAATTTAAGACCCCCCATCCTCTTGGTGCTTGGTAAGATACAAAATTATATTAATTAATTAAAAACCTGTCCATTTAAAGACCAAATTATATATTTTATCTGTTGAGTTTGGGGTTGTTTTTATTTTGATTCATTAAGTCTGAGATTTTTCATTTTGATTTTGATCCATCAAGTTTGATTTGATTTTCAGCAAGATCCTATTATTTACATCTATGACAGTTATGATTGTTATACTGTGTTTGGTTCAATGGAAATTGATTTCTGAAAAATATTTTCCACATTTACTGGTGTTTGGGGTGTCTAAAAATGCTGTATAACTTGAAATTGTTTTCCTGTTGACCATAAAATAAAAACATTTATGACGGAAATTAGTTTATGCTTTCTGTAAAACATTTTTCATCTCACCAAAAACTTACAGCCAAATCTCCATCCCCTACAAACATCCCTGGTCTCCAATGGCTAGCTGCTGCCATTGTCGGTCCCTCGATAACGATTTAAAAAAAAAAAATTATATATGTGCTTGGGAGATAAGAAAATGAGAGAAAGTAGTAGAAGACATGTTTTCCACAATATTTTCAAAAATGCAACCAAACATTTGAAAATAACATTTTTTCTACAATCGGAAAATATTTTCAGCCGAACCAAAACAACAAAAAAAAAATCACCATTTAAAAAAAAAAAATCTCTTTCCTCTTTCTATCAATGATTAGATTAGTCATGATTTAATAAATATTGATGGAAGACAAACCATTTTAAAAATGAAATCAAACTTGAAAAATGAAAATTTTAAAAAGCTAAAATTAAGGAATTTTAATGAAAAAAATCCCAAAATATAAGGTTTAATTTAAATAAGATTAAGAGCTTGTTTGACATAACTTTAGCTTTTAGTTTTTAATTTTTATTTCCAGTTTTTTAAAACCTCATTTTTTTTTCCATATTTTCTTAAATTTTCAAATTTTTTTAAAGTATAAGTACACTTTGGCACATTTTTAACAAAAAGTTTTCAGCAAAAAAATAATTATGATGTTCTTAAAACGGACACTAAAATTATTGGGGTGGGATGGGGGAGAAGTCTAATAAGATGCCAGCTTACTTCAAAACGACTAAGTGAGCTAAATCGTAAAAATGTTGGTATTTGTTTTGATTCCCAATTCCTTCTTGGTACCAACGTTACTAGAAATCTTTTACTAAATGGGTCCTTAAAAATCCAAAATTAAGGAATTTTAATGAAAAAAATCCCAAAAAATAAGGTTTAATTTAAATAAGATTAAGAAACTGTTCGACATCAACTTCAACTGTTAGCTTTTAGTTTTTATGTACAGCTTTTTAAAATTTCACTTTTTCTCATATTTTCTCACTTTTTCAAATTTTTTTAAAGTATAAGTACACTTTAACACACTTTTAGCAAAAAGATAAATAAAATATTCTCAAAACAAATACTAAAATAAGTCGAAAAAAAGAAAAAAAGAGAAGCCTAATAAAATGTCAGCATATTTTCAAAACGACATCGTGTTGAGTGAGCTAAGGCGTAAAAGCGTTGATAATGTTTTGATTCCTAGTTCCTTCCCGGTACCGCTTCCCGAGAAAGCAAAGAAAAACCGACAACGTTCTCCGATCAAACCCAATCGAGAATTAGAAAAAGAAATTGGGTGGCGTTTGGTTGCAGGGATAGGAAATGATGAAGAAGTCGCCGTTACCGGTGCAGACAATACGTGGCTCCGATAAACAAGTTCGCGGAAAGGAAGGGTTGGTGAAGCTTCTGAGGTGGCATTTCGGTTATGCCGATTTCAGAGGCACGCAATTGGATGCTATCCAAGCTGTTCTCTCTGGAAGAGATTGTTTTTGTTTGATGCCAACTGGAGCTGGGAAGTCAATGTGTTATCAGATTCCTGCATTGGCTAAACCAGGAATTGTACTTGTTGTTTCTCCTTTAATAGGTCATTCATTCCATGCCCATTCAATTTGATTTTCATTGCTCTAATTTATTTATTTTTTTTAATTTTACAATTTAGTACTAAATTTGGTGTAAATTTAGTACTTTCTTTAAGGAAAATTTTAGATGGATAGCACAGCGCCGAAGTTATTTAGTTATGTAGATTTTTTTGGAACTTGAGTTTGTCAAACTCGAGTTCTAACCCAAAATTGAGTTTAACAAAGTTGAGTTTCAATTAGTTTAGGTTAACAAATTGGAACTCGAGTTTCAAAAAGAGTCTATATAACTATAACTTCAGTCACGTGCTATTTTTCTAAAAAAAAAAAAAATGACTTTCATCATTGTATAAAAGAAATTGATACCTTTTAAACATTTATGAGGAAATTGCAATTTTTTAAATTTGAGGGATGAAATTTGAACTTGGGTTGAGTTTTAGGGACAAAATATTAGGTGGATAGCACGAGGGCGAAGTTATATTTAGTTATGTAGACTCTTTCTGGAGCTCAAGTTTGTCAAACTCGAGTTCCAACCCACAATTGAGTTTATCATACTCGAGTTTCAATTAGTTTAGGTTACGTGGCAGGTATAACAAATTGGAACTTAAGTTTGCTAAGCTGGATTTTGGGTTGGAACTGGAGTTTGTCAAACTTGAGTTCCAAAAAGAGTCTACATAACAAAATAACTTTAGTCATGTGCTATTCTCCTAAAAAAAAAAAAACTTTCATTATTCTGTAAAAGAAATTGATACCTTTTAAACATTTATGAGGAAATTGCAACTTTTTAGGGACAAAATATATGTATTTCAGCCATGATTTAATTTGAGTGTTAGAGCTGAGGAAGCTAAGCTTAGAGCTCCATAACCTTGTTTTTTTTTTAAGTTGGTATTTTTGAATGCTAGGGACATCACTCTAACTTCTTTTATTGGCAATGGTTATTCGACTTTCATTGCAGCTTTGATGGTAAGCCATAAGTTTATATTTTGTTGACTTTTGTTCTGTTCTACTAGCTATCTTATGTGTTATGAGGTTTCAGATGTTAAAAGAGTTCTAGCATTATCTTATGATCAGGAGAACCAAGTGATGGCATTGAAGGAGAAAGGAATTGCAGCTGAATATCTCTCTTCAACCCAAACATCGGATGTTAAAAACAAGGTGAATTCAATTATTCGGCTTTTGATATGCCGCTTTGCTTAATAAATCACTTGTGTTGTCCTGAACACTGGAATTAATTAACATAAATTGTAACGGAGTGTCAAGGCTTGTGCTTTTCTGGAATAGGGAAGATTGTTAGTTGTGTTGGGTGATCACCTTATTCTGGGTTTATTGTTGGAGACTATTTGTTTTATAAAAATAAAGTCTTTCAGTGTTTTGGATTTTGTGTTGTTATTGTAATTTGGAATATTTGACAGTTCCAGTTTGCTTTATAGATCCATGAGGACCTTGATTCTGGCAAACCATCAGTTAGGCTGCTATATGTAACACCAGAATTGATTTCAACACAAGGATTTATGTCAAAGCTGACTAAGATTTTCACTAGAGGGTTGTTGAATCTCATTGCCATAGATGAGGTGTGAACTGACTTGGCCTATTTACTTTTGTGTATTTGGAATTTGAGTGTTTCATCTGGAAGTTTTGGGTGTTTGTGTATAATTTGCGCCTTTTTTGTAAATTCAGGCACATTGCATCTCAAGTTGGGGCCACGATTTCAGGTTCGTAACATATTCTGCAATGAGTAACAATTGATGGTCCTTTAATCTAGAAGAAGAGGGTAGTTTCTCTTATTGATCGTTTTGGGTATCCACGTCACATTCTTTCATTTGTTTTTTCAACAAACACATTCTTTGATTTGTTTGATATACCCAAAATTTCTAGTTACCTTGTTGTGTTTTATCCCAAATGATGAAAACCAGATGACGACCTCCAAACTTAACAAACTTTATGTGTGTGCCTTTGTACGTATAAGCATATATATAATGACTACTGCCATTTACTTTCTTACTTGTCTATTTGAACAGGCCTAGCTACCGTAAGCTTTCATCCTTGAGGAGCCGCCTTCCAGATGTACCAATATTGGCTTTGACAGCTACGGCCGTTCCTAAGTGAGTCTTCAAGTTGCTCTCCTCTTGGCTTCATTCCTTTTGAGCATCTTTGGATTCCTTGCATTTTAATACAAATCCTTTAATTTTGGTACTAGAATAATTGATATGTGTATCCAATCCTTGTTCTCCTCAAACTTGTAATTGCGGTATGGCAGAAAGATTAAAATATTCTTTTATTATTATTTTTTTTTATAAAAATCACAGAGCAATATTAATTCATTGATTGCTTTCTTGTTCTACAGAGTTCAGCAGGATGTGATGGAGTCCTTATGCCTACAAAACCCTTTAGTCCTAAAATCTTCATTCAATCGTCCTAATATATATTATGAAGGTGGGTCCTGCAAGTTTAATTTGATGACATCCAATTTGTTTCATGTTCCTCGATTAGATTATTCAGATATGGAAAATTCAGACATTATTGTTTGATTGCCACTTCCTACGTTTCTTTTTAATGTGTTTCCTGATGTCTTACCTCAATTACATGCATGATGATGTGACAGCTTTCCTGCTTATTGTAGTATGGTGTTACATGACAGTTCATATATCCATGTTTTTGCATCCTGCACCCAATTTTCTTGCTGCAAGATTCTCATGAAACTTCAACTTTTCATGGGAAGTAAAACACTTAATTAAAAAAAGAAAAAGAAAAAAGAAGAAAAGTTCAAAAGATGAAACCTGGAAATTAGCTTTTGAAGTGAAACCAAGGTTGCTGAAGTAATGGCTACTGAGGATTGTTGAAGAGGATTATTATGTCCTTCAGCTATGTTTTTTAATTAGTGTGATACTGTTGTCTCCATTGTTATTTTCTCATTATCAATGTGATACTGTGATATCAAACACTAGATACAGAGTGCTAAACTACATGCATCAACTTATTGATCAGGTGAATCAACTGTAAGATCTCTAGAGTCCAGACTGGATCGATGTATAGTAATCATGTATCAATCCAATTCTAGACTCATTTTATGCATGTGAAGCATGCTTCAAGAATTGGTACATATAAGTGCTCAATTAGGGTTATGACTTGCAATTTTTTTGATAAGTAGGGTTATGACTTACAATATTTTGCATTCTTTTTGTTTTTTGTTTTTTTGGGGGGGTGGGGTGGGGTGGGGTGGGTGGTGAGTTGTGCAGATTAGAGAAGAAGAAAGCAGCAAAGCTTTTTTTTTTATTTTTATAATTATAGTAGCCCTCTCTTTTACAAATTTCAACATAGATAGGAAAATTTTTGTTGATTGCCTGTAATTAGGAAATCTCAGAAGTACAAAATTTAGGGTTAGTAGTTAATATGTAATCTTCATTATTACCCTGCATGAGTTTGACAGTGTGATTTGCTGGATCTGTGAGATACAGTTGCCACGTAGGTGGATGTAAATTTGACTAGAAATCTATATGATGCAGTTCGTTACAAAGACCTTCTAGTTGATGCCTATGCTGATTTGTCTGATCTTCTCAAATCTTATGGAGATGTTTGTGGAATAGTATACTGCCTTGAACGGACAACCTGTGATGACTTATCTGCTCATCTATCAAAAAGTGGCATTTCCTGTGCTGGTAAGTGATAGTTTCTGCCCTCAAAATTTTAGTTTTTCATGAGGTTGACATATGTGTGTTCTGCCGCTTGTCAGCGTATCATGCAGGACTGAATAATAAGGTGCGGACATCTGTTTTAGATAATTGGATTTCTTCTAAGATACAAGTTGTTGTGGCCACAGTAGCTTTTGGGTATGATCGTCTCTTGAACTCTACAGTAATAGATCCCTTTTTTGTTCTTTTCACTCTCTTCTTGCATTTGCGTATCCTTTGACTCTGGTGCACTATTTCACAGCTGCAATATCTATTGTTCACTGATTCTTCTCATTGCTAAATTGAGTCTAACAAAATACAATGATTTGGGTATTGTGTTTCAAACTTACAATACAATAACTTAATTTCTTTTTTGATGGAGACAAATACAAATATATAATTAGTAAATTAGCATAGCAGCACTGTTTTTGCCAATGCTGTTTTGTTTTGATTGTTAGTTAGTTTCGTGATTAAAAATTTTCTGTAAAAATATTTGCCAGTAAAGTATCTGGTCTTATTAACTCTAGAGTTTATTTGGGGTTTGAATTGAACTTTAAACCAAATAGTTCATAAAGTAAAAGAATCTTAAATAATGGAAGTACTGATGCTGTCAATATATGAAAGATTTGTTTCCTATATTATCTAAGGCACGTTTGGTTTGTAACTGTGTGCAGGAAAATGCCTTCCAAAATAATTTTCAGGATGCCATTTCCTTTATTTTCCTACTATGTGAGATTTTATTTTTGAGGTTCTTGTTGAACAAGTGGGTAGGAGGTTGATATTTCTCAAAATATACTTTTTTACCCTTGATTTCTATGAAACAATCAAAACAAATAAAAAACACTTGGAAAAAAAAATCTTTGTAAAAACTCTCAAGCAGGAAGTATATATCTCTTAGTCCCAAGCTCCTTAAGCACAATACTTATATGATCTTTTGGTTGCTATAAATAGGAAGATTTTCAATGGGAATGGCAACTTTGTACTTATAAAAAAAAGGGAATGGTAACTTTGTAAAAACTCTCTATTGGGGAAGCAGCTATACATGACTAACATAATTTATTTGAGGGAAGTATTTTTTATATTCTTATTGCTTTGACTCATAACTTAACTGAGATTGTGATGTGTCTCCATGTTTTTCTTTTGATACTCTCTGTACTTCTGATTGGAGCTGCTACTGGTGGTTGCACAGTTACTGAGCTATTGATATTGCTTCAGGATGGTATGCAACTAAATCACCATTCATTTTAATGAACTCTGGATAAATTATAATTCTAATGTTGGTCTTGGAGGCCAATGTAAAGCAGATGCCATCTGCCACTAATCCTGGGGTTGGTAATTTTTTAGGGTATAGATAGAAAGGATGTCAGAATTGTTTGCCACTTCAATATTCCAAAGTCAATGGAAGCCTTCTATCAAGAGTCAGGTAGAGCTGGCCGTGATCAATTACCCTCAAGAAGTCTGTTGTACTATGGAATGGATGATCGCAAAAGAATGGTTGCTTCACTGACTTCAACTCTGCCATCCCTTTTTTCTTTTAAATTAACATGGTTTTTTTCTGGATTAGTGATGTAACTTATTAGAGTTTTGTGGTAGGAATTTATTCTTAGCAATGCCAAGAACAAGCTACCGTCCTTGGATTCACATGAAGATTTGCCAAAAAAGTCCCTGACTGACTTTACTCAGGTGATTTCTGAACTGTATCTCTATATCATTAATGTTTTATGGTGGCTGAATACAAACATATACAGATGGTTGAGTATTGTGAAGGTTCTGGATGCCGAAGGAAAAAAATTCTTGAGAGTTTTGGGGAGCAGGTATTCTTATGTAGGCTAATTTGTGTCCGTATGTGCTATAAAATGGTTTTTTTTTTTTTATTATTTTCTTTTAATTTAAATTTTTATCAGTGCTCAAGTAAAGTTAATTAATTTCATTATCCAACATAGGTACCCGCATCGCTATGTAGAAAATCATGTGATGCCTGCAAACATCCAAACTTAGTAGCTAAGTATCTGGAGGAGCTCACAACTACTTGTGCTGTTAGGCAGAAGAGTAGTTTTTCTCGAATTTTTATAAGCAGGTACTTCAATATTTTTAACTGTTTTTGAAATTATTTTGTGCCTTGGAAACTCAAATTAGAGATACATGAAACATGTTGGATATAATTGTTCTATGTAGCTACTTATATCATCATATGATTCTAATTAGATACTACAGTCTGGACAACAAAAAAACTAAGTAGAGGTTGTGAGGAAAGATGTAAAGGCCTAATATTTGTTGAAACATAGAAGTGGTAGATATAAAAATAGCTCAAATTTGGCTGGTATAAAGGTTTCTTGAATCAATATTGATAAAAATTGGTCTTTTAAGAAGGGCAGCTCCTACGAATTCAAAATCCCCACCCCCCTCCTCCAAAAGAGAGGGAGAGACAGACGGACAGAACGCAATTCCTGCCTGACCCATACTCTTTATTTTCGCACTGGAAATTACCAGAAAATTACATTGCAAGGTAGCTCCATGGAGTAAACCATTTCAAAGTAATTAATGATATACCTGAATTTTAGCTATCCAGGGTCTTCTGTTGTAACATTTGGTCATAAAAGTTTTATGGTGTGATATCTTCATAAATTTTTCTAGTCACCGAATGACTTAAAACTTTGTAAAATTTCCAGTCTTCTTCATTTGCTGTACTCCTAGATTACAAACTAGTGATTCAAATTTTTTATCTACTTTGTTGGGAGTTGTTGTAGTGCATCAAATCATATGTTTTGTAAACATTTTGCTTAAGTTTATCATAGATCTTTCCAACTGTTGAATTTTAACTAATCTACTGGCTTACTTTGTGATTGAATTTAGTTATTTATATGAGTTATATCAGAGTATGACTAAATATCATTTTTTTTTCTAGTTCAGCTCCTCAGATAAGATTGATGGAGAACAATACTCTGAATTCTGGAATCGTGATGATGATGCAAGTGGATCTGATGAAGATATATCTGATTCTGATGGTATATTGTTTTTATGTTCTTTTTTTTTTGTTGGGGTGGGGGGAGTGTCATACATTCAGTTTATTATCTCACTCATTCAGCCCCTAAACTACCAGATGCTACTGAGGTTGCCAAGAGCCTAGCCAAGTCAAAGTTACCATCAAAGTCAGCGCTAAATGAAAAGATTGAGTTTTTGCAGCGTGCAGAAGAAAGATATTACCAGAATAATTTCTCTAATAGAAAGGTGAATCTGAAACGCTCTGTGCTTTAATATTTGCGGTTATAGTTCTGAATTGCACGTGCACCCTGCTGCCTTCTGTTCTGTCACTTACTTGCTAAAACTTAGCAACTATAATGGAAACGTGACATGCCTTGCTATGCAAAGGGGAAATTGATAGCTTAGCCTAATTAATTAGAACAATTCTGCCTGATCAATGTTATACTTCAACCCAACAGCTTTAAAATTTAACCTGCTTTGTATTTTGTTTGTCCCCTGCAAAACTACTTATTTCTAGTTTGATGACAGGTTGATAAACTTGATAAGAATGTTATATCCGAGACTCTGAGGGAATCAAGCAAGCAAAGATTACTAAATGCTCTAAAGCAGGCTCAACAGCGGCTTGGCAACTTTAAGTATGCACCATTTTGCTTGCATTTTTATTTATTTACTAGTTGTAGATCCACACAATGCGTGAGAATATTATCAATGATCATTTTGTGGTTAAACGTATTTAAAATAAAAATTTTATATAATTCTTTAAGGATTATTTTGTGAATCACCAAAAGAAAATTCTTACCACATAAGTTAATGAACTACCATTACTTATAAAAAAACTCAAAGCTATATAACATAACTTATCAACTTATTCAAACAAAATTTTGTCAAGAAATCATTTAAATAAGCTGTTAAATATATGGCATACCCTAGAAACTTCATAATTAAGTAGTGTAGAGTAAACATGGATTTACAAAAATAATGAATTCAAATTGACATAATAAGAATAATAATAATAATAAAAAGGTAGAAAAATGAAAAGAAGACAAATCTTGATGTAAATTTTTATTAATGGAAAGAAAATAATGACATGACTGCTGATATGGTTCAATATGAGTGTAGCAACAAATGTTACGCTTTAACTGTTAGATATATACAAATTTGTTTTTTTGTAAATTATTGGCATACATGAGATGCTTTTGATAGGCCATCAGATTTATAGGGAAGCATAGATGTTGCACTTGGTGAATCGATTGTCGTGTCAATAACTGAAACTTCTTCAGAGGTCAACAGTGAAGATCGTCTCACTGAGCTCCCAGTGTTCATGTTTTTATAAATCATGTTAGCTAGTCGAATTGTTAACTATTCTTGGAACCACCCATGTTTAGTAATTACCCCTGGGAGATCCTTATTGTCTCAAATCTTTTTGTTCAGGCTTGAAGTGGAAGTATCTGCTTGTTTCCTTGAAAATGAGTGCTACAAGAAATACGGGAAGACTGGGAAATCATTTTATTATTCACAAGTGGCGAGTACTGTGAGGTGGCTATCAACCACAAATTCTTCAGAATTAACAAATCGGCTTGGCATTACTACCAATGCCCAGTCGGAGGACATTGCTTCTAAAGCAGAGCCTCCTACAGCACCATTGCTTTCATTGGATCAGGGACCAACTGAAAGCACAAGCAAAGATCTCAATGGCAGAGCTAGACCAGAAAGTTCTACATGCACTTCCCCAATACAAAGTGCTTCTTCCAGTGCAAAGCTTCCAGAAATTCCATCCTTCTCAAATTTTGTTAGCAGCAGAAAGGCAAATGATAACCGGCCTAATACTTCACAAAAGCACTCACCTAAAAGAGTTCAGAAGAACCTAGAGAAGAGGATGAGGCTGCAATAGGTGGAAAATTTAGGGTCTTCTCTTTTTCACTGATATGTATTGTTTATTTTTCAATGGCTGTACACAATCTTAATATAATTCTGCTTTTGTTTTTAGTCGTGAACTTAATAATTTTGTTGAGTCATAATTTTTGATTGGGACAGTTCCTTACTTAAAAGTAAATTTGGTGATGGGGAACATGGAGACAGAAGAGAGGAGAGAAGAATGGCCTGAATACTCCCAAGGTAAATTGATATATATATGTGTTTCTTTTATTTGACGCGGTGTTTAGGAATTGGTTATTATTGACGCGGTGTTTAGGAATTGGTTATTAGAGACGTGACACACACCTGATAGTAAGAATGAGAAGAAAAGAATTGCATTTTGGATTTTGCTTTGGTGGATTGATAGTTCTTTTATTCTTTTTTTTTTTTTTTGGTTGTATTAATCTAAATCTTCTTCATTCTTCCACTTTCGAAGTGGGATTACCACACATATTACAACCTATGTATAGCTTTTTGACCAATCTCCCTAGATTCAGTTATTAATTCAATTAACAAGGTTAGCAGGTCAAGAACTGCTAAGATCAAGAACAAACTACAAAAATTCTTCTTCCTTTTTTTCCTTATTTTTTTGTGCACTAGAAAATAAAATTTTATTCAACATCATCCAATGCCCCTTCTAAATAGTTTGCTTATTGCTTTTTTGATCAGTAAAATAGTATGGTTATTGCATATTAAGGACACCCTTGCGCTTTGTAATTTTGGCACTGTTTGGTACACCATTTCAACAAACAAAAAAAACACATTTGTAAACAACATTACACATATTTTTACATATATTTTCACTCACACGAATTTTCACACATGTTTTTAAACAACAAAACATATGTTTTTAAGTGCATTTACCAAACACCCCCTCATTCACTCCGCACTTTTGCTTATTTTGTCTTCCAATGGTAACTTTCCAACAAAATTGGAGTTGAGACTTCCCAAATACAAATGATCCTCAAATTCCAAGACTGATGTTACAAAGGACATCACCTTTCCTTCTGGGTCATCAAATTTCTTGATTATCTTGCCATCAGTTGCCACATTTACAACCATTGCTTTCCTGAATACACCATTTACCCGCTTAATCAGCCTGGGAAATGCCGCTATTATGTGTTTGGACACCTTGGAGCTGTGCACAAATTCCAACCCATCGGAAGTCAACTGCAATGTACAGATCATTGTTGTTATTTACAGAAAAAGGAATTACTAGTCACGAACATCTAACCATGAGGTTGTGTAGCTAATCAACAACAACAACAACAACTAAGTTATAGTTCCGACACTTTGGAGTTAATTATGAATTCTCAAATAGATTAATTAGTATCGGCGACATGTATTCTTTTATGTCATTCTATTTTATCCAAAACCATAATATTTATCACTTTCTCGTATGACATGTCATTTTTAAATATTTCCACTACCGTTGTTTTAGGACTTTCTACCTTTTTTTCGTTCCCTTACTTCAATCAACTCACGTTCCTTAATTTGTATATGTGACAAGAATTTGTACCTGAAGTATAGCAATCCAGAAAGATCCATCTGGGGCAAGTTTGATGTTATCAGGACCACCTGGAAGGTTTTCAACAAAAATCTCAGTTTTTCCTTTGTCCTCTCCTTTCAACCAATACTTGAGGCATCTAAACCTGACCCACATAAGAGAGAATTAGTTGCTGTAAAGTGAGAGTAAATCCTCAAGCATAAAACTATATACCACATAGAGAGAATGATGTCCTATGAAAGACTAGGAACTACACATGCGTATGTGGCTTGCCATAAAGGGAAGACAAAGTCCATTATTCCACATATACTTTGGTAGAGGAGGACAGTTACCCAACTGAATGTGCATATTGTCAATGCCATTGTTGGATGATTAACACAAGTCATTAGCTTTTCTTTCTTGTCCCATATCACTTTTTTTCTTTTGGGTATACATATTAAGTAGGGGAGGGGTTCAATTCAATATATCTCGTTAGAAACACTAGGAAATACCATTTGGGACAAATGATAGTTCATACTTTATATTGAGTACTTACTTCCATGTTTCACAGACCACCAAATAATCTTGGTCCCTTGAGAGTGCAACACCATTAGCAAAAGCCAAGTCTTCAAGTAGAATGGATGTCTCACTTGATGATGGATCATACTTTAACAGCTGCCCGTGTGGTTTTGCTTCAAGCACGTCTAGATACCAACTGTGGAGGTCAAATTTGGTGCTTGCAACACTGAAGTATAGACTACCATCTGATGCTTCGACAACATCATCAGCAAACCTAATTCAATCATGCATGTACAAATTAATGAATGTTCTTCTAGAAAGACAAATAATGGTTTGGTCCTCTATCCCCTCTAGATGCGTACGGTGATGGGGCCATTTTGGATATGCATCAACTAAAAGATGTATCATGCTGAATTTTGTGGCAAAGTGATCTCTTTTAGAGTTTAAAACACAAGTTTGGCTCATCTTGATATCATGTAGTCCCTTAAAAAAAAGCATTAGTGGTGTTATTATGTGCATTTTCTGTGTTGGAGTTCCAGGGGAATATGATTCTGTTGAAGAACTTGAAATGTTTTAAAATTTCCTTACAGTCAAGCTCAAGTTTTAGCTGAAATATATACATGCTTATCAAATTTATCTATTACACACATAATCCCCTAATAATTCATTACAAATAGTAGCTTTTTTTTTCTCTTTAATTTTGAACCCAAAGTTTTGCCCCCGATGATGAGCCACCTTACTAACCTGAAAAAGGGTAACCCAAAAAAGGGTTGTCTTAGTCGATCAAGACAACACATTGGATTTTTCCATCCCTCTTGGAAAATTTAATTGAATAAGACTATTGTAGGCTGCTTATAAGTAGACTGCTTCAAAGAAAAATCTTAGGTAGAATATCCAAACAAGTACAAAAAAGAACAAGAAATTTGAGTATGGCACTAATGTTCTCACATACTAGTACTAGTCTAAGCCTAACAATATTCCTTTGAGCTACAATTCGATGTGGTATACTGGTATCATATATGATGGGGATATGCAAGATCAGTTTTCAGCCACATGTATATGGGATCAACGTGTGTGGAATCAATCTATTACATCACCTGGTGCATAAACTACTTTATACCATACTCCTGAGTCTACCATTGTAGCTAGGCAATGTTCACCATAGGGCTAACCTGTCTCACCAAGAATTAGGCATTTACACCATACTTCTGCTTGATACATTTTTAAGTGCACCACATATATTTCTGAGATAACAAAACAAACCCACACACATGTTTATAAATCATATGATACAAGCAATTACCTTATTTTGGACCCATTGACATGTGATGCAAGGACTACGATGCCATCTTCACCAACCTTAAGCAAACCCTACACATATCTTTCAATCAGTTTAAAAGCTATACATAATACATAGGTTCAATGCCAAGGCTTAGTCCCCTTCAAACCTATACATGAGCTATAGCTACGAATTTAATGAAAATGACATGATAACCAAAACCTCCTCTATATCTTAGATTATAGAAAGGCCAGTTTCTTTACTCTATGCACTATGCACTTCACTAGTTTGAGAGTAATCTTACCTCTTCAGTATCACATGCAATAAGATCACCTTCCTTTGTTATTGTTATTCCAAGTAAAGTTTGCCTGTTTGTCATTTTCCAATCCTCCCATGACCCATTTCTATACATTCTTTTGATCCAACCATCTCTGGTAGCTGTATATAATGTACCCTCTTTATCAAAACAAATATCTTCTGGATCCTTCAATCCTTCTCCAAGTTTTTTAACTCTCTATTGGAACCAAAAAGACATGAAGTTTGTAAGCTTTAAAGGGTAAGCATAAAGTCAAAAGGCAAATGATGTGTGTAGTTCTTTACCTGCAATTGGTTGTTTGTTGGAAAAGAAGAAGAAGATAGAAGTGGCAATTCAAGATTTCTGGGGGATATGGGTGAGAAGAATAGGATTTGAAACATGAAAGCAACCAAACAAACTAACAGGAAGCCTAAAAATACTGGGATGAAAGGTTTTGAGGTTCTAGCATTGGCCACTGTGTTAGGTTTTGGATCCATTTGTAGTCAATCCTGCTTCAATGGGACTTGATAAGATAGGGGAAAATATTGATAAGGATAATATGATTGTTAATCAAAAAACTCAGTTGCTTATAAGGTAAACACTGGACAAAATTACTGTGGTCTAAATTGGATAGAACATTGAAGGTAAGGATTTGGCATTGATATATACTCCAGTACCTATATCCAAACAAAACTGTGGTCGTCAAGTTACGTAATGCAAGATGGCAATAACAGAGGTAAAAATTGTTAAAGTAATAGTTAAATAATTAAATTTACTATTTTCTAATAATTTAAATTTTAAGGACAAGTAATAATTAATTTTTAAAAATATCCTATAAATGATCAACCTTTTGTCTTTTGTCTTTTGTTTTTTGTCATATCCTTCCCTTCAATCAAACAACTTGACATAGAAGTAGAGATTTCATTTTTGCCTCTACTCTCCTATCCTTTTCATCCCTTCTACAGTTATACTCTTAAAAGTTTCAAACTTTCAATCCATTATACTAGACATATTGTTGATAATACAACAACGCTAGTTGAACGCCACTAGTAAAGCAAATTGCAATACGTGAGAATAAATCATTATTTTGTAATTATAGAATAATGTATAATTTTTTCTCTAAAATCTATTAAAATAATTTATCCTCCCTAAAAATAAACATTTTCTAAATTATTTCATCTTTCTATCTCAACCAATATATCATATTTCTCAAAATTATGTTATATTTTTTGAGTTTCAAATAAATTGTTCAAATTCTTCATCCTCTTAAAGGTGATTATCATGATAATAAAAAATTGAAAATCATAACAAAATTACACTTAATATTACACAAATATTGGCATACTCAAATGCATAATTGATGTTGTGTTTTGATATAAATTCAATCATCACTTCTAGAATAACTAAATATTAACTCAAACAAAAAATCAAACCAAAGCTTAAGAGGGAGAGACTACTTGTGATGGGGAACTAAAAAACACAACGCCAATACATATTAAACTATTAATCCAAAATAGAGTTTTAAAAACATAGTGATTCATCAACTTGAAATAGAGTTGCACGGAGGAATATATAAGAGAGAGAGAGAGAGAGAGAGAGAAATTTATTAAAAATAAGATGAGAAGAAAAACAGTAAAAAAAAAATACGGTAACAAACACCAAATTATTCTAGTCATGCTATTTAATAAAATAACATTATATTTTTATATAGTATCTTTATACTTCAATAAGATAACATCTATGAAATCTTAGAAAAGAAAAAAATAACTTAAAAATACAAAACTAAATCACATCAACCTAAAATAGAGTTATAAAAAACATAAAAATTCATCAATCTGAAGCAAAGATGCAGAAAAAAAAATTCCTCCATAAATGAAAAAAATTTTAAGAGAGAGAGAGAGAGAGAGAACCTTTTGTGTGTGGGAAAATTATGCATAGAATAAGAGAAAGAATTGCAAATTTATAGTAAGAAGATAAGAATAAGAAGAGCCAAAAATAAAATAAAAAAAGAAGATAAAATGATAAAGGAAGAGTAATATTAAGATAGATAGTAGTAGAGATATGAAAAGGTAAAAGGGAGAGAAAATGTTAGAGAATGTGTAAAAATAAGTTGAGAAATTAATAAGAAGAAAAATAGTTAAAAATAAGAGAGAAATGGTTGAAAATAGGTGAAAGATAGAGTTGCTTATGTGGCTCAACAAAAGTGTAGCAATAATAAATGCTATGCTTCACCTTTTAGATATATATATGTAGTTTCAAAATTCAAATGTTGTGCATACAGTGCTCAAATATAGATTGTTATCCCTTTCCAAAAAAAAAAAAAAAGATTGTTATCCGATACTTATTACATCAACAACTAAGCTGATGTAAAAATAAAAGTGACTATTTTTAATGAGTGTAGCTTACTTCCAATAGTTTTTTAATTGGAATTTTCTTTTATTTTAATAAAAAACTATCACATCACTCACTATCTAAAATGTGGAGATTAAAACTCATTATCACTTGTCATTGTGTATATAAAACAAAAATAAAGACCTCTAATTAAAAAAGTACCGAAGGTGGTCTAAATATGATTTAGACCCGTGTGTTCTAAATGCTCTTACAACAATTTAAAAAAAAAAAAAAAAACCCCAAAACAACTTATGCTGTGAATTAATTAATTAATAGCACAAATAAATAATCCAAACAAGTGTTTCAACCACAATTATAATCACCAAATCGAAAAGAAATAATAATGAAAGCAAGGAAAAGACATATTAATTTGGTAACGAAGTGAAAAACCAGTAAAAACCCTCTAGCAATGAAGTGGAAAACTGATGAAAACCCTCTTCATGGAAAGGCCACTCTAGGCATTCAATCTTGTAAAAAAATGTTTAGAAATAGTAGTTACAACAGTTTAAATATAAAAACTTAACATATATAGATTTTCTATTGTAACCTCGGTAACGCTATGTTTGCCTTCTATCCACAGTGGCTCTAGAAACAATAAAATCCTTCACATGAATCTCCAAATCAAACTCTCTCTCTCTCTCTCTCTCTCTCACACAAACTCTTTCTAAAAATGAACACTAAAAAGTCTTTTTTAACAATACTAATATAGTAACTAGTAAGTAGGGTTTGAAAAATGTGAGAAAAGATTGGCAGTTGAGAGTTGTGAGTGTGAAATAGGAGAAATATAAAAAATATTACTACTACGGCTTCTAGTACTAGTAGTAATGGATCACATTGGTACTTGAGCTATAACATTAATGCCTCTTTTCCCAAATTTAAGGGGGGTGTTTGGCAACCTTTTTCAAACAATAATTTTCAGTTTTTAAACAGTATTTCATGTATCCTTACACGTTTTTTCATCCACACGTATTTTTACAAATATTTTCAAACAACAATTTTCAATTTTTAAACACATCTACCAAACGGGCTCTACGTCGTGCTTGTTTCATTATTGAACTCTTTCTTTGAATGTTGTGGTGGGAGAGGTCTGTTCATTGTTAGTGTATCACGTGTTGAAAAAGGGTGTTTCCGGTCGTTTAGATTAGTTAGTTGAGACTTGCGAGCATGTGAGTTTAATTCGACGGGAGTGGGAGAGTGTGAGTGGAATTTACGGCCGTGTTTGAATTGGAACGGCTTCAAAAAAATTTAACTGTTTTACTTTTTTTTCTTTTTTTTTTTGAGCAGATTTTAACTGTTTTACTTTGATGATGCCGAAATTCACCAGTGAGCTGCACGGTCGTACACGCCGGGCGTTAGAGACCTGCAAGACGACAAGAGAAGACGTAGAAGGGACACCGGTGTGGTGTCGGCCTAAAACCCTCCGAAGGTCAAGTTAGGAACCTCGCTAATGACTCAAGAGCGCTAGAGTTCAAATGAGCGTGCGTACCTTGATTTGTGAGGGTTCTGGCGTATTTATAGTTGTGTAGGCCTATTGACCTATTTCATTGTAGGGGTACCCTACCCTACGGGGCCCAGGAGTGTGGATCAGGCAAGCGCTACAGTACCCTAAATGGGCCGCGACCAAGCCTGTTTGGGAAGGCCCCTGAGGCCCAGCACACAGTGAACAGGACCTATTCCGGGTCACCGAATATTTTCCTCTTCAGCTGCCCCCCATTCCATGAATCCGTCATCCGACATGACGGGCTCATGGAATCAATTATCCATCCCGTCGATCGCCTGGTTCGTCACCTATCTTGACGGATGTAAGGGGCATGTAGATCCGTCCTCGTATACCCGTCACGTCTCTGTCGCGGATGAACGGACGGGTTGGAAGGGGTATAAACGCTTGAGGACGCGTGGCGTGTGTTGATTGGCAGCTAACTGGAACCGAGGCGTCGCTTCGCTAGTCGTGCCACTGTCCCTATATATTTGTCTCTTGCTCCAGTCACTTTCACATTTTGGAGGAATCTTTGCCGATCAGAGCGCATCCGTCATCCCTGCAATCGTCGTCGCATACCCAGTCGTTTGGAGATACCGTCAACCTCACACCGTCACCTTCATACTCGTAAGTTTACTTACTACCTTCATCCCCATTTTGCTTTGGAATGTTAGTCCGTCGTCAGTGTAGATCTAGAGTCTTAGGTTTCCTTTCCGTCATTTGTAGGTGTCAGATGTCTAGTGAAGCTTCCAGCGGTCAATCTTTTGTCCGTGAGGGAGCAGGATATGACGAGGCTTACCCGTCAGGTCAGGGAGACCGGGGTTCCTCCGTCGAGGTTAGAGAACCGTCGTCTAGCTCTCCTTCCTCTACGGAAGATGAAGGGCGAGGAGAGGACGGATCAGAGTATGACTCAAACGAGGAGCTGGAAGTGATAGATCCTTCCGTTCAGCCAGCTGTTGGTGAGGACGGTTTGAGAAAGTTCATCCTGCCCGTCGAGTGGACGGTGAACTATTTCACTTCCTCCATCGCTCCGGCGCACTTCAACACTCTAAGGGAAAAGTACCAAATCCCAAACTCAATAACAGTCCGTCTACCATTTAAGAACGAGAGGTGTTACTACGAGGGGTTGGAGGACGTCGGCGTGTACGAGCAAATGCTCAAGGCCGGCCTTCGTTTTCCTCTAAGCGCCCTGCACCGTCAACTCCTCCAGTACCTAGGTGTTTCCGTCACCCAGATTTCCCCAAACGCCTGGAGGGTGTTTTTGAGTGTGGAAGTCCTGTACGGCGTTATGTCCAACGGGACTAGACGGTTGACAATGGACGAGTTCTTTAATTGTTACCGTCCGGACGAAATCGTCAAGTCCAAAGGAATGTACAGCTTCGGGCGGCGAGGAGCCCGTTGCTTAGGTTGGTGTCCGAGACCCCTGACTCCAACCGCAACTGGAAGAGTAGGTTCTTCTTCCTACAAGGGGACGAGTGGATGGGTCGTCGCGACGACCCGGATTTCGCACCCGTCGATAAGACATGGGGCATTGTACCCCCGTCGGGTATGTGATTCATTTTGGGCCCGTCGTGTGTCACCTGCGTGTTTTCTGCTTTCCTGACCGTCGTCTTTTTTGCAGCTCGCCGACGGACGGACGTTACCGTCGAGCAATTTGGTTTCCTAGAGTCCATCTTTCAGAAAACTGAGCTGTCGGAGAGGACCTGGGCCAAGCTCGTCACACTAAACACCATCCATTGGTACTGTGACGGTCCCGAACCCTCAGAAGCGGCCATAAAGTACGACGAAGGCGTACGCAAGCGTAAGTCCGTCTACTTTGAGTGTGCTTTTTGTCCCGTCATAAGTTCTAACCGTCCACTTCTTGCAGAAATGGACGACGCCAAGAGACGAGCTCTCATCAAGCTGCAGGCCGCCAACAAGAAGAAGGACGGGGGTGGCCTTCCATCCAAGGCACCCGTCACGTCTGCAAAAAGGGCCACAGAGAAAACGGACCGTCCGGCGAAGAGGCCGAAGACGGTGACGGTTGGTCTCCCAGCAGTTCATGATCCCACCAAACCGTCGTCGAGGCTGGGCACTGGTAGGGGCAAAGGTCTCATGACCAATCCTGACCCCGTCCAAGAGAAAACCGCTCCCGTCCTGCTCAGGGAGGATTCGCAGTATGCCCTCACTCAAGTCACTTCAATTATCAGAGAGGAGGACTACGACGATCTCGATAACCATGCGACGGAGGCGATGGGGGAGACGGCGCTGTTCAGCCTAACTCAGGTAACATGTTCGTCGACTTAGTCCTTTTAGCCTTTTGATTGCGTACTGACCCTCTATCTGCGCTTGATGCAGACGGTGCTGATGGCAAAGGGCCTGATGGACCGTTGCCTGAAAAGTGAGAAAGCTCTGGAGCGGGCACGGTCCAAGGGTAGGGCCTTGACGGAGGAGCTGGACAACCTGAAGCTATGGAAGCTCCGTCATGAGAATAAGCTGAAGATGTCGGAGGAGGCCCGTGAGGCATCGGAGAAGGAGGTGACGGCCTTGAGGGAGGCGATGAAAGCCAAGGACGACGACGTCCGTCGAGCTAAGGTTGAGGCCGTCCAGGAGTACCGAGACTCCGAAGCATTGCTGACGGAGCTGGGTACTTCCTTTGCTGACGGATTTGACGACTGTCTCCGTCAAGTGAAGGCGTCGTATCCCGACCTTGGCGTTGGGCACATCCATATCGATGCTGGAGGTCAGACCCCCGCTCGCACCGTCGGGTCAGGGATACCGCTGATCTCTTTGACGAGGCAACCAATGATGCCCCCCAAGACGGTCATGACTCTACCCGTCCCCCTGAGCCTGAAGGCGCCGGAGCACAAGCTGACGTCCCCCAGGCTGATGTTTTAGGAGACAAGTTGTAATTTCATAAACAATTGGCAATGTAATATTTAGACCGTCGTGTGTATGTGTTGAAACAATTTGCTTTAATGCGTTATTTGTTCGTTGCATATTTTTGAATGCTTTAAATGCTTTCCGCTTTTTTGTGTGCGCACAATCAATCCGTCAACGGCCTGGGCCATGGAAATATCCGTCCACTTGCGGGCCTGTAACTAAATCAACTGCTTAAATGATCCGTCGTCCAGCTCATGGACTTTTAATAGCAGCACGTATGGGATAGCCCGGCCCCATTGTTGATTGTCCGTGCACTTTTAGGGTGGCCCGTTCGCTATGTGGATTTGGCTGATTATCCCATCTTTTGGATGGTCCGTCCACCCTGTGGACTTGTAGATAAGCCCACCTTTTAGATGGTTCGTCCACTTTGTGGACTTGTAGGTGTTAACATTGTTCAGATGTTCCGTCCACTGTGTGGACTGTAGGTTTTAACATCGTTTAGACGATCCGTCCACTGTGTGGACTT
The DNA here is from genome assembly GCA_032878915.1 of Castanopsis chinensis. Lineage (NCBI taxonomy): Eukaryota > Viridiplantae > Streptophyta > Magnoliopsida > Fagales > Fagaceae > Castanopsis > Castanopsis chinensis. The sequence goes on along the minus strand of JAVQMG010000051.1, from coordinate 271,842 downwards.
GTAGATTTTAACATCGTTTAGATGCTCCGTCCACTGTGTGGACTTTGTAGATTTTAACATCGTTTAGATGCTCCGTCCACTGTGCGGACTTGTAGATTTTAACATCGTTTAGATGCTCCGTCCACTGTGTGGACTTGTAGATTTTAACATCGTTTAGATGTTCCGTCCACTGCGTGGACTTTGTAGATTTTTAACATCGTTTAGATGCTCCGTCCACTGTGCGGACTTTGTAGATTTTAACATCGTTTAGATGCTCCGTCCACTGTGTGGACTTGTAGATTTTAACATCGTTTAGATGCTCCGTCCACTGTGTGGACTTTGTAGATTTTAACATCGTTTAGATGCTCCGTCCACTGTGCGGACTTGTAGATTTTAACATCGTTTAGATGCTCCGTCCACTGTGCGGACTTTGTAGATTTTAACATCGTTTAGATGCTCCGTCCACTGTGTGGACTTTGTAGATTTTAACATCGTTTAGATGCTCCGTCCACTGTGCGGACTTGTAGATTTTAACATCGTTTAGATGCTCCGTCCACTGTGCGGACTTTGTAGATTTTTAACATCGTTTAGATGCTCCGTCCACTGTGCGGACTTTGTAGATTTTAACATCGTTTAGATGCTCCGTCCACTGTGTGGACTTGTAGATTTTAACATCGTTTAGATGCTCCGTCCACTGTGTGGACTTTGTAGATTTTAACATCGTTTAGATGCTCCGTCCACTGTGCGGACTTGTAGATTTTAACATCGTTTAGATGCTCCGTCCACTGTGCGGACTTTGTAGATTTTAACATCGTTTAGATGCTCCGTCCACTGTGTGGACTTTGTAGATTTTAACATCGTTTAGATGCTCCGTCCACTGTGCGGACTTGTAGATTTTAACATCGTTTAGATGCTCCGTCCACTGTGCGGACTTGTAGATTTTAACATCGTTTAGATGCTCCGTCACTGTGTGGACTTGTAGATTTTAACATCGTTTAGATGCTCCGTCCACTGTGCGGACTTGTAGATTTTAACATCGTTTAGATGCTCCGTCCACTGTGCGGACTTGTAGATTTTAACATCGTTTAGATGCTCCGTCCACTGTGTGGACTTTGTAGATTTTAACATCGTTTAGATGCTCCGTCCACTGTGCGGACTTGTAGATTTTAACATCGTTTAGATGCTCCGTCCACTGTGCGGACTTGTAGATTTTAACATCGTTTCATTGCAGATTTAAATATCATGCATGCAAGTAAGGGTTGCAAAAACTTCTGCTAGTTTATGTAGAATTTTGAACAAGGAGTCGCCTTTAGGCATTTCGGCAGTGCCGTATGGAATAAAATACAAGCATCACAAAAGGACACAACATTGTCTGTCGTCGTCTTCTACTGATAATACTTCTTCAGGTGCTCCGTATTCCATGGGTGGCTTAGCTTTTTTCCGCTTAGGGTCTCGAGGTAGTATGTCCCCTTCCTATGCCATGCTGTGACCCTGTACGGTCCTTCCCAGTTTGGTCCAAGCTTCCCTTGGGTGGAATCCTTCGTGGAGCCGAGCACTCTCTTTAGGACAAGGTCTCCGACCTGGAAGTCTCTGCGTCTAACTCCAGAATTGTAGTGCTTCGCCATAAGGTCCTGGTACCGCGCTATTCTCTGCTCTGCAGCTGCTCTTACTTCGTCCACTAGGTCGAGCTGAAGGCGCATGGCTTCATCGTTCCTTTGCTCGTCGTGGTTTCCAACGCGGTGGCTTGTAAGACCTATTTCGGCTGGTATGACAGCCTCAGATCCGTATGCTAAACGGAACGGCGTTTCTCCCGTCGGTGTTCTCACCGTTGTCCTGTATGCCCACAAGGCGCTTGGCAACTCGTCCGGCCATATGCCCTTTGCCCCCTCAAGCCGAGCTTTGATGATCTTCAGCAGGGATCGGTTTGTGACCTCCACCTGTCCGTTGGCTTGTGGGTGTGCAGGTGACGAATAGTGGTTTTTTATCCCCAGCTGGGAACAGAACTCTCTGAATGCTTCGTTGTCGAACTGTTTGCCATTGTCCGATACCAGGACTCGCGGTATGCCGTACCTGCAAATGATATTTCTCCATACAAAACTTCGAATATTTTTCTCTGTGATGGTTGCTAAAGCCTCGGCCTCCACCCACTTCGTGAAGTAGTCGATGCCGACCACTAGGAACTTCAGCTGTTTTGCCGCTATCGGGAAGGGGCCCATGATGTCGAGTCCCCATTGCGCGAACGGCCATGGGGCTGTTATGGGCGTGAGTTCCTCGGTTGGTTGCCTGATGAGGTTGCTGAAGCGTTGGCATTTATCACAAGACCTGACGTATACGTCGGCGTCCTTCTGCATTGTTGGCCAGTAGTACCCTGCCCTGAGGAGCTTGTGTACCAAAGACCTTGATCCCGAGTGGTTCCCGCAGATCCCCTCGTGGACTTCCCTCATGACGTAGTTTGCCTCTTCGGGAGTCAGGCACCTCAAATAGGGTCGAGAGAAACCCCTTTTGTAGAGCACACCCTTCATTATGGTGAATCGAGACGCCTTGACTCTTAATTTCCTAGCAGCCTCTTTACCGTCAGGCAACAGGCCGTCCTTCAAGTACGCAGCTATAGGGGTCATCCAACACCCCCCGTCGCTCACTTCCTGTATGGTCGTACCGTCTATTGTTGGGGATGCTTGGGTGAAGGATAGTACTTGGTCGAGGACGACCATTGGCTCTGCTGAAGCCGCCTTGGCAAGCTGGTCGGCCTCTTGGTTTTCATCCCTAGGCACTTGAATCACTCTAACCTGGAGGTTGCTCATTCGATTTTTCACTTCGTCGAGATACTTCATCATTCTCTCACTTCTGCACTCGTAATCGCCATTAATCTGGCTTGTGATGACTTGGGAGTCGGAGTGGACCTCCATTCTTACGCCCCCAGCTGCAGTGGCAATGTCCAGCCCCGCAATCACGGCTTCGTACTCTGCCTCATTGTTCGTTGCTGTGAAGCACAAACGGATCATGCATTTGATCCGATCCCCTTCTGGTGTGCGAATTACCACGCCGATTCCTCCTGCGTGTTTGGTAGAGGATCCATCCGTGTGAACCGTCCATACGGGGAGCTCGCTTGCCCCCGGGTCTGCTGCGACGGTGAATTCTGCGATGAAGTCCGCCAGGATTTGTCCCTTAACCGCGCTGCGGGGTTGATACCGAATGTCGTACTCACTCAGCTCAATTGTCCATAGTGCCACCCGCCCGGCTGCTTCTGGACTGTTCATAGCTCTTCTTAGGGGCTGGTCGGTCAACACGTTTATTACGTGTGCTTGAAAATAGGGTTTTAGCTTTCGAGCCGCGGTCACCAACGCGAAAGCCAACTTCTCCATCGGGGGGTATCTCTCCTCCGCCCCCCTGAGCGCCTTGCTCGCGAAGTAGACGGGCTTCTGAATCCTGTCTTCTTCTCTAATAAGGGCTGCACTGACAGCCGCCGGGGAGACGGCAATGTACAATAGCAGCTCTTCGCCTTCCTTGGATGGGCTGAGAAGTGGGGGAGAGGAGAGGTATGTCTTCAAATCTTCGAAGGCTTTCTGGCAGGCGTCCGTCCACTCAAACGACTTTTTCAATGTGTGAAAGAATGGTAGGCACTTATCCGCTGCCCTCGAAATAAACCTGTTCAGGGCAGCTATCTTGCCGTTCAAGCTTTGGACCTCCTTCACCGTCCTCGGAGGAACCAATTCTACTATCGCCCTGACCTTCTCTGGGTTAACCTCGATGCCCCTTTGAGACACCATAAAGCCCAAGAATTTGCCGGCCGTCACCCCGAACGCGCATTTGCTGGGGTTCAGCTTCATGTTGTAGGACCGCAGGGTGTCAAAGGTCTCTTTCAAGTCGCTCAGATGGTTGCACTCGCGAGCGCTCTTCACCAGCATGTCGTCCACATAGACTTGCACATTCCTACCAATCTGGTGCGCGAACATCTTGTTCATCAATCTTTGGTACGTTGCCCCTGCATTCTTGAGCCCAAAGGGCATCACCTTGTAACAAAAGAGCCCTTGGCTGGTGACGAACGACATTTTCTCCTGATCCTCCTCGTCGAGTTTGATTTGATTGTAGCCGGAGAAAGCGTCCATGAAACTCAAAAGTTCGTGTTCTGCAGTCGAATCTACCAATGCATCGATACGCGGCAGAGGATAACTATCCTTTGGGCAAGCCCTGTTAAGGTCCGTGAAGTCGACGCACATCCGCCACTTCCCATTTGCCTTCCTGACCATGACCACGTTTGCAAGCCAGTCTGGATAGTACACCTCTCGTATAAAACCTGCCTCCTTCAACTTTTGGACTTCTTCGGCGATGGCCCGGTCTCTCTCTGGAGCGACACTCGTTTCTTCTGTCGGATTGGAGGGAATGATGGGGATACATTCAGCTTGTGCATTATGACCGTCGGGTCTATCCCTGGCATGTCCTCGTGACTCCAGGCGAATACATCCTGATTCTCCCTCAGGAAGGTGGTTAGGCTTTGCCGCGACGAGGGGCTAGTCGTCGTGCCGATCCTAGTGATCCGGCCGGGCCTCGTGCCGTCGAGTACTATCTCTTCCAGCTCCTCGGCTGCTTCAGCTGTGACTCGCTGTCCCTCGACATTCAATGCTTGCAAGTGATCATCCATCTCTATCATGGCGAGATAGCATTCCCTTGCCGCAGCTTGGTTCCCACGGAGCTCTCCGACCCCATATTCGGTGGGGAATCTAGCCATCAAGTGGTAAGTCGATGTCGAGGCTTTCCATTTGTTGAGGGTAGGTCTCCCCAGGATTGCGTTGTAGGCGGATGGGCAATCTACCACCAAGAAGACCACGTCCCGGGTGACCTGCTGCGGGTAATCCCCCACCGTTACAGACAAGGTGACGGTTCCCAGGGGATAGACTCTCGTACCGCCAAACCCGACGAGGGGGTAATTGGTTGGGACAAGCCGATCTCTACCTAGCCCCATCTGTTGGAATGCAGGGTAGTAAAGAATGTCCGCTGAACTCCCGTTATCAATGAGTACTCGATGCAGGTTGTACTCCCCAGCTCGTATGCTGACCACGAGGGCATCGTCATGTGGATGGTGAAGGCGTCGGGCATCTTCCTCCGAAAAACCAAAGGTTGGTACTTCTGCCTGTGCGAACCTCGTGGTTGCGCCCGTCGTCTGTACGCTCTGTACCATCCGTAGGTAGGCTTTGCGAGCCCTCTTTGACGGTCCGCGAGTACCGCCCACGATCATTCTTATGTCCCCAATGGGCGGTCTTGGGCGCTCAGGCTCTCGAGGGGGGGGCTGGACCTGCGATGGATTCGTCCCTTCCCTGTTGACAAACCTCTGTAGCCTCCCTTGCCTGATGAGCACCTCAATCTGTTGCTTCAAGTCATAGCACTCCGACGTGTCGTGGCCGTGGTCGCGATGAAAGCGACAGTACTTACTTCTTGATCTTCTGTCGGGGTTCCCCTTCAGCTTCCCAGGGTACGTCAGGGCTTCCTCATCTCTTATCTGCATCAACACTTGGTCGATCGGGGCCGTTAGAGGGGTGAAACTGGCAAATCTCCCCATGGGCGGCCTCGGGCGTCTATCATCCCTTCTCTCATCCGTCCTGGCCTTCTTTCGTCCTCCGTCATGTCGTTTTTCTTCCAATCTCTCCCTTTTCTTAGGCTTGCCGTCTCGCGCTATTAGCGCGTCTTCTGCGTTCATGTACTTCGTTGCCCTGTAGAGTACCTCGGACATAGTTTTCGGATCATTCTTGTATAAGGAGAAAAGGAACTTGCCCTTTCGCAACCCGTTGGTAAAGGCCGCTACTTGTATCTTGTCGTCCGCTTCGTCTATAGAGAGGGCCTCTCTGTTGAACCGTGTTATGTAGGACCTCAGCGTCTCGTCTTCCCTCTGCCTGATGCTCATCAAGCAGGCCGTGGACTTCTTATACCGGTGGCCCCCTATAAAGTGCGAGACGAACTGGGCACCTAACTCCTTAAAGGCACCGATTGAGTTGGGCGTTAATCTGCTGTACCAAACCCTCGCGGATCCCTCAGCGTAGTAGGGAAAGCCCTACACATAATCTCGTCCGGCACTCCTTGTAGGTGCATTAGGGTCTTGAAGGACTCCAAGTGGTCCAAGGGGTCCTTGGTTCCGTCATAGCTATCTATCGTAGGCATTCGGAACTTCGGGGGTAGAGGGCACGAAGTGACATGCGCCGTGAAAGGCGAATCGGTCCGCTGGACCAGGTCGTCGAGGTCACTGGATACCCGTCCTTTGAGGGCGTTCATCATTACGGCCATTTGCTCCCGCATCTCCTGCATCTCTGCGGCAACGTGGGGTGGTAAGGTTTCAGAGGGAGTCGTCAGGCTGGTATCCCGCCTTTCCTGCCGGCTCGGGGCGTTACTCCCCTCAGGGGCCTCGTCATCCCTTCTTTCCACGCTTGTTCCCTCTGCCTGAACTCGGGGGGGCTCATCCCTCCGTCGTAGCTGCTCTTCCAAATCATTATTCCGTTTGGTCAGGCGTTCGACCGCTGCGGCTAGCGTTTGGACTTGTCTTTCCAATGCGGTTGAGCGAGGTTCGTCGCCTGGGTTGTTAATTGTTGCCATCGACCTCGTGAACACCATGCAACTCTTTGTCTTAGGAATAGGACAACGTTTGATCGTCCTAGCGGTTCCCACAGACGGCGCCAACTGATGATGCCGAAATTCACCAGTGAGCTGCACGGTCGTACACGCCGGGCGTTAGAGACCTGCAAGACGACAAGAGAAGACGTAGAAGGGACACCGGTGTGGTGTCGGCCTAAAACCCTCCGAAGGTCAAGTTAGGAACCTCGCTAATGACTCAAGAGCGCTAGAGTTCAAATGAGCGTGCGTACCTTGATTTGTGAGGGTTCTGGCGTATTTATAGTTGTGTAGGCCTATTGACCTATTTCATTGTAGGGGTACCCTACCCTACGGGGCCCAGGAGTGTGGATCAGGCAAGCGCTACAGTACCCTAAATGGGCCGCGACCAAGCCTGTTTGGGAAGGCCCCTGAGGCCCAGCACACAGTGAACAGGACCTATTCCGGGTCACCGAATATTTTCCTCTTCATACTTGATTAGGTAATTGCAAAATAACTTGGTACTTCTCGCTAGCTTCTTCGTAATTCTAGCTAAACCAACTTTAGAAATTTTTTTTTTTTTTTCATACACATGTATTAGCTTCAATACCATATCACTATTGCAATAAAAATATTATTTTCTCTCATTCACATTTTTAATCACAAATTTTCACAATTCTCAACACACCCACGACGCAGTACAACCCAAAATCCACTCGCAAATCATCACTCACCACCATCGGTATCAGCATCGGCATCGTTGCTCGCAAGTTAAAGAATACCCATTTTTGGTGAACCCAAATTATAGAACTAATTAAGTTGAAGACTTGTGAGTGATAACAGCTGGAGTCTAGTGTTGCTACATGTGACATAGCATTGTTCATTGTTAACTTTTATTGGTTAAGGTCAGTTTGCTTTGCACGTCTCACATCCACGTTTTACAAGTTTTGCGTTTTAGCTTGTTATTTTATTTTATTTATTTATTTATTTTTTAAGCTCAGCACCTCTTGCACTGTTCATGGGATATAAACAGTGCAATTAGGCATATGAACAATAATTTTAAAAGTGAACAATAACCGAAAAATAATTTTTTATTATTTTCAGTTTTTAGCAAAATAAGCGATATTCAAACGCACACTAAATGCAACTTCGCGGTTTATTAGTTAAATCTACCTGATTGAGTTTAATTGAGGTTCTTTTTTAAAGGAATTTTAATTGTGGAACTAAAGATACAGTGCGTAAGAAATTGAAAAATACTAGTGCCACAAAAAATATTACAACTTTCATCACACCATGTGGTAAGTTGTAAGGGTGGAGATGTGGACCTTTTTTTTTTTTTTTAAAACCATTCATAACTCGCCATTTAGAGAATTATGACAAAAATTTGATATTTTTTGTGTAGCATTAGCATTTTTCCTAAGAAGTTATACATACCTAAATTTTGTTTAGAGTATAATACAATGTTAAGGTTTAATGCAAAACATTTAAAAGGTTTAATGCAAAACATTTAAACTTATAATATAAGTTCTTCCGGCTTTGTCATTCATCCTGAAATTCAATGCAGTACCCTTTTTTTCTATAGTAATTGAATAAGTCAAGGCCTCAAATATCTAGGGAAAATTGGACTAGTTTCATGTCTTCAAGATTTCAACAAGAACCTACTCCTACCTAATGTGGGAGTTTTTTTTTTTGCCACACCCCCCCCCCCTTTTTTTTTTTTTTTTTTTTTTTTTTTTCATTTTACCTAGTATTGTAGACTACTTCTGAATTCTTTTTTTTTTTTTTTTTTTTTTTCATTTTACCTAGTATTGTAGACTACTTCTGAATTCTGATTGCCCAAGTCAACAGTTATACTACAGATAAATCGTCAATTTCCACATTAGTCATTGAGTTATAGCATTTCAACTTACCGGCAAAATCAAGTAATTAATATTTGAACAGTTGCACGTTCACGCTTTGTTTATTTAGGAATAATTTATTTTCAATAGTTTATTTATATAATACGAAATAAAAAAAATTAAAAACTAATATATTTTTCAAAATAATAAAATTTATATTATTTAAAATAAAACTCAGGAAAAACAGTATAAGACCCATAAACTGTAAATAATTTAAGCAAATAAATAGCTTATAATCAGTTGTTAAATGCACAACTTATAAGTGGGTGAATAGGGATTTAAGCAATGATTTTTCTAATAAAGGATGGTAGTCATGCCACAAGGTTCTTGGCTGAAATATGAAAACTTGACTTGTCTTCTTAACCATATAATTATTCCAATCCAAAAACACCCATGTAGCTAGCCAAAAATTGTGACAACTATATGAATTGCATTCATTTAAAAAAAAATATTCCATATTTACCAATCTTCATTGATCCTTGGCTACTGGCTAATCCTCTTCACAATTATAACATAAACCAAATCAACCTAAAAGTTTCAATTTAAAAAAAAAATGAAAAAATATTGGCCTAAGCCAAAAAAAAATAACAAAAACAAAAACAACCTAAAAATCACCACCATAGGAACATCGTGGATCAAAAGCCTTCCAATCTTTGACAACTATCAGCTTTCTTACGCCATAAGCATTGAAAATCCTACGACGTGCCAACCAAAACGGCAAAACCCCATAAACATGATGTTGGGTTTTCTTCGTTGTCTGTTACTTGGTTTATGGGATGGACTTTCTTCATCAACATCAGCAATGTCTTTGATGACCATTGGGTTTGTTGAGCGATGGGGCAAGAGAATGCCGAGATTACAATTACGGAACAGGTGATAATTAAAAATATGAAAAAGTTTAGTAATAAACTTAGTTCTACCAATAAGTTATAACTTCACTCAATATCTTTTTATTAGATATAAATTTTAGATTACATTTTCTTTTTTATATCCTTTACGTTTGCAAAATTTTTAGAAAATTAAAGATCAATGACTATGTCATCAATCAAATGTTTAAAAAATAAAATTATGGATCAATAGTAAATAACATCATTGGTACAAAATATGTTTGTTAAGAACATTTAAAAAAAATGTAATTCAACAATTAGATTTTCAAAATATGTGGTATTATTAATTTTTTTAGTTAGAGTTGTAGCCTTAATCTACAATCAAGGCTAGGCTACAACCAAGTTTGTAGGCAAATTTTTTAGTTAAAAATAATAGTAATATTTAGACAATAAATGGGTTCAAGTTTTTTGATTTTTTTAATACAAGATAAAAATTTTATTATAACATAATGTAAGTGTATATGTATGTGAAACTCCCTCCTGGAGACTTAAATCATGGCATTTGCCCCTCACACCCCTCAAGTACTTATACTTGTGGAGTGACCATTACACCAAGAGTGTGTGGTGGTAAATGGGTTCAAGTTATACATACTATAACTTGATAAGAATTACACTCTTTTTAGATGGTAAATTCTCATTAAATCTAACCGTAATAAATTACTACTTCCTATATCATTAATTTTAGAGTTATTATTAGCCAAGTGAACTACTTTTACTTAAATTTCTCACATTTATTGCTAAACGTCCCTCAATCACCCCTTTGGAAGATTGTCTGACTTCAAGTTCTTGTATTTAAACAACGGGTTTTCTAGGCCATTTTCATGGAGATCATTAGATTAAAATAAGAGAAATGATATATCCATAACATTTTCATAACATTTTTACAATAGATCCTAAATAGCAGGTTGCTACTGATTGTTATTATTGGGATAAAAAAGTAATCTTAGTATTAGGTTCAAATTTGAACCAATAACAATTAACCACCTATGATTTGTTTTAAAAAAGTTATAAAAATATTGTAGATATAGTATCTCTCTTAATATAATATGAGTTTGCTTTCTTAAGCCACGTGACAATTTCTTTGGAAATACATGTAGGTGAAAATGTGTGTGAAAATATGTGTAATGTTGTTTAAAAACTGAAAACATGTGTTTAAACACATGTACCAAACAGGCCTGTTTCTTAGAAACTCTACTGTTCTCAATCAAAAGGAAGGGTGGTGTTTGGATTTTAATGGTCCACTTGCCAAGCTTCAGCTTAAAAAATCCCCATTAATTCCTGGCCTATGAGTTTCTGTCCATACCCATCCAGGGCTTTTCTCACCAAAATTTCTTTTTCTTATACATATCTATCTTGGACTTGAACATGGTGGCCAAGTTCTTTCTATACGTGGCGACCTACCATGCATGCTGCATTTGGATTTGGACTTGAGAGTGGTTATGTGGAAGGTTCTAGTTGGAATTTACCATTCAATGAGGCAGGTAAAATGTTATTGGGAGGGTTCTTTATGAATGTGATAGTTACAATGGTCATTAGCATCCACGTGAGGAACATCTTTTCAGTAATGTTAGAAGAATTCAAGGTCATTCAAGATACAACATATTGGCTTTTAATATGCAGTGAAGTATCAAGTGTAGGGGCTATTCAAGGTCTGTCCATGTTAACTTCAGCAACTTTTGAAGAGAATGTCCTTTCTTTGTATACTTTTGCAAGGGAAAATTTGACCACAACAAATGTAGTGGACCGAAGGTTGGATTTTAGTGTTCAAAGGGGCAGCATCTACACCCAAAGGCGTGTGTGATACAGCTATGGGATTACTTGATGGTCAAGATGCAGTTCGGTGCCAAATGAAGGAGTGTGTGAATAGGGAGAACGGGTTGTCTTTGGCGTATTGGGTTAATGGCCGGTTTCTCATCTTCACCTTGTGGGCAAGATGTTTTGTATTAGGAATATGAAATAATTGTTGTAATCCTTTTAGTTAGGTAGCTAGTTGAGATTAGGATTAGGATGGGTTAGTTATGATTTGAGCATATATAGCTCATTTAACACATGGTTTAATTCATAGAGCGCATGTTGAATTAACTAGCCAATTATTTTGAGCCATGTGGGCCAATGATATTAGAGTTAGTCTCCTATAAATACATGATTGTAATTCAACATTAGATATCAAATGAAGAATAAACTAATTTCTTAGTGCATTAGTGCATCTCTCTCTCTCTCTCTCTCTCTCTCTCTCTCTTTTAATCTCTTTATTTCTCTATGGAGGGTGACTACCTCAAATTAAGTCAATTTCCTTACAATTCCCACCAATCTCCCTACAATTCATACGCATCCCCATTAGGAAACCCTAGGTCCCTAACAAGTGGTATTAGAGCCGTCAATCTTAAGACAAGTGATTGTGACTGAAAAAAACTTTGTAAAGAAGTACTGGAAATGTTGAACAAAGTTTCAGAGGATGTCAAGGATATTTCAAAGATGGTCAAGGCCTTGGTTGAATCTAAAAATGCCATGAAAGAAGAGCTCTCAAGATTGCAAAAGGATCTTGAGAACATGACGGAAGAGGAGTTATAATCTCTTGATTCAATGGAATTCGAAGAATAGATCAAGTTCCAAGAATCTACTGCTATTGTTGTAAGCCAGGATGTTGATTTTTGTGTCTAAGTGGATGATGATATACGTAAAGACGCAGCCCTTGAAGTTCAGTACAAAGAACCGACAAAGAAGGAGATGATGATTTTCCAAGAACCAATTCTTGATGCACCAATGGAGGCTTCCATTCAAGAGTCTATGATTCAAGAGTTGGCAATCCAAGTGTCGGTGATCCAAGAATCCAAGATGCAAGCGTTAACAATTTTAATGGTTCTAAAATCAAATGAGGTCTTAAGGATACAAGAACATTCCAAGGTTCAAAGAACTAATGAGATCTTGAAGATTGAAGAGCCATAGAAGGCTCAAGAATTTGAGCAAAGTTTGAAGATCTACAAAGAAGAAACCTTCACGTGCACGGGACTGCTTGTCAAAGAGAAATACATGAATATGGTGATCAAAATGTCACTAAGATATTGGTCCGTTGAAAGATCTCCTTTAATGAAGGTGTCATTTCACAACAATACCTTGAGGGCAAGGTGTTTTCAAGGGAAGAAAAATGTTAGGAATATGAAATAATTGTTGTAATCCCTTTAGCTAGGTAGTTAGCTAGTTTGTTGAGATTATGATTAGGATAAGTTAATTAGGATTTGAGCACATGTAGCTCATTTAACACATGACTTAATTCATAGAGTACAAGTTGAATTAATTAGCTAATTATCTTGAGTCATGTGGGCTAATGATATTAGAGCTAATCTCTTATTAATACATGACTGTAATTCAACATTAGATATCAAATGAAGAATAAACCAATTTCTTAGTGTATTAGTGCATCTCTCTCTCTTTCTCTTTTAATCTCTCTATTTCTCTATGAATGGTGACTACCTCGAATTAAGTAAAATTCCCTACAGTTCCCACCAATCCCCATACAATTCATACCCATCCCCATTAGGTTTAGGTTCCTAGCATTTTGAAGGAGAGGGAAATGTTAGAACTCACATAGAATGCATTTAGTTAGTTAGTTTGTTAGTTACAATCCCAAGCATGTTAATCACATTTAACACATGTTGGAACCATTAATGCACATGAGGAATAATAGGACTATTAGAATAAGACAATGTGGGCTAATAGAATAGTTTCATGGTTCTATACATACCTATTTGTAATTACATTTCCAGCATTGATAGCATCTCCAATAGGCTATCTAAAGCCTTATTTGGAGAGCAAAAACAGAAAAAACATGCTCCAACAATCTCTCTAAATCACTATTCATGAGCAAAAAATTGCTTGCTAATGAACAGTGGCTCTCTTGGTTTGATGACCTACTATTCATTAGCAAAATAATTAATGGGAATAAAAAATTCAACACACCAATTAAGATATTCAATTTTACTCAACAATCACAACGGCTACAACTCAACCATTCCAATTTTTTTTTTTCCTCTCAAACAATCTCTAAACTCAATCACAATCAAAATACAAACTTAAATCACAATCTTAAAACTAATCAAATCAAAACAAAAAATGAAAAAAATAAATAAAAACAAAGCAAATCTGACCCATCTAAGTTGCTGCGAGGAGGAGGATAACTGGTGGTGGAGAGGACAAGTTATCCACCAACGATCTCTGTTTGTGAGAGAGAGAGAGAGAGAGAAGGAAAGAGAGAGCTCTAGATTGGACGAAGTGGAGAGAGAGAGAGAGAGAGAGAGAGAGAGAGAGAGAGAGAGAGAGAGAGAGAGAGAGAGAGAGAGCTCTAGTATGTTCTGGAGTTTGGAGGAAGTGGTAGGGAAAAAAAGAGGAAAGATAGACAAAAGAAAAGAGTAAGGGTACATGTGTGGAGGAGAAAAGAGAGGGGGGAAAAACAAAAGAAAGATTAGAACAAATTGTATGGATGAAAAAAATATATAAATAAGGGAAAAATAAAATTAAGAATAAGAAATTAAAATTAAGAAACTCTACCATAACATTTTTACAATAAATTTTAAGTAGTAGGTTTTTATTAGTGAGCAAAAAAATAAATTCAGTGGTGACTAATGAGTTCAAATTAGAAACAGCAACAACTTATCATATAGGATTTACTATGAAAGTATTGTGCAAAATATTGTGCAAAATATTGTGAATGTAACATTTTTAGTTATTTTTTTTATGAATAATTTCTAATTAAAATTAGATGACCTACAACTCACTATATCATTACCACAAATGCTTTACGAGATTTGTTAAAAAAATATCATTAGGAAAAATTTAAAAATATTACCATTGGGAGATTTTAAAAATACGGTTGTTGGGTATTTGAAAAAATATAGTCATTATAAATAAATGAAGGAAGATTGAAAAGATAAACAAAGAATGATAAAAAAAGAATAAAGAAATAATATTTAAATGGGATAGATAAAAAATAGAGAGTCAGTTGAAAAGTGCATTTGAAAAAATAGGTAGCTAAAAGGTAAAAGGAACTGTTCACTCTCCAAATAGTACAAAATTTTGGAGAGTCTGCTGGAGATGCTCTAAAGAATAAACTAATTTCTTAGTACATTAGTACACCTTTCTCTCTTAATCTCTTTCTTTTTCTATGGAGAGTAATTACCACAAAGTTAATCAATTTTCCCACCATTCTCATACATTCCCCTACAATTCTTATTCATCCCCATTAAAAACCACTAGGTTCCTAACATATTTCATAGAAAGTCTTTATTCTACTCTTGAAAACAAATATGCACTTCTCATTAAGAAAATTAAATCTTTATGCTCTCATGAAAGAAAAACAAAACATTCATGATTAAATTCTTTCAAGAAATATTACCATTTCATTGAAATCATAAATCAATATTTCACCATAACCATTTCACTTATTATCACTAAAATTAATTATCATAACGTAATGCTAGGTATTCTTGGGTATATTATCATAACATATCAAAATCTCGTACTTTTCCAACAAGGAATGGATACAGTAGAGTACCGGTTTGGTGATCAATAACATCATTCTACATAGAAACTTGTAATTTTATTCCCCTATTCAAAATAAATAAATAAATAAAAATCCCCTGTTGGAGGTGATATTCAAAACATGTCACAGGAGATAACCATAATACCACATATTTCTCAAGTAAGTAATGCTACATTTACAATATTTTTACAACAAATTTTAAGTGATAGACTAAAAATTAGTTCTAATTTATATATACCGCTGAAATTACTTGTTTGCCTACTAGTAATAATATGCCATGTAAAAGTTTTTGTGAAAATGTTGTGTATGTAACAATTATATTCTCAAATCTATACATTTCCATCAAATTTAATGCAATATTAGCATATTCACATCATTCCTGAAATATTATGTTTCAAGAAACATGTAATAATTTTAGAATACTTAAATAACTTTGAATTTAAAAGACTCACAATATCTCTATCTTTCTATAACATAACTGTATGTAGCATTTTTCATAATCACTCTCAATTTACACTACAACAAAATGTATTTTCAGTGATGAAAAAATTTGTCACTAAAAATCCAGTTTTTCGTCACTAAGAACCTTTAGTGACGAAATCGGACTTTTAGTGACGAAACTAATTTCGTTGTTGAAACCCCGTCATTAAAAGTCCTAGTGATGCAAAATTTCGTCACTAAAAGTCCGATTTGATTCAAAAAAAAAAAAAAACTTTTAGAGACGAAAACGTTTCGTCACTAAATGTTTTCCTCACTAAAACACCATTCAGTGACAAAAATATTTCGTCACTAAAAACACTTTAGTTTATTAAATCATATTTAGTGACGAATAAAAACACTATTCAGGTGCCGCGATCGCGAGCCTAGGCGCCGCGATCCGCGAGCCAGGGCTCGCGATCTGCGACGCGATCGCGAGCCCAGGCACCGCAATCTCGAGCCCAAGGGCCGCGCTCCGTGAGCCAGGGCTCGCGATCTACGTTGTGATCGCGACGCCTGGGCTCGCGATCGAGACGCAGATCGAGAGACCTGGCTCGCGGATCGCGACGCCTGGGCTTGCGATCGCGAGCCCAGGCGTTGCGATCGTTGAGCCCAGGCAGTTTAGGAGCTGATCTCTTGGAATTTTTTTTTTTTTTGACCAAAATGATACTGGGTATTTTGGCGGTCAAGACCAAAATGTTTACATTTAGATCGCTACTGGGGTTTTTTTTTTTTTAGTTTTTAGCGACGAATTTCAATTTCGTTACTAAAGACTTAGACTTTGTTAAGATTTTTAGAGACGAAATTCATATTTCGTCGCTAAATCATACTTTTAGTGACGAATTGTGATTTCGTCACTAAAAACATATAAGTGCAAAACTATTATTATTTTTAGTGACGAATATTTTTCGTCTCTAATTCTTCCTTATAGTGACGAAATGATTTTTGTCACTAATACTATCCACAGTAATACCTATAGTGACGAAATATTTCGTCACTAAAAATTTCAACTTTTAGTGACGAAATATTTCGTCACTATAGATTAATTAAACTCGCGCCAAAGTTTCCTTTATTGGCTCCCATTTTTCAGATCACAATAGCGACGAAATTTATTTTTCGTCACTAAATGTTATAATTTTTTTCATTATTAGTGACGAAATTCATATTTCGTCACTAAAGCTGTATTTTTAGCAACGAAATATATTTCCTCACTAATTTTCGTCACTAAAAATATATTTTGTTGTAGTGTTACTGATCTAACTTAAATCAAACATGAAATCACAACCTTAAACAAATGTAACTCATGGAAGCCCTAACCCCTACTTTAAAGAGGTTCAACAATTACAAATTAAGAAAAAAAAAAATACTAGTTACACATGCTAACTTTGCCCAAAAATTATTTTGGTCCTTTAAGTTTGAAGTTAGTCATTTTAATCCAATAACTTTGTCCAAAAAATCATTTTTCATTTACTATGTGTTTGGGCGATGGATTTGTAGGCCTGATTTGATGAAGAGCTAGAATTTCTGATTTGAATTTAGGCGTAAATGCACTTTTAGTCCCTACATTTTGACGTTTTTCCATTTTAGTCCCTACATTTTATTTTTACCACTTTTAGTCCCTAATCCAATTAACGCGTGTCATTTTAGTCCTTTCCGTCAATCAGCCGACGGAAATAGCTGAGGTGGCAACCGGAAGTATTAAAATATTACAAAAATGCCACATCAGCATTTAATTTTTTTAAAAAAAATTTGTCAATTTTAACTAAAATAAAAAAAATTAAAAACAATAAAATCAAATCTCTGTTAACACATACCCAGAAAATCAATCCCAAGAACACAAATCATACACAGATTCAAGCCATTTTTTTGAGCCGATTCCCTCTCTAGATTCGCAAACCTTAAATCAAAAATACTCACAAATTTGCAAACGACCATATCCAAACCTCCTTTCAAAGCCAAATAAAAAAATCACCAAATCGTTATATCACATAAGAAAACCCAATCTGCAAATTGAGCAAGACCGAAACCAACAAAGAACCAAACCAAAAGAGAAAAAAAAAAATAGAACAGAGAAAGATGGAGATCGACAGCCACCAGTGGTGGCGTCGCCGATGGTGGTGGCGAAGCTCATGGCGGAGCTCGTGGATCTTAATCAAACGCTTCCTTGACGTTTGAAACACAAACCCAAACACAAACAAAGACCCACACCTAGAAATAGATATCCAAACCCAAAAACAAAAACACAAACACGTTTGGGTGAGAAAAGCAGAGGTCTGAGAGCACCGTGCCGTGGGTGTGGGTGTGCGTGTGGGTGTGGGTGAGCACCGTGCCGTGTGCCGTGGGTCTGGTCTGAGAGATTGAGGGTTTGATTTGTGTTCGTGGTTTGATTTTCTGGGTTTGTATTGTTGTGTTCACAGAGATTTGATTTTATTGTTGTGGGTTTCTCCATTTTCAACTTCTTTTTCTGGGTATCGGTGTTCTTTTTTTGTTGGAGATCTGTTGGTTTAAGATATGATTTGTTGTTGTTGTTGTTGTTGTTGTTGTCGTTGTTATGTCTACATCGTTGGAGTTGAAGCTTAAAAGGTTGAAGGAGGAGAGAGACCGGAGTTTGAAAGAGGAGTCGGAGAATGTGGGTTTGATTTCTGGGTTTGGGTATTTTTGGAGGAGGAGGGAGACCATGTTCGGCAATTTTCTGGGTTTGGGAATTCTTTTTCTTTTTGAGTTTGAGTTTGAGATTGAGACGAGAGACTGGAGATTGAGTTTAAGATGATTTTTGAAATTCGGTTTTAATTGAATTTTAGTTTTTAATTTTTTTTTATTTTTATTATTTAGCTAAAATTAATAAATTTATTTTTTAAATTAATATGCTGATGTGTCAGGTGATGTGGCATTTTTTGGTAATATTTTAATACTTCCGGTTGCCACCTCAGTTATTTCCGTCGGTTGACTGACGGAAAGGACTAAAATGACACGCGTTAATTGGTTTAGGGACTAAAAGTGGTAAAAATAAAATGTAGGGACTAAAATGAAAAAACGTCAAAATGTAGGGACTAAAAGTACATTTACGCCTTGAATTTATCAAATCCCTTGACAAGGGAAAAATTCCAAATTGGTTTATGGTTGGAATTTGTGACCCACAAATAAATCCTAGCTACTAAAGAATGGAATTTCATATTTATCTTCAACCAGCGTGGACTTGTGTGGCACTCCTAGTCCTTGTAATCCGATTTCTACGTTGCTCTCTAATCTATCACTGTCTCTTTTTTGTTTTCCTTTCTTTTCATATTAAAAAATAAATCATTTTAGCTATCAAAAATAATAATAAATAAATCATTTTAATCATATAGTTTTGTAAAAACTCACTAGTGAGTCCTCTGCCCTCACCCTCTTAGGGTATGTTAGGTTGGAGTGAAAAGTGAATAGACAGAAAATAAAGGAGAAAAAAGTGGGGAGAAAATGGTTGAAGTAATTGTTTGGTTGGGAGGGAAGGGGGAGGAGAAAACTTATGGGGCGCAAGTATTTTCTTTCCGAGCCTACCAAAATTCGGAGAGAACAAGGAGCAAGGAGAAAGATCCTGCTCCTTGTTGCTTTTGGATAGATATACCCCTAGCAAAACATCATGGATGTTTGGGCCTGTTGGTTTTTTATTTTTATTTTTATTATGTGTGTGGGGGTCTTTTTCCTGACGTGTGCTTCTTTTTCTCTCTTTCTTTTTTGGGTGCTCATATATGTTATTTTCACTTATTTGGTTTTTTTTTTTTTTTTTTTTCTTTTTAGAAAAGAGTTTTGAATTAATTTATTATGTTTTTTTTTTTCCATTTTAATGAAGTACTCATGATGGTAAATTTTTATAATCTCTATTTTTAATCATCTTATTTTTCATCTCTACCAAATAAAAAAAAAAAAAAAATTCATTCCTCTACTTTTTCACCTTCCTAACCAAACATAAATGAGGGAAACTAAAATTTTTTCTATCCTTTTACTTTTCTATTCTCTTTCCATTTTCTATCCTCTCAACCAAATGGACCCTTGGACAAGAGTGACACATGCCAACCATGACTAGGCTAGCTAACTCAGTTGAATATTTTATATTTATTACACTTTTAATAGTTTTCAGTTTCTTATATCACCCCCTCAATATATTGTTACCATTGAATTTCTATTATTTGCTAAATTTATTTCATTATTTGTTCTTTAAGAAATTCGTTTTTACATGTTAATGTACTATTTATAATTTTATTTTGAATAAATTAAAATGCTCTCAATTTGAAGAATTACTAAACAGTTTTTTATTTAATGCTTATTTATTTATAATATCTACTAGCCCTATAAAATTGTAAAAAAAAATTGTAGATAATTTTGTTACTCTTTTACAAGTTTAATTTGTTTATTTGTGTTTTAGTTAATTATTAAACTAATTTTGATCGATGTCACCATGGATCGTCATTTGGTCAAACTTTGATCCAACCTTGAACAGTTAAACCTCTTCATATTTGGTTTTTAAAATATTGGAAATTACAATGGTTTTTTTTTTTTTTTTTTTTAAGAATCCATTACAATAGATTTTATTGACAATTTGTACGAAAATAATCCCTTAAGACGGAATTGCACACTAAACTTGAATATTCACAAAATATGGTCAAATGGTATTATTTAACACGAAATTTTATACCCAGTTACTATAAATATCATACATTAATTCTAACAAACTATTTTCTTAAATGTATTATAGAAAAATACCAGAATTTTATGGTACAGATGAAGTTGTAGATCATAAAAATTAGAACTTATTTCTTCTAGAAAAATTTTAAAATATATTTTCACTCAAATGAAGTATAAGAATCTGTAAGTTTAGAATACCCCCATTAACAAACAAGACAACTAAATAACACATAAAATTAAAAATCCAACTTTGATAGCTATTACTTTCAAGTTTCAACAAAACTTAGCCGTTACCTTTCACAACCAAATTTCAAACTCTCCAAATTTTCTCATACAGTCATAATTAAAGACCCATGCAAAAGGAATCATATTTTATTTTCTTACCTCTACAAGCCTCGAAGCCAAAAAATGAAGGCTCTTGGTGTGGTGATTTGTTCTTTTGTGTGTGACTTTGAGAGAGAGAGAGAGAGAGAGAGAGAGAGAAATGAAGAACGGAAAGGGGGGAAAGTTCAAGAAGAAAGAGAAGCACAAGTCATGAGTCTTGAGTCTTGAGCCATGGGGTGTCCTTCAAGGAGAGAATAAAAATGATGACTCAGCTCGTTATCTTTTTGGGCACAATTTACATTTTTGACTTCCTTGTTTTTTCTCAAATCTCAATTAACCCAAAAAATTACTTATATAACCTAGTTCTTTTACTTTATTCCAAAAGTTTTCATAATTTATCTAAAGCGGGGTTAGTAGGTGTGTTTAGGGAGAAATTAGGGCGGGCAATGTTAAGCCGTCATTTTAGTGGACTAAATAATTTCTCGTATTTAGGATATTTATTAATTAATTATTTTAGAAAAAAATTGATACCATTTTTATAAGAAGTACAAAAAAATTCTCCAAAAAATCAGTCACTTCATTCTCTACGTCCACAACATTTTTACAATATTTTTACAATAAATCATAGGTGGTTAGTTGTTATTGGTTCAAATTTGAACCAAATATTAAGATTACTTTTTTGCCACAATAATAATAACCAGTAACAACCTGCTACTTAAGATTTGTTGTAAAAATATTGTGAAAATATTATGGACATATCATTTCTCAAAAAACAATATGTATAATCCCATAAATTTTTCATCCAATTTGGTGAAGATCTTAAAACCGTTAAAAAATTAATTCTACAATTCCAAGAAATCAATGTTTTAGACTCAAAGAGAAACTTTCAAAGAAAAACTCTTAAGACATTTAACATAGAAAACACTTCAGGGAGAGGAATTTAGAACCATTTAGACTTAAGAACGTTTGCTCTTTGCATAATTTTGCATGACAACCTTTCTTCTCTTAATTCGTTGACAATCTTTATCTTCTTCTTTTTTTCTTTTTCTTTTTTTAACAAACGATCTTTATCTTCTTGATTGGTACAACATGGGTTTGTTTTAAATGGGAAAGTATTGGGTAAGTATTTAGGTCTTCAAAGTCGGTTTATTATTTGCCTCAATTTTTGCTAGAGCAAGTATGGAGCAAACTCTCAGAGACAATATAGTTGTTCCAACTTCAAACAAATATTTCTCTTTCATTTTTAAATTCAAATTGGGTTAAATTTGTATCCGTTTGTAACTACAAATGTTTAATTTCCAATAAAGTAAATTTCAATTAAAAGTTAGTTATATCGTAAAAGATATGCTCAAAAGACCATCAACTCATCAATTTTTTTTTATACAAAATAGAAATTCTACTGTAATCTAATCTAAGTGTATATTTGTATGAAGTTCCCTCTTGTTAACTTAAACTCCGGCCCTTGCTCCCACCATACCTCATAAATACTTATACTTATGGAGTGATCATCGCATTAAGGGTGTGCGGCGGTATTAACTCATCATCTTTGAACATATCAAAACCTCATCATTTTTTAAACAAATTTGACTGATCAAACTCAACTCTAACAGAATTCTATTAATACAACCTAAATTTGATTTACTTAAAACTCTAACAACACTTTGTTTTAACTCTTAAATTTAGTCAAGAATCTCAACAATCTAAAAACCTAACACTTCAGATTATTGGTGCCTGCGAGCAAATTATCTTGTCCATATGTTGCTAGCCCCTTGAGAACTACTGGATGAATAACCAATGGGGACATCCACATGGCCAAAGACGAAGACGATGGCAGTATTCTCTGATGTTGTCAAACTATTCTTTTTCATTCCTCGTCGATATTCCAATATGAAGGGGGGATTAATGCAGGAGAAAGACGACATCAAACAAAGCTTTCAAATTGAATGACCAAACAAAGTGCAAAAGAATGCAAAACCATGATTGTAACGTTTTTTACTTACCAACATTGAGGTGGCCTTGTTAGTAAGATACCAGACCAACAAGTCTCAAGATTTGGGTCTCTAAATTTGGTTTTGAATTTCAACAACTAGTTGTGTGTCAATACTATCTGAATCTCCATTCCAAACAATCTAAAAGTATGTAGACTCGCCTAAAAGCAGGTAGAAAAACCACGCTGTAGCCACCGGTTATTTACATATCTCATATAATACCAAATCCTGATACATCGTAGCCACCGGTCCCTCGCTCCCAACAGCAAAAGATTCCCTTTACCTTACTTACAGTATGGGCTAAAGGCTACAAGTCCAAATATTTGGTCAGCAGGAAGCCACAGACTTGGCACCCTAGTAGATTGCCAATAGCTGTGTCACATCAGAAGATAGTGCATGGATTGCACATGGCCCATTTCCTCACATATCCTTTTTCTTCTTGTCTTTTTCAAATATTATTATACATCGTCATAAAAAGCATGTGCTCGCGGATATCTTGTGTCTTTTTTCTTCCAATACTGTGCTCCTTTCTTGAGTCAGGGACAAGTCATTATTCGACGATCTTTATTTGTGGGGTCAGCTAATGCTCGCCAGGGTACCGTTTATGGTGTGTCTTGTATGGTGTTTTGCCTTTATCTAATAGTGAAAAAAATTTAAAATTTTATAATTATAATTGAAACTTTTAAAATTTATGATATCATTTGAAATTATCCAAAAATAAAGTGAATTATGTAATTTATCCCATATTAGCTACTTGGTGTAAGGAAGTGTAGTAATCCAAATGAACTTGCTCAAGAACTTGGTTTGAGAGCATCTTCAACAAGGGTACTAAATGACTAGTTTGTTCTAACAATTCTTTGAATTTTTGGTTTGATAAATGGATCTCTTTAGGGACTTTACGAAGTTTAATTGCTGGTCATCTTTCTCAAGTAAAGGATTCTTCACTGGTTGGAAAAGTGGTCACTAATGGGCACTAGAATCTCAATTGTTTCTCTTTTTATGGTTCCTAAATATTTTTTTTCCTTAGAATAAAAGCTATTCATAACTAGTTTTTTTTTTTTTTTTTGGGAAAACCATATGCATTTCATACATATCAAGCATATCTAATCTTACATGACCACATACAACCATGAATCTGAACTTTGTAACAAGAAGACACATACATTCATGCTTAAACTTGAAAACCGAAGAAAAGATCTTTGTACAACATTTAATAAAATCCTTGTACCAACTTGATCTTCACCTCAATGACAATGTCGATGGCCAAGAGAGTGGACTTCATTTGTTGAAAAATCCCTAGACCCATGCAAGCTAAAGAGGATGAGAAAAATCTTATATTTCTCTCTTTCCTTGTGTAGCGGAACCTAAGAGATTTTTTTTTTTTTTTCTTTCAACAATTTTTCTATGTAAAGTGCAACACGTGGTCGGCCACTATGAAGGTTTATATACATAACTTGAGATGGGATCAAGAAAAAAAATAACACTTAGCTTTAATGGGCCTTGGACTCTTGTTATCT
Organism: Castanopsis chinensis; assembly: GCA_032878915.1. Lineage (NCBI taxonomy): Eukaryota > Viridiplantae > Streptophyta > Magnoliopsida > Fagales > Fagaceae > Castanopsis > Castanopsis chinensis. The sequence goes on along the minus strand of JAVQMG010000051.1, from coordinate 248,001 downwards.
TTTAACTAGTTTAAAGTTACCATTAATTATATTTTATTCCACTATAAAAATATAATTGCACTAAAAGATTTAGAGTATTTAATTAAACAAGATGTTTTGACTAATAAAAATTGCATTTAACCCCTCTATGAAATATTCATAGTGAAAAAAAGTCATTTAGTTGTTATCACTTTATTAACACTATATCTTAAGGTTTTCTTGATTATTCTTATATTTTGAGAATCTAATTCCATAGAATATAATTTTAGTAACTTCTCACTAAAATTATTTGGATCGATACTTTGAATAATTAATTCTTATTAAATCCATTTCAATGCGACAGTTCTTTCCTATTATCAAAATTATGGATTTCATTTTGAGGAATAATGTTCCCACAATGCCACATGTGATTACCCATATAGTGGTATTGACGTATAAGATCTCATTCCTCTATATGTTAAAGTAACATACACTTTACATTTGAGTTCACCTCCTTCTTAGGATTTTGAGTTAAAGCATTTAGCAGACATGGGGTCGTTTGTTCAAGTTATTGTACTTTATAAATCAACGACTCAGAATGGTCTAGTTCACTGTACTCCAAATATGTTAACATATCAATCAAAAGACTCCACTTCCACAATCAAGTCAAATCATCATTATATGTTATAGTCTTATCATATGAAATGTCCAATTTTATCACCAACTATGAATTGAAATTTATAAGTCATAAGGAATTGTTTAGATATTTTTTGTGTTAATCTCATCAATATACATATCAGTCAAAAGACTCCACTTCTATAATTAAGACAAATCATCACTATATGTTATAGACTTATCATATGAAATGTCCAATTTTATCACCAACTATGAATTGAAATTTATAAGTCATAAGGAAATGTTTAGATCTTTTGTGTGTTAATCTCATCAACATACCTAAATCATATGTAATACAACTTGTGGGAGGAAGAAATCTATCCCAAATCAGGTATTGTTCGCTTTGGGATGGGCAGGGTCGACCCTTGCTCCCACCCACATGGATTTGCTCAACCCCACATCGGGGAGAGACGCCGCCCACCCTAAGCATTGAGCCTAAGGTGGATACCATGCCAAAAATTCAATTATTTATTTGTAAGTGTTTCCTTAATAGTATTCCAGTAAAAGCCATGTTTGAGGCCAACGGTTTTCCTAGTGGTAATATGTGTGGACTATTTTGTGGACACTTGGAGACCATGCTACATGTTCTTGTTGTGCTTATGCAAGAAATTTTTGGTTGCTTGCGAGGTTTAGGGGCTGTTTGGTTTTTGTGTTTCCATTACCCGTAACTCAAAAATGGTAGGACCCACAAAGAGAAAACTTGTTTGAATTTGTTTTCAAGTTTTGTTTCCATCACCCAATTCTCTAATTTTGAGTGATGAGTTATGGAAACTAAAAACACATTTTAGGTGTTTTCAAGTTATGGAAACAGAGTTATGATGACATTTTTGTAAATACACACACATTGAGGAACCCACGGTCAGTGCCTTGTCAAGTCCAGCTCTCCTTTTCACAATCCCCACCAACGGCTTTTTCCTTCACACCAAAAACCCAACCCACAGAAACTCTTCTCTATTCCCAAATTCAAGCATACCTCTTCACACTTCATCCCCTTTACCCAGCCACGCCGATGAGACCCACCTCAACCAACCTGTGGAGGCCATAGCTTAGACCAGCGAACACGACAACAAGATAATACCGATCCGGCTTTGTCGTCAATCCAAAAGGAAAAAAAAGGGATCTATGAAATGATTATGTTTGTGTTTATGTTTATCGTTGATCCAGCTTTGTTGGGTTTGTGTTTTGATCAAAATGATTGTGTGAGAGATGGGTCTTGCTATTTTTCTACACAGTTTTTTATTTTATTTTATTTTATTTTGTGGTGTATCATAAATAAATATGAATGGAGTTTTGATTTGCTGCTACATATTTTGAGGGTCGTCGGCGTCGCTAGGTCACAATGGAGGAGATCACGCTATTTTACACATCACAGAGATGGGTGTTGTTTACTGGTGACGCTCCTGACTAGGGCTGTCCACGGGTCGGTCCGGGTCGGGTTTATGCCCAGGCGAGGGAGCTTCTAAAATTTTTATGAGTGGCGGGCGGGTCGGTCGAAGTCATTGATCGGAGAATACGGCCAGGGTTTGTGTTTTTCTTAGATCCGGTGAGTAGAAGATCCGGTGAAGGGGATTTGATGTGAATCCTGTCAAAATATCACCAAGGAAAATATGGCCGGTATCTAGGTTTTTTCGAAAAAAAACATGGTGGAAAAATGTCGCCGGATTCTGGAAATTTTGGCCGGGATTTGGGATTTTCGCCGGATTCTAGAAATCTATCGGTCGGTTCGGTTTTTCGGGTTTTAGGGGAGGAAAACCCGCCGCCGACCCGCCGGAATCGGTTCCTGGCGGTGAAGACCCGCCGCCGACTCGCCGGAGCAATCGGGTTGGCCGGATTCGGGTCGGATCCGGTCGGTTCTTCGGGTGAATCGGGTCACCGGATCCTTCTGGACAGCCCTACTCCTGACAAGGCGAGGGAGCTTCTAAAATTTTTATGAGTTCGGGTTTGTGTTTTAGACCAATTTTAACAGAAGGGTCTGAGGTATGGGTCCCACAAAAAAGTAGAAAAATTTGAGTGATGAGAAGTTGAGTGAAGTGTGCCACATGGGTGGGATTTAGAAAATTTGGGTATTTTAAGTGATGAATTAAGTGATGAGTGACGAAAATTGGGTGAGGGGTGATGAGTGATGGTTTTTAAAAAACCAAACAACCCCTTATCATCCTTGTGAAAAAAAAAATTGTAGATTTAACTGTTTGATTAAAGACAAACTCCTTTTGCAGGAATCTGTGCCAGGGGTCCCTTCTTTAGTGGAATGTCTTATTTTAAGCAAGGTTATTAATGCTAAGGTAACTATGTATTGTGTTGAAGTAATTCTTAGGTACTTTTAGAATACAGTGAATGGTGCTCCCTCTTCTCACATTAATGATGGGGTCATATTCATCAAATTCGTAGTGAGGTACATCATAAATGTAAGAGAATGGAGCATCATTTTACCATACTTTTTAAGTATCTAAGTGTTATTCATTTAGTTGATAACCCTTTTTGCTTTAACATCTCTTCATGGTTTTAAAAATCGGACCGGACTAGCTAGACCGACGAGTTCAACCAGGAATCAGGTACCTGTCCGGTCCGGTAAAAATGCACAAAATTAGTCAAAAACCAATAAAAACTAGGAACCGGAGGCAAATTCAATTTTGCCCCCAACCCGGCTTTTAAAACCATGCATCTCCCACTCTTCCTTTATTATGGATTCCAAGGACCTACTGAGGCAAACACCCCATGTGAAGCTTAGGGATTGCTCTTAGGAAGCCAATCAATATGCTAGTGCTCTTGCTAGGAAAGGGACGCACCAAGATTTTGTGAATTTTTTTATTTATAATCCCCTTGTTGATGTTTGTTTAGTGCTATTATGACTCCGGATTTGAACTTTGATAGGCTTTATCCTAGCTTTGTCCGGTTGATTAATTAATTTAATTAATCATTTTTTACTAAAGCAAGAAGAGAAATGATACGTCTACAATATTTTCGCAAATACTTTCACAATAAATTTTAAATGGCAAGTTATTATAAGTTGTTATTGATGGGGAAAAAAATTAATTTTAGTGGTATATTCAAATTAGAACCAATAACAACTAACCACTTATAATTTGTTGTGAAAATGTTATAAAAATACTATGAACATAACATTTCTCAAAAAGAAGAAGGATGGTGTAATCATTTTTCATAGGCAGATAAGATAATCATTTAATGCAATTGCAATTTTTAAGTGCCAATAGCATATAACCATGTGTATGGGCTTTTTTATAATTTTTGACTCAGCAAATACATTGTGAAATCCATGTTCGTGCCTAACAAGGTCACCAAGAAAAACTCGTTCGAAAAGTTGTTATATTTAGCTCTCTTCTTAACCAATGTAAAAATTGTCACATTCTTCTTAGGGACAGTCGACAAAATTTCTTGACAACAAGCTTTCCCTACCAAACCCTTCATTGTCAATTTATGTAAGTCACCATGATTGGGGTCCAAGGACGAAGTTAGGATTTCTATTAAGTAGGGCCAAAGTATGCACCAAAATATAAATTTTATTTTTTTAATGATAATCCAAATTAGCACCCGTTTATTAACAAAATATTAACAAATGAAAAAAAAAACACAAAATAGCCATTTCTTAATGCATTAAAATGCAATTATCTATCAAAATGAAATTTGATGTTCTTTAAAATCTCAAAAATCATAAATGATTGTTGAGAACAACTTTTTCATGCCACATGACTTTCTTTCATTAGCAACCTGCACCATATTAACATTATCATGGATTTTGAAAATATCTCTTTTAAATCCCAAAAGAGTCCATATTTGCACAAAAACCATCAAAGCCCATGAGCCAAAACTCATGGCGATATTATCTCATTAAACCCATGGTTCAATCTCATGGCACATCATCTCATTTGCAGCTCATGATCCAAGCTCATGAGTCTCATCGGGGGAATTTTGGGAGTCGTGATTTGGAGAGTCAAGAAGTATGTTCAGTAAAGCTCCAATAGTTCAAAGTTGATAAAGGAAAACATGTTGCTTGGCATGTCTTCTCTAATTCCTTGAACTCTGAGAGATCAGCGTGCAATAAGTAACATTTGGTAAGCCTCTCATGTCACATAATACTTAAAATAATAAAACTCCTTATACTCTTTACATAAAAATTAATATTCATCATATAATATAAGTTCAAAAATGTAATTATATTATTATTTTCATTTAAATCAATTCCAAGCACATGGCTAAATATATATTAATATCTCATATCCAGCACTAAATGCCCTCCTTACTCTCCAAGATTTGGTTAAAATATAAAGAGGCCATAATTACATCTCTAAAACTTCATCAAATATCAACCAACTAGTTTATTACTTACCAACATTATATATGGACTAAACATATAATTTTCCAAAAAAAGAAACTTAGCCAAAAATACCAACAATAGTTCCAGTAAAAGCTGCCTTAATTTCAGCAGAAGCTGCAACAGTTTCAGCAGAAACTGCCTTAACTCTAGTAAAAGCTGCAACAGCTCTAGTAGAAGCTGCAACTGCTCCAATAAAAGCTACAACAGTTTCTGTAGAAACTATAACAGCTCCAGCAGAAGCTGCAGTACCTCCAGCAGCAACTGCAATAGCTCCAACAACAACTTAGGTAGTTGACACATGTCCTAAAATGACATCACTTGTCCATTAATGGTTAATCCTAGCAACTACTTGCTATACCAAAAGAAGTAAGGATCTCATAAAAGAAATTCTACCATTTTAAGCTAAGATCCTTAGCCTCCAGCTACAGTACTAGAAATAGGAAGGTCTCATAAAGGTTATCTTATAATTTTCAGCCAAACTATAAATTTAATGCTAAATTTTTTCCTCCAGCAGAAGATGTCATTCAGATGACATCATCCAGCAGCTATTGTTGTAGAGCTGACAGTTGTGACTGACAGTTGTAATAGCAACTCTAGCAGCATTAAAGGCTCAAACTTTTTTCTTTTGGCTAAAAAATAAAAACCCACTAATGAAACCACTTACTTTGTCAAAGACTTATCCTTGTTTGCTAAATTTCTCTTCAACTAATTCTAATCTAGTTACATACTTGGCTCTATATAAAGAGGACCAAGCCACACACTAACATAGCCATCCATTCTTCTCTCATCCTCAACATTCTAAAACTTCATTCACTTTGCTGCACATATCTCCAAACATTTTCATACTTCTCCATCTCTCTTACAAAAATATCTCTTCTTAGATAACACAATTATAACACACTTATTACACCACACCATTATCCATTACCCATCTTTTCCACACTCTATTATTCTGAAATATCATCATTTTGCTACCCATAAACACATCTCTATATTTTTCTCTATTTCTCTTACAAAATATTTCTTCATAGAGAGCAACATAAGTCATGACATAACACAAAAAAACCACTCCAGCAGCAACTATAAACTCATGTATTTACTATATTTAACCTTCATGTTATCTATCTCACACATCCATATATTTTACAAACACATTCCTCATAAAATATCCATACATACATATCATATATCTTTAAACTTCATGTCTCACAAAGTATACATATACAATATCCATGTTCAACAAAGTATCTAAATAATTCCTATACATATTACAAACATCATATTCACAAAATATTATATTTCTTACCATCTCCATACATCTTAAAACATATCAAATACTCTTCCAAGAATATTTTATCAAAAGCCCTTCTCATGGAAGGCATGTATTTATATTACTAAAAGCCTTTCTTATGAAAGGCAAAAACTTATAATACTAAAAGTCATTCTCCTGGAAGGCAACATTACTCATATTTGACTAAAAACTAAAAGAGTATTACATGAGGAAAATCATTTAAGTGCATGATAAAGGGGATAAACTTAACCAACCTATGCATACGGCTGAACATATTCTCTCTCCCATTAGTTGCACCAATTTTTCCCCTTCAATCATGAAGTTACCATGGAAGGACTCACAATGTCATACCACACCGTTGGACTCATTTCATCATGCTGCTAAAATGTTATAAGTCCACTGTTGTTATACGACTGGAGCTATAAACTGTGAAAAAAAGTCATTATATTTTTATCTCTAAAATTATACTATTGAGTATGTTTTAATTTATTATCATTGTACTGTTGTACTCATATTATTTTGCTGCTGGAATGTTATCAGCTCATTAATGCTATACGACTGGAGTCACAAATCATATAAAAAATAAAGTGATGCTATATGGCTAGAGTCAGGAACACACAAGATAAGTCAATATTTCTCTATCTTCAAGATTACATCATTAAGTACATGTTAATTCATTTTTATTGTATCGCTGGATGCAAGTTACTTTAATATCATCTCACTATTTAATAAAACATAATCTCACTAATATTTCATTAATGAACGTATATATTAATAAATTGATCTACCATTGTTGGACATATTATTCAAACATAAACCACCGATGAACACATATTATTTGGACGTAAACCAATGCTGGAAATATATCATTTGGATATGAACCACTACTAGACATATATTATTCAAACATAAACCATCACTGGACAAATATTATTTGGACATGAACCACGGCTGGATATAAACTATTTGACGTACATAGTCCATTGCTGGACATACTTTATTATATTAAATATGAACCATGAACCGTCACAGGATATGGACTATTTTGGACTTATCTCATTATTGGACATATGACACTTACTTAATTACTTTCTAATATTAGATATCACTTAATATACATAATAATAACATTGAACTCACCATTTAATCAAATCTATCCAATTAAATATATTGTTTATTTATTTCAACCATTATCATGATTCTAAGACTTTGGCCTTTATCTATTTTGTAGGCTTAAAAATGCACTGGAAACCATTGCTCTATGTGGCCCAATGTCGAGTTCTGGATTAGACTCCCGAAACAAATCCGGGCTTAGCAAAGTCACACCTCTAGTGGAAGACATGTGGCTATGTGGGAAAACCGCCCCTCGACAATGATTAATTTCATACTAAATGTCGTAGTAATTTCTATTTCAAAGCATAATCAGAGTTTGTTAAAAAATCATCTTCAATTAATGTACGAAATCATAGAGTCCATTAACATATCAACTTCCATTTTATTGTGAAATCTAGTTTTGATAATATTTATGGTTAAAAATAATAATCATTCCATAGTTGTAGTGAAAATTGGAAGATTAACAAGTATAAATACAATTGTACAACCACTTTTAAAACAACTGACACCTAGTCATCAACACAATAAAAAAATATTTATCAATTTTTAGAAGTCCAAATGTTGAAATACATTATATTGATGGTGCCCCAGGAGGGATGGCCTAGTTGGTGTGGGATCCCGCGTGCATGCATGAGGTCCCTCGTTCAAGTTGTGACGGGTACCATGTGGGGGGTGGGTTCTTAGCATGCATTGCACCCATCCGCTGGCTCTCTTAGGGTGCTAGGGTGAGGTCCGTGGCGCCCCGGTCACAGTAGCTAAGGTTCAATCTAACATTCCCTAGCAGGGGGTTGCCCCTATTAGGTCACGCCCTGGGGGTAAGCCACATATGGTTTCCCTTGCCCCCCTTTTCGTTCATCAAAAAAACATTATATTGATGGTGAAATTCTATTTTCAATAGCAATTTTTCATGATTTATGAATCTTGCTTTTAAAAATTATTTAAGCATTAAATATATTAATCGATAGTAGTGCTCAATTGTGAAATTTACTTATAAGGAAGAAAAAATAGACTAATGAGAACTAGTCAATTGAATCACACCTAAATCTCAAAGTCCCAAACTTTTAATATTGAGTACTAAATACGTAGACAATCAAAGTGTCATACCAATATATTTTTATTTTTCATATCAGCTTTTTTTTAAGGGATTTTTTATTTTTTTCTTTCATTAGTAAAAAGTGATTTTATTTAAGGGACCATCAGCCACAAATATGGACTAATAACCTTAATTAATTTCGAGGTTTTTTTTGGGGGTTAGATGACTATTTTTCTTTTTCTTTTAAAATTTGGTTTCAATTTTGAAGGGGGCAATATGAATGTTTTAACCAAAAATCCCCCAAGTGTAAGGGTACCTCTGTCCCTAATTAGGGTTCTAGTATCATACCAAAGACAGAGGATTCTAACAACATGGTAGATTCTTCATGTAATAATGTTTGGGATATAATTTTTTTCACAATTTTTTTGTAACTTACCACTTTATTTTTATGTGTACCCATTATAACATGTCATCTTAAAAGTTAATATATATATATATATATATTTCAAATTTTTGTTATCATTAGTTCTTCAACTCACTACGTGACGTACGACTCAAACAAGTATTTATATAAACTTTTAATCACATGACTTATTTAATAGTTATGTCACTCGTATAATTTATCATGCTCTTATGAACCGTCAACGGATTTAAGGAAATTCCATCCAAAAGCCAAGTAAAAATCTTGTTTTATGGTAAGAAGTCCATGACGCAAAACCCTATATGGTAATAATTTTATTTGCTACCATACAGGACACAAACCACACAACACAAATGAACAATATAAATCCGATAGTTTCTCTCTTTCCTCTCCTCTGCCCCTCACAACATATCACACTCTGAGAAATAGAGAGATAGAAAGGAAGTATAGTAATCCAAATGAACTTGCTCAAGATCTTGGTTTGAGAGCATCTTCAACAAGGGCACTAAATGACTAGTTTTTTCTAACAGTTCTTTGAGTTTTTGGTTTGACAAATGGATCTTTTTAGGGACTTTAAGAAGTTTAATTGTTGGTCATCTTCCTCAAGGAAATGATTCTTTATTGGTTGGAGAAGTGGTCACTAATGGGCACTAGAATCTCAATTGTTTCTCCTTTTATGGTTCCTAAATATTTTTTTTTTCCTTAGAATAAAAGCTATTTATATAACTAGTCTCTTTTTTTTCTTTTTTGGTGGTGGAAAACCATATGCATCTCATACATATCAAACATATCTAATATTAGATGACCACATACAACCATGAATCTGAATTTTGTAACAAGAAAACACATGCTTTCAACAATTTTTTTCTATGTAAAGTGCTACACGTGGTCGGCCACTATTATATACATAGCTTGAGATTGGATTAATGGAAAAAATAACACCTAGCTCCAATGGACCTTTTACTCTTATTGTCTTATAACCAGTCTAAAGTTACGATTAATTATATTTCACTATAAAATATAATTGCACTAAAGAATTTAGAGTATTCAATTAAACAAGATGTTTTGACTAAATAAAATTGCATTTGACCCCTCCATGAAATGTCCACAGTGGAAAAAAAGTCATTTAATTGTTGTCACTTTATTAACACTATATCTTAAGGCTTTCTTGATTATTCTTATATAATGGGAATCTAATTCCATAGAATATAATTTTAGTAACTTTTCACTAAAATTATCTGGCTCAATACTCTGAATAATCAATTCCTATTAAATCAATTTCAATGGGATATTTCTTATCTATTATAAAAAATTATGGATTTCATTTTAAAGAATAGTGTTCCCACAATGCCACATGTGATTACCCATATAGAGGTATTGATGTAAAAGATCTCATTCCTATACATGTCAAAGTAACATACACTTTACATTTGAGTCCACCTCCTTCTTAGGATTTAGAGTTAAAGCATTTAGCAGTCATGGGATTGTTTATTCGTTTGTTCAAGTTATCTATACTACTATTTAAGAGGCTTCCCCTATTTGGACCGCTTTTTTTGTTCTAAAATACCCCTATATCCCTATGTTTCTATACTACTATTTAAGAGGCTTCTCTTATTTGGACTGAATTTTTTTGTGTTCCTAAATACCCCTACAACTTACATTTAAGTAAATGCAAAACTTGAGGATAACAAAGTAAAAATATATCTTTAACTCTCACCTAAAACATTTCCTACAAAATAGGATCACTCTCCCACTAACCCACTACTTTAAAGCAATTACACGTTTTTTTTTTTTCCTTTCAAAAAAAAGTTATCTTCAAATCAAATTTTTTTTTTAAAAAAAATCCTCAAGTTTATCCAAAAAAAAAAAAAAAAAAACTGAATAGATATATATTACAATTTATTTAAACTATTTTCTTAACTTCTTTTTAAAAATTAAAAACAGAAAACCTAATGAAAAGAAAAAACCCCACATTTCTATCAAAAAAAAGTTATCTACCATGTTATTAAGGTTTATCCTTTAATTTTCTTCTTTCTTTTTTTCGTTATCTATTTCATTTTTTTTAAACCCATGTCTAACTTCCCCTAAGTGGGTTTCTCTCTCTGTCTCTCTCTCTGTCTCTCTCTCTTTTGGATTCACGTTTCCCTTACTCATACTCCCTTCACGTTTTTTTTTTCAAATCAATTCTTCTTTATTTATTATTTTTTATAACAATTTTGTTTTTTTGTTTTTAATTATAAAAGTTCTTCTTTATTTTTCATACAATAAAACTATCATTATAACTTTTCATCCATATCCCTTAAATTTAGACACTACTACTCTCCTGTTGGTTTTCAAATTGTTAACCGTATCACCACAATTTGGTTGGATCATTTTTCTAAATGAAAACTCTCACGTAAAACACTATCTACAAAATAGAACCACACTTCCGGTACACTAACGTTGATTTTCAAACTCAAATTGCTTCTTCTTCAGTTCTCCAATTCTCTCAATTCTATTAATCTTCTTTTCACCATTATCATCATTTTTTCTATTTGCTCTACTCAAATTTGCTCCTACTCCAACAGTATGTGTATGTCAATATACTTTGGTCTTTTCTATTTGCTCTACTTAAATTTAGACACTACTACTCTCTTGTTGGTTTTCAAATTGTTAACCGTATCACCACAATTTGGTTGGATCATTTTTCTAAATGAAAACTCTCACGTAAAACACTATCTACAAAATAGAACCACACTTCCGGTATACTCATGTTGATTTTCAAACTCAAATTGCTTCTTTTTCAGTTCTCCAATTCTCTCAATTCTATTAATCTTCTTTTCACCATTATCATCATTTTTTCTATTTGCTCTACTCAAATTTGCTCCTACTCCAACGGTATGTGTATGTCAATATACTTTGGTCTTTTCTATTTTGATTTTCTAATTCATAAACAACTTCTTATTTTCTAGAAACAAATCAAATATTTGTGTACAATAGCCCTTATATTTTAACCTCACCATTAATTTCTTTCACATATTTCTTCAAGGAACGTGCATTGGGAGTGCCTATCTTTAAGATTTTGGTATTTAAACTTCAAGGAACATGCACTGGGGTGTTTTTCTTTAAGATTATGGTATAACTTCAAGGAACTTGCACTAGGGTGTTGATCTTCAAGATTTTCGTGTGTTTTGTCCTCCATCTCCAACGAACTATTTGGACTTTGGACTTAAAGTGTAGTCAACAACAAAAATATAAGCATCTTTTATGACCTCTATTTAGAACGTCTCATGCATATTGAATTCTTTCTATTACATTTGCTTTTATGAGTTATCATTTAATATTTGTTTTCCTATATTTGGTTTCCTTACGTTGTTATCATTATCTTATCTTTAAAAAAAAAAAAAAAAAAAGACACTTCCACGTCATGTTTTCTTATATTCCTATTGTTTTGTTCAAATATAACTTCTTATATTCACCTTTTCAAGTCATATAACTCGTATTAGCATGAAAACGTTTTGAACTTATATTAGAACTCATATTGAAAACGTGAATATAAAATATTTCTATTTGATTTCTATTTGGACTAAAATTTTTAAATATGAGTTCATATTTTTAAATGTGAATTTTCCTATATTTCTAAAAGTGAATTTTCTATTTGAACTTTCTAAACGTGAATATTTCAAAGAAAAAATATGAGTTCTATCTGAACTCAGATTACTTTTTGATATTTTTTTTTCAACAAAATATTTAGTTGAACGCTAACTTAGAGTTTAGAAAAAAAAAACAAAAAACCTTATTCTTTTATGTAATTTAGAGTTTGAAAGAAAAAAAATCTTTTAACTCCCACGAAAATACTGCATACAAAATATGACCACACTTTTCTTTTTTAATCTTTTCTTTTATTTGGTTAGTTTGATAATTGTTTAATATTTTCTCTAATTAATGACTTTTTTTTTTTTGGATACAGGTATAAATGTCTGTGGAGTGTGAGAGGTAAAGGCCGGAGTTCAACTCTCCAGGAGGGAGTTTCACACACATATACACTTAGATTATGCTAGAATAGAAATTCTATCTTGACTCTTTTTTAAAGAGTGGGAATGATATATATTTTTGTCTATGTTTTTTTTTTTTGGTGCTTATAGGGTTTGATTAATTATTTTAGTGTATGTGTTTTAAGTGGTGCTTTGTCTTCCTCCTATTATTTTTGTTTGTTGTTTCTCTTACTTTTAAGTCTTACTCTCTATTTTTTTGTATTTTTTTTAGGGTGATATATCAACAATTTTGTTAGATTGCATGGCAGGCACATTGGATGAATTCAAGGGAGCAAAGTGGTAGTCAATCTATCAAGTAGTTGTTAGTGAACATTTTTTGTAAATATCCTATTATATGAAATTTAATATTGTCTTTTTTTAATGTGAAGAGTTTGTGTCTTAGCATAATGATAAAGAACTAGTTTCTGAGCACGCGCGTCATAAAGAACTAGCCTCTGAGCGCGTGCTCAGAGGCTCTTCAATTTTTTGGTAAAGGTTAATAATTTGCATTCATTATAATTTATAGCATTTATTATAATTTGGGATAACTACATTTTTCAATCACAAAAAAAAAAAAAAAAAAAAAAAAAAAACTAGGGGTATGATGAAAAAATTATTTCACCATACATAATACTCATTACACCCCTAGGTTTTTTTTTTTTTTTTTTGTGATTGAAAAATGTAGTAATTCTAAATTATAATAAATGCTCTAAATTGTAATGAATGCAAATTATTAACTTTTACCAAAAAAATTTAAAAGCCTCTGAGCACTCGCTCACTCGCGTGCTCAGAGGCTAGTTATACTTTATAGATCAACAACTCTTAATGGTCTACTGCACTGTACTCCAAATACATTAACATACCAATCAAAAGACTCCACTTCTACGATCAAGACAAATCATCATTATATGTTATAGTCTTTTGTGTGTTAATCTCATCAACATACCTAAATCATAAGTAATACAACTATTCATCAAATAAATTCATAATATTCAATGTTCATATAATCTCATAAAATAAAGCACATACAAATTGAATTTTAGGGCATAAATCCTAACATTTGCCTCCATCTGGTGATAATAAATTGTGTTTGGATTCTTCTCCTACTAGGGCTTTTGATCCAAAGAATGCTTACAGACTAACAAATGGTTGCTCTAATCCACCATCAAACTTTATAGGACAATGGATCTAGAAAAGGTGGATACCATGCCGAAAATTCAATTATTTATTTGGAAGTGTTTCCTTAATAGTATTCCAATTAAAGCCATGCTTGAGGCCAATGGTTTTCCTGGTGGTAATATGTGTGGACTATTCTCAAAAATCATAAATGATTAATTTCGTTCTAAATGTCGCAGCAATTTCTATTTCAAAGCATAATCAGAGTTTGTTAAAAAAAATCATCTTCAATTAATGTACAAAATCATGGAGTCCATTAAAATATCAACTTCCATTTTATTGTGAAATCTAGTTTTGATAATATTTATGGTTAAAAATAATCAAAATAATCATTCCATAGTTGTTGTGAAAATTGGAAGATTAACAAGTATAAATACAACTGTACAACCACTTTAAAAACAACTGAAACTTAGTCATCAACACAATAAAAAAATATTTCACAATTTTTAAGTCCAAATGTTGAAATTCTATGTTGAATAGTAATTTTTAATGATTTATGAATCTTGCTTTTAAAAATTATTTAAGCATAAAATATATTAATCGATAGTAGTGCTCAATTGTGAATTCAGTTTACTTATAAGAAAGAAAAAAAATACAATAATAAGAACTAGCCAATTGAATCACACCTAAATCTCAAAGTCCCAAACTTAAAATATTGAGTCGCAAATAAGTAAACAATCAAAGTGTCATACCAATATATTTTTATTTTTCATATCAGCTTTTTTTTTTTTGAAGAGTTTTTTTTTTTTTTTGTTTCATTAGTAAAACTAAAAATCGATTTTTTTTTAAAGGGACCATCAGCCACAACTATGGACTAATAAACTTAATTAATTTTGAGGTTTTTTTTGGGGTTAGATGACTATTTTTCTTTTTCTTTTAAAATTTAGTTTCAATTTTGAAGGGGGCCATATGAATGTTTTAACCAAAAATCCCCCGGTGTAAGGGTACCTCCATCCCTAATTAGGGTTCTAGTATCATACCAAAAGACAAAGGATTCTAATAACATGGTAGATTCTTCATGTAACAACATTTGGGATATAATTTTTTTCACAATTTTTTTGTAACTTACCACTGACATTATTTCTATGTGTACCCATTATAATATGTCATCTTAAAAGTTTATATATATATATATATATATATATATATTTATTTCAAATTTTTGTTATCACTAGTTCTTCAACTCACTACGTAATGTACGGCTCAAACAAGTATTTATATAAACTTCTAATCACATGACTTATTTAATAGTCATATCACTCGTACAATTTAACACGCTCTTATGAACTGTCAATGGATATAAGGAAATTCCATCCAAAAGCCAAGTAAAAATCTTGTTTGATGGTAAGAAATCCATGACAAAAAACCCTGTATGGTAATAACTTTATTTGCTACCATACAGGACACAAACCACAACACAAATGAACAATATAAATATGATAGTTTCTCTCTTTCCTCTCCTCTGCCCCTCACAACATATCACACACTCTGAGAAACAGAGAGATCGAAAGTTCAATGTTCTGTCTTGAGCCATGGTTATCACAAGTTCAGAGAGTCGCTCACCCACCACCAAAGTCCCTTCAGGGCCTCCTCCAATTGAAGTCTTCTCAGTAAAATGTGAGTCTTGTGGATTCACAGAGGAGTGTACCCCTGCATACATTCATCGCGTCAAAGAGCGGTACCAAGGCCGCTGGATATGCGGGTTATGTGTGGAGGCGGTGAAGGATGAGGTGATAAGATCAGACATGCTTATCTCTACTGAAGAAGCTCTTAACCGCCACATAAGTTTCTACAAGAAATTCAGATCCTTACGTTCTAGCTCTTTAAAACAAGGAGCAGAGCACCCCATCTCTGCTATGGGCAGGGTTCTCAGGCGAAGCCTGGACTCCCCAAGTCATCTTCGCACTAGTTCAAGTTCTGATTTGAAAGTTGTTGAAGGAGTTCGTAATTCTGGGTTGGTACGCACTGAAAGTTGTGTCCCTTATCTGTCCCGTTAATTGGGTATTTCATAGTTGAAACTTCTTATGGTAAACAAGAAAAACAGAGTTCGTCTGTTTTTTCTTTTTTGAATGGCTTTTGTGGTCGAAGTCGTATGGTTTTGGGAAAATGGATGCTGATTCTCATGAGATATGTTTTTATAAGAAGAAAAAAAAATTGCTGTACTTTTCATTTTGTATATAATATAATTGACAGACCAGTTCTAAACTAAATTTCCGAGATATAGTCTCTTCTTGTGCTCTGTTTCTCAAATTCTGCAAGTCCACAAATTTGGCTTGCCTAAGGCCTAAGGGAGTAATCCTTGTATGGTTAAATTATATCAATGACAAAGCAATTGAATAGCTCCATTACCTTTTTAAATTTGCATGATTTCTGATTGGATTAATTTCAATCTTTTAGCCTCTTTTCGTTTCATACAAAGAAAGAATGAGATTCTAGTAAGTTGTTTTGCTATCAATCCTTTGTTTTGCAATCAATCCAAACCTGTGTAGAAGAAAATGGTCAAGGACTGAATTAATTTTGATTGTGTTGGAGCTTGGCTGTATGTGTTGATTGAAAGACGGAATAAAGGAATCTTACAGCAGATCATTTTCATGATTTTTCGTGTAATTAGTTGGTTCTGAGTCAATTTTCAGCGTGGCCAGTTGTGTGAAATGGATTATATGGAAGGTACTCAGATAAGGCTTTGGTAAGTGCACAATTGGTAACCGAAACCAAATGCTGACACATACTGCAATTTCAGAGAAAGTTCCCATAAAGAGAAGGCAGTTTTGAGCATGGTAATTATCACTGATTTGTGTTGGGTTGGTAGAAATTTATTAAGGTGAGAATTCAAAATTTTTTAGAGATAACCAATTTTTTTTTTTTTTAAATTTGTGAGACGTTGCAATCTCCAGATCTAAATTCCCACATCCACGGTTGAATAATTTTTTCTCACAACTTTGAGGAATTTTATTTCTAAATAACATTATATATAAAAAAAATTAGTTAGCTGTCACGTTTCAAAATAATATTGGAAACTAGCATCTTGAGTTTTAAAAACTTGAGTTCAATGTCAAACTCGAGTTTTAAAAACTCGAGACCCAAATGATAGAAGCTGAGATGGCAAAAAATCCCACGTGGAACTCGAGTTTTTAAGACTCGAGTTCCACCATTTTATTTTCCCTACCTTCTTCATCATCGCGTCTGTTCCTTCTTCATCGTCGCTGTTCCTCCTTCATCGTCGCGTTTGTTCGGCTTCGTCTTCCTCGCATTCTGGGTTTCTTCATAATCTTCGTTCTGGGTTCGATCGGTACGGGCTTCGTCTTCCTCGTTCTGGGTTTTGGGTTTCGATCGGTCTTCCTCGTTCGGGGTTTTGGGTTTCGATCGGATTTCTCTGGATTTCTGGATTTCTCTGGGTATCGATCGGTCTTCCTCGGATTTCTGGATTTCTCTGGGTTTCGATCGGTCTTCCTCGGATTTCTGGATTTCTCTGGGTTTCGATCGGTCTTCCTCGGATTTCTGGATTTCTCTGGGTTTTGGGTTTCGATCGGTTTCGATCAGTCTTTCTCTTCTGGATTTCTCTTTCGTTCTGGGTTTCTAGATCGGTGCTGGGGTTCTGCCTTTGGTAGAACTCGAGTCTAAGAGACTCGAGATCTACGTGGCATTTCTTACCATTTCGGTCCAAGTCATCAGTGCAAAGCAAGTATCGGATACTCGAGTTTAAATATATATCTTGAGTTTCTAAAACTCGAGATGCTAGTTTCCTTAATAATTTAAAACATTGCCTAACTTACTATATAATTACTCTTCACACTGCTGCACATTCCCCCCAACTTTGAGTGATTGTTTATTACTTACACAAATGCCTATTAATTTTTCTTCGTTACTCACGCTCTACCACGTTAAAATTGTGGCAAAAAAGTTATGCAATAGTTTGTGTTACTGGATTTTCTTTTCTTCTCACATTTTAAAGTTATCAAAATCTAAAGATATCTCATTTCCCCAACTAATCTTGAACTACTGAACTAGCTAATACTGTCCTCACACTCTAATTCACGGAGACTAAATAGTAAATAGTGATTGGAGTAGTTAATCATTCAAGTTTAAGACCATGTGACAATCTATTCTTCAAGACAATGACTGTCTCTGCTAGACAGAAGCTGCTTGACATGTCTAGTTAAAAATTTTTGGCAAGTGTGAACTCCTAGAATCTTTCTAATCTGGCAACGAATGTGACACGGTTTTTTATTTTTTTTTTTTTTTATATATAGAATCTAGGCGGTTAGATTAGATCCAAGGTCTTTTTTTGGTTCATCTAGAGATTTACCCGCGGGACCAACTGATTCAATTCTAATAGTTCAATCATGTTTAGTTAAAATTCTACCTGATTTTATCTTTATCTTTTGATTTTTGCTAAACGAAAGAGGGTAGGGGGCGACCAAAGTGGCAATCTTATTTGGGCGTGAACATAGGAGCATTTTATCTGCAAGGTCTGGGGCCCTATGAAAGTGCAGAAGGACCACAGTGAGCCATGGCTTCCCAACCTCACGAGAGACACTAGTGAACCTTGAGTTGGTGAGCGACGCAACCCAAGTGAGTCTATATTCGGACTTGAACCTTGGACCACACACTCAACGCATATTGTGCGTCACCCAAAACCACTCAACCACACCCTTTCAATGGTGATTTTATCTTCTTCTCTCTTCTTTTTCCCGTCAGCCATAAAAAATAATCAAACATAAGTAGATATTAGTAAACAATGTCAACCTTTATTTATCTATCAACATTTAAAATGTGTGTCAAATTAGAGCCTGAAAATTCTCTTCAAAAGTAAGATGCATACATTTTATCTCTACTCATCTTACATCTGTTCTGTATAAGGGTCGCATGTGTCAGTGTCTTGAAGAATATCATCCTTAATCAGATATCACCTAGTTGTTGTTTTATGACTCTATTACCACATATTTTGAGAGGTTTTTTCCTTGTTCTTTTCATTAGTTAATATCAGTATGCTTTATTACCAAAAGAAAAAGAAAAAAAATCATGTGTTAGTTCCAAGTCTTCCACAACTCCAACACATTTCTTGATATTAAGTACCTTTAAACCTAAATTTTTGTTCTTTTATGTACACATCTTAAAGATTCTTCATACATATCTTTGATGCTGGAAAATCTAAGAACTAAACTGAAAGAAGGGGGGGGGGGGGGGGGGGGAGAACATTTTAATCATTTTTCATCCAAAAGGGAAAAGACATTTAGAAAATATCTAAAATGATTTTAACTGTTTAGTGTTACAGCCTCTGAGAGTGATGTTGCCCTGTGGCAAAATCATTACCAGTCCTGCTCTTTTCCCATTTCTATTTGCCTTTTTCTTATTTCATTAGTCAGCTGTTTGGCTTGAAAAGCAAGTCCATCACTACATTAGTAGTAGTAGTAGTACAAATATTTTCCATCGTTTACCTATCCAATAAACAGGTCTCTATGACTCGTATTTCGTACATAAATGATAAAACTGTAATGAAAGTCCACTTGGAAGAAAATAAGAAGTTTATAGAAACCCAAAAAAAAAAAATCACACTTTGATAGGATAGATTGTTAGTGGTAGGTTAGGAAGCATGGAAATTGGGTATTGTATGACTGTATGTGTGTTAGACATTTGACATGCTTCGGACATTTCTCCATGTGTCCCACTTATGTCATTTAAAAAAAAAAAAAACACGATCAGAGTATAAAAATAAGAGAAATTGAATACCCTTTTTCACAAAACAAAGAGTGCATTCATGCACTAAATTGTAATAATGCATTTGAAAATTAATAAAATATATTTATTCTTAGTTTGTATTCTTTATATATATATATATAGAAGAATTCTTAAATTGTATTCTAATTTCTAAATATCTTTTAATAGTCAAGGATTTGCTTTACTACCCAAGATTACTTTTTAATATGATATATATTTAAAATTGTATTAAAAATAAATGTGTAATAATATATGTAAACTATAAATAAAACTATACTTAATAATACTATACTTAATAATTACTCCATATCGTGTTCTATTTTTTTTTAAATTGTCGTGTCACTTTGTCGTGCCTATTCATATACTAGTGTCCATGCTTTTTAGATGGTAGGTAAAATATATATATATATATATATATATATTGATATTAACAGTGAATTTAAAATGAAAACTACTAAAAACTAACCAACTCGATTTTTTTTTTCCTCCTTTTCTTTTTGTTTACGTAGCATTGCTAGGAAGAAAAACCAGCAATTTGAGCCAATGGTTCAGAGCTTTACAAGGCATTATTATTTGTACCATTCTTCAAAAATATTCCACTATCTTATGCTTCCGTGGCATGCACAAAAAAACAATTCCCATTCTCCACTGAGTCAGATTATGTTTTAGATCCCATGATTGGTTTTTAAGAAATTTATATGATTTCTTTTTTCACTTACAGAAATTTATATTATTTCAGTGACCCCCCACCTGGATCTAAAACTAAAAGGATGGATACATAATTATAAAAGTCACATTCATCGGGCAAGTTAGGCAACTTTCTTCGTTGTTCTCTCATAATTCTGTGGTAGGTCCAAAGAGTCTTTGGAAAAGACACTACTGGTGGCAATCTGTCCCTTTGGTTTGGTACAATTTTAACTCCTTCCTTCACCAATGCGTGGATATTATTATTCCGATTTTTTTCTACTATTCAACATACTCCCAGTAAGGATGTCCGGGTGTATTATCAGCTAAATTAAATTAATAAGTATAGGGATACAATATTTTCACAATAGTTAACATGACTTTATAATGATTAGTGTATTATATAAATAGTGTCAACAACAAATCTATGTGAAAGTGATGGCCAGTCTAGTGTTAGTTCTTATATTTATAACCTTCTGTGATTTGAAAAGAAAATTCTTAGATACTTCCAAAGTATAGAGAAATTGTGTTTCTTCATCTCACATTCATGGTGAAACCTGCTATAAATATAGAAGGAGAAAGCACTGTTCTTCGTACCCTAAGAACATCTAAAAATTACTTGGTTTGGAATGATAAAATTTTTAGAATGTTCCCTCAAGCTCGGTACAACAATTGGGTAAGTGGTAAAACTAATTCATTATTAATCTATTCCTAATACTAGAAAGGTATTTTCAGACATGTTTTTTTTTTCTTAGGGATAAGTTTCTTTCGATGACTTGTGAGATGTTGAGAAATTGCATTTTTTACTGTCATGAAGGGATGCCGTCATGTAGTCCTGGTGGAAAAACCATTAGTGCTAAGAAAACAGACTATAAATCTTGGTTCTATACTCTGTTCTGTTCTCTGTGGTCTTTTTTAATCCAAGAGTCCTTGTGTATGGTACATCATAAACTTTGATGTGTGAATAATGGAACGTAGTGGGCCATTTTTGTTGAAAAACTTGCATTGGAGATTTAGAGATTTTGGAATATTCGAAGACTTGAGATAATAAGAATCTGTTGTAAATTAAGGCACATTATTAATGTAATAATTAGCCAAATAACACATACATAAATACATAATAATAATCAAAACAACAAATTCCAAACAATCAATGATGCCCACAAGTGTTTGGAAGTCAAGCTTACAAATGATGTAAGTATACTCAAGCCAATGATCAAGCAAAGTTTTTGTCTGATTTGGATGATTGCTTGAAAGAGTCTTCATAAATCTCGCAATCTTCAAATAGATGCATGGTTCATTACCTTTACTTTACTTAAAACACAATGAATAAACACAACTTTTTTTTTTATTATTCGATTGATGGGATTGAGAGAATTTGAACCCTAGACCTTCTTTTATTAGAAACACCAAACCTTGTTTTTAAACATGTTTTAGCATGCCACCATGCTTTTTTGGTGCGATGGTCACTTCACAAGTATAAGTGCTTGTAAGGTGTGGAGAGCATGGGCAGGTATTTAAGCTTACAAGAGGAAGTTTCATACACTTATACATTTAGATGAAGATATAGTAGAATTTCTATCTTGTATTAAAAAAAAAAAAAAAAAAAAACATATTTTAGCATCGAAAATTTCTAATTTTAACCTAAATCCTTACATAGTCGTTAATTATGTTAGTAGGCACTTTCTTTGTCCATTAGTTGTAGCCTAACTGTATGGTTAGTAAAATACACAAAGATTATAGTGCTATGATTCTTCTCCAAGTTGTCTTCTGTTTGACAGTAAACAAGATCAGGCTGCAGATTTGCCATTAGATTTATTAGGCAAGAGCATATTTGAGTTGGAGTTTGGTGTTGTTCCTTCACAACAAAAAGCTGCTCCATCCCAACATGGCTTCTTCAGATTGAAAAACACCTAAATTTTAGATAAATTTTAAAAGTAGTTTTAAATTATCAAAATCTCAAGATATCTCAATTCCCACAACTAGGAACAGAACTAGGATTTGAAGTTGAGGAGGGCAAATATAATTTTCTTGAGGGGAGAAAATGCAATTTTTCTTGGACTTATTTTCTAAAATCTTAAATATATACCTACTATTTAATATTTTTTTTAAATTTGGAGGGGGCCATAGCCCCCCTCAGCCTGTATGTGGTTCCGTTCCTGTCCACAACTAATCTAGAACTAGCTAATACTGTCCTCACACTCTAATTCACGGAGACTAAATAGTGAATCGAGTAGTTAATCATGCGAGTTTAAGACCATGTGACAATCTATTCTTCAAGACAATGACTGTCTCTGCTGGACAGAAGCTTCTTGGCATGTCTAGTTGAAAAATTTTGGCAAGTGTGAATCCCTAGAATATTTCTAATCTGACCACGAATGTGACACATTTTTTGATACAGAATCTAGTCGGTTTTAGATTAGATCCAAGATCTTTTTTTAGATTAGATCCAACCCACACAGTTCAGTGGTTGTTGCGTTGGACAGAGGGCTTAAATGTGTTGGAGGTTGTTGGTTCTATACCTGATGAATGCGTTTCTCCCTAGTACATGTATTTTCCGTCGTTATCCAATAATTATTATAGGCGAAAAATCCATTTTAGTCCCTACATTTTCACGCGATTCCCATTTTGGTTTCTAACTTTTTTTTCCACCGATTTTAGTCTCTATCCTGGAAAACGCCTTTCGTTTTCGTCCCTAACGTTATATCAGAGACGAAAATTGCACAATTGGCAAACGGCATGCATTATTGGCACACTAAAAGCTGTTGTGGCCATTAAAATAATAATAAAAAATGCAATGTCAACATTTAAATTAAAAAAATTAATTGATTAATTTTAACTAAAAAAAAATTAAAAACAGAAAAAAAAAAAAAAAAAACAAACAAACAAACAAACAAACAAACCTTGAGATCAAACCGTGTCTTGAACAAGAAAAAATAAGAACCCAGTTCCAGATCTAAGAGCAAAGAAAGAAAAAAATGCCCATAAAAAACCCATAAACAATCCAATCTCCAACAAACCCATATTTTTTCTTAGGAAACAAACACAAAATAAACCTAGAAATTTTAGCTAAAATACAAATTCATAAATCCCAAAGCCCCCATTTTCTCAAATCCAACAAAATAATCAAAGACCCATTACAAGCCACACCCAAAATCTGGTGGCACCGTGGATTTGGCAGCAGTGTGGATCTAGTGGTGCCGTGGGTCTGGTGGTTTCGATGGCATGGTCTTCTGATAGGTTGCCAACCTCGCCTCCAATGATGGGCTGCTCAAGCTCGTCAATGATGGCTGTGATTTCTCGCCGATGATGGGTTGCCAAGCTCGCCGATGATGGTTTGCTTAAGCTCATCGATGATGGGTTGGGTTTTATGTGTTGTGGTGCAATGGTAGTGGTGTGATGGTAGTGGTGTTGATCTAGCGATGTCGGTGGCTAGATGTGGCAGTGATCTATCTAGGTTTAGATCTGGGTTTTGTGTGTATGTTTTGATATGGGTTTTGATCTAGCGGCATTGATCTGGGTTTTGTGTGGGTTTTGTGTGTGTTTTGCAGTGAGGCATGGATTGATTTTTTTTCTTTTGGGTTCAGATGGATTGGATGTGGCAGTGATTTGGTGGGTATTTTGTGGGTGTTTTTTTCTTTCTTTGTTCTTAGATTTGGAACTGGGTTCTTATTTTTTCTTGTTCAAGACACGGTTTGATCTCAAGGTTTGGTTTTTTATTTTAAATTTCTGTTTTTAATTTTTTTTATTTAGTTAAAATTAATCAATTAATTTTTTTTAATTTAAATGCTGACGTGGCATTTTTTATTATTATTTTAATGGTCATGTCAGCTTTTAGTGTGCCCACAGTGCATGTCGTTTGCCAGCTGTGTAATTTCCGTCTCTAATGTAACATCAGGGACAAAAATGAGTGGCGTTTTCTAAGATAGGTACTAAAATCGGTGGGAAAAAAAAAAGTTAGGGACCAAAATGAAAATTGTGTAAAAATGTAGGGACAAAAATGTAGGGACTAAAATGAGTTTTTCGCCATTATTATAAACAGGTCTCTATGACTTGTATTTCATGCATAAAGCTAAAACTGTAATGAAAGTCCACTGGGAAGAAAATAAGAAGTTTATAGAAACTAGCATGGAAATTGGGTATCGTATGTGTGTTACACACTTGACATGCTTTGTACATTTCTGCATATGTCCCAGTTATGCCATTTATAAATAATAAAAACGATCAGAGTACTAGAATAAGAGGAATGGAATACCCTTTCACAAAACAAGGAGAGCATTCATGCACTAAATAGTAATAATGTATTTGAAAATTAATAAAATATATTTATTCTTGGTTTGTATTTTTTTTTTTTTTCCTAGAAGAATTCTTGGATTGAATGCTTATTTCTAAATATCATTTTTTTTTTAGTGTTTTAAGCTATAACGTCTACTCTAATGATAGTTCTTTATCATTAAACCAAGACACCAATTAGTTTTTGGTATAGGTGAGAATTAATAAATATCCTTTGATAGTCATGGATTTGCTTTATTATCCATTATTACTTCTACTTTGATATATATTAAAAATAAATGCATAAAATATATGTAAACTATAAATAAAACTATACTTAATAATTACTCCATATCGTGTCCTATTTTTTTAAAAAAATTGTCGCGTCACTCTGTCGTGCTTGTTCATATACTTGTGTCCATGCTTCTTAGATAGTAGGTAAAAAAAAAGTGATATTAACAATGAATTTAATTAAAAATTACTAAAAACTTGCCAACTTAATTATTATTATTTTTTCTTTTTGTGTATGTAGCATTGCTAAAAAGAAAACTAGCAATTTGAGCCAATGGTTCAGAGCTTTACAAGGCATTATTAATTTGTAGCATTCTTCAAAGATATTCCAATATCTTATGCTTCCGTGGTATGCACAAAAAAAAATTCTCATTCTCCAATGTCGCAATTGATGCAATCGTCGAAGACCTTCCAATAAAAGAAGGCCTCCACCTGTAAAAATATATATATATATATATATATATATATATATATAATATTTATTTATATATTTTAATTAAAAAAATTAAGCACTTTTATTGGCCAATAAAATGCATTAAAAAGGCTTCATTATATCCTAAATTATTTCACTCCATAATTGATTGATGGGACATTTTTTCACTATGATAGGACCTTTTTCTGCCCCTCTCTTACTTTTCTACACAAGCCATTGATGGGAGTGGGACACATTTATTTATTTCACTGCACAAGCCGGCCTAGTTTTTAGTCATAGGACAGGTTGAGAAAATATTAATACAAAATATTGATACAAAATTCTGCCTTGGACCCTTTTCTGCTATCATGGGACACATTTTTTGCTTTTACACTTAGCCGTAAGAGTACAGGCTGGACACTTAGGGGGTGTTTGAGAGAGTAGTTTAAATTATGTTGTTTGGGTGTTTTTGATATACATGTGGGTGAAAAAGCGTATGAAAAAGTACGTAATATTGTTTAAAATGTGTGAAAATGTATTTAAACATGCTTGCTAAACACCCCCTTAGTTTTTTAAAATTAAAATTAATATAATCTTATTTAAGGTCTACTATATCACAAAAAAGATTAAGTGAATTAGCTATATTATCAATTAAAAAAGAAATATTAGAGGAACTTAAATACAAGAACTTAATTCATAATTTTGCATCTCAAAAAGCAAGAATATAGATTTTAAATAAAAAAATTTAATATGTATTATTTGATTAATATTTAAATATAAAAAGACCCTACTTAAAATTTTCGCTTAAGCCCCCTAAAGTTGTTAAGCCGGCCCTGGTCCAATGTGTAAAATTTTGTTTTAGATCCCATGATTGGTTTTTAAGAAATTTATATGATTTCTTTTTTCGCTTACAGAAATTTATATTATTTCAGTCCCCACACCTGGACCTAAAAGGATGGATACAAAATTACAAAAGTCACATTCATCGTACAAGTTAGGCAACTTTCTTTGTGGTTCTCTCATTCTTCTGTAGTGGGTTCAAAGACACAACTGGTGGAAATCTGTCCCTTTGGTTTGGTACAATTTTAACTCCTTCCTTCACCAATGCGTGTATACTATTATTTCGATTTTTTTTTCTACTACCCCCCCAGTAAGGATGTCCTTGTGTATTATTAGCTAAACTAAATTAGAGGTGTCATGTCCACAATATTTTTACAATAAATTATAGGTGATTAGTTGTTATTAGTTCAAATTTGAACTTAACACTAAGATTATTTTTTTGTCCCAACAACAATAACCAGTAATAACCTGTCACTTATAATTTGTTATAAGAATAAAAAAATATTGTGAAAAATGTTGTAGATATATCATTTCTTAAACTAAATTAATAAGTTTAAGGATACAATATTTTCACAACAGTTAGCATGACTTATAATATTAGTGTATTGGGTAAATTCCACTCACATCCCCTGAGATTTGAGCTTATGCCAATCAGGTCCATGAGATTTCAAAATTGACCACTTTAGTCCCTAAAGACAACTTTGTCCCTAAACACCGTTCTCTCTTCTCGGTAACTCTCTCCTCCTTCATCCCTCTCTCTCTCTCTCAAGTTATCTTTCTTGCTTACTTATTTTAATCCAATGATAACCTCTTATTTAACTGTTGCAAATGGATGTATATACATACACTACAGAATTTAGATGCTTAACACGAAAATATTGACTTCTACCCGCACCAAAAACATAAATAAAATACAAAGTGATCAAAAAAATAAAAAATAAAAATAAAAATTGGAGAAGACTCTTAAGGTTAACCAAAGCTCTTATCTGAGACTCAAACTAATGAGAGTGATATAACATTGGATCCCAAACAGCTGCTAGGCCATTTTCATGTTTGGTTTATTTCCCACAGACCTTTCGAAAACGCAGAAGAGATCAATAGGAAAACATCAAAACATATGCAAAACAATACAGCTCAACTATCAGATAATTTATTTTAAAATGCTTTTATTTGTTGTAAACAGAAATAAGACCAGTTCTACATAGTACATAAGGCAATCTGAAATCTCCTTTTTTTTTTTCTTTTTTCTTTTTTCTTTTTTTGTAATACATTAAAATTGGCAGGAGAGGCACAACCTCAACAGCAGATTTTGTTGCATGTATCATGATCCTCCATGTTGAACTCAGATCATGAAGACAGAGCAAGCATACCTCACTGCAAGGCCAACTTATTAGCCAAAATTAATTCCCTGAGCCAATGGTAGTTCACTTCCATAATTGATTGTACTGAGAAGGAGAAGAATGGTTAAGTCATTGTGAAAAGTACCCAAAAAAAAAAAAAAAAATTGAACTGAAGAATGAGAATGTTCGTGCACAAATATCCAAGCAAATCAATCAGTAAAATATTACCATGTTGATCGTCGCATGTATTGCTTCCAAGAGTCGCTTCCTGCTTCACGACCACCACCAGTTGCCTTTTCTCCACCAAAAGCACCACCAATTTCAGCTCCATTTGTAGGTATGTTTACATTCACTATACCACAATCACTGCCATGTGGCCTACAATAATACTCTAAATACATCAACAATTGATACATATTGCATAGAAGAGAGATATACAGATATTATAGAATAAGTACAGATTTACAGATTTTTACATTTCATAGAAAAAATTTTAATTGGATGCAAAATGCTCTATTACACTATTTAACGAGGTTATAATTGTCATTGAATACATCAGTAGAAAAGTAACTTGTAACATTAAACCTTACACATCTGTAGTTTCCAACAGTGATCAGATTAGAACTTCAAAACAAAAGTTACAATCTTTTACTAACTAATTTAGTTAAACATACCTGTTAGTGTCTACAATATAAATAAAAACATGCAAAGCTCAAACATACAATTATATAAGTCTTTCAAACAGAAAGTAAAGATCGATTTTATGAGCACTCACCCTATCCATTTAAATATAATCTCAGGCTTGCGTGTGAAGATTGAACTACTCAATCCTTGTGGTACCGAATTGTTCATTTCAATTGCTTCATCTAGAGTCTGTGCAAGTTTTCAAATGCAAAATGAGAACTTTGATCTGATGAGAATATCAATCAAAACCATACATGCAAATGGATGTAATTTCATGAAGAAATTACCTTGAATTTCATAACATATAGAACAGGACCAAACAATTCTTCTTTCACTATGGAGGCATCTGGGGAGATCTCAACAATGGTCGGCTGCACAAAATTTCCATCTGATTCTATAACTGATCCACCTACCAGGATTTTCCCTCCCTGATTATACAAGTATCAAGTAGTTATGTGAACAAAAACACTTAGTACATCATATGAGGTCAAATGATTGAAGATGCTTACAATAGTCAATTACAAGAGACAGAATACATGCCTGGGATTTTATGCTTGAAATCCCTTTCTCAAAGTTGTCCCTTGAGGCACGTGTATGTACTGGTCCAACCAGAGTTCCTTTCTCCAAGGGGTCCCCAACTTTGACTTGCTTGTAAACTCCAATTAGTTGATCTAATACCTTCTGGTATATGCTTTCATGAAGATACTACACCCAAAGTAAGCAAAGAAATTACTGTAAGGGATACTTACCAAAAAAATAATTGCTGTAAGGGCTAACTATGACCACATTGGAACCGTCATTAAATTGTAAACAGAAATATATTACCAGTCTGCGGCATGTTGTGCAGCGCTGACCAGCTGTACCAACAGCTGCAAACAAAATAGAACGCGCAGCTAGGTCTATGTCGGCATCATCCATGACAATTATCGCATTGTTCCCACTTAATTCAAGCAAGCATTTGCCAAACCTTTCATTTACCGTTTTCTGGACTATTGAACCTACCTATAATTCAGAAGGCAGGAGACACGCTTAGATGAAGAAGATGTGGATAAAAACTCTGACCCAAAAATTGATTTAAAAATATAATAAAATTTCCCTAAATAAGCGGCATATATGGGCACCTGGGAGGCAGGGTTTGACTATATGCTTGTTACACTTTTATGTAACAGCAATTTATCAAAGATAGGACTGTGTGTGTGTGTGTGTGTGTGTGTGACTATATATATACATATAAATTACACGTGACTTTGAGTTTTAATATGCGTCAGACTTTGCAAGGAATAGCTCTTTTACACCAACAGTTGTTTTAAAAAATGCATTAGTAAATCATAATGGGTACCAACCACTGAGAATATGTTTCTTGGTCCAAAACTTTTATATACAATTCAACTTATCTCACACAGAAAACTCATGTTTTCACTTTCAAGAATCGATGAACTTTATGTCTATTTTAAATATATTCATAAAAGAGTGATGCTAATAGCAGTGGCACAAACAAATCATAAATTTACCTTTGAGCTTCCAGTGAATGAGACCAGTGCTATACGTGTATCTTTTGCTATTGCTTGACCAATTTCAGCACCTCCACAGAAAGATGTGAATATTGCACCAGGCAAGTTGTTCTTCTCAAAAACCTCTGCCACAAGCTTAGTCACAGCAATAGTTATCAATGGAGTCGTTGGAGCACCCTTCCTGACATGCATAGCATGGTAAGTAACAACTCCTGTAATCTATGTAAAATAGGAATGTAATCAAACATACTTCTGTACTCAGTGGCAAGGAACTGAAGATATTGAAAAGTGATTTTTTTTAGAAAATAATGTTACTATAAACTACTAGGGTACTAGATATATCAATTAATCTACCTGTTTAACACAGGTGCTTCCCTTCTCAATAGAATAAAGGCAAAAAAGCCCTTAACATCATATTTAAGTTGGTTTTTTTTTTTTTTCGGAAGGAGGGATTCAACAATAATAGGAGCACATGCAAAAATAGTAGCAATAGCACACATTTACAGCGGGGGTTGGGAATTCAAACTGTGTGATACCTTGAAGAATGAAGAAGTAAAAAAAACTCAACAATGGAATATTTGGATATCATGTTAGAATTATGATACAAGGATCATTAACCTAACTTTTTTCTTATAAAACGTTGTAAATAGTTTGAGCCATTATTCAAGTGCAGAAGATGCAATAGAATAAACTAAGACAACTGGTCTAAACATTTATCTTCTCAATTGAATTTCAGAAGAAAATATCTTGGTATTAAAGAAAATCATGGCTGAAAGAATAAGTGAAACAAATGTAAGTATAAGCCTTTAAATCAGGAGATAGATCAATCAGCTTTGGCTCAATGGCACTCATGGGTTCAAAAATCAAAACCCACTGGGTGCGAGTAAACTACAAATAAAAAATTAAAGTCAGGAAATGGACATATAACTTACCACACAACACAGTTACCAGCGACTAAAGCAATGCAGGCATTCCACCCTAAAGCAACAGAGAAAATAATTATTAATGGCTTAATGGCAGGCAGTAAACAAGTGTCATAACATAGGCACCTGAATAAAAATTTCACATCTAAACAGACATGGAATTTTACAATCACAAATAGTATATGTCTAATCAATAAAAAATTTCTCATCCATCCATCTGCATGTTAATCTTGTATCATGTTGTAAAAACATTGAAAAAAATAGCATGGCATATTATAGCAGACAGGCATTGCCAGTTTACATCTACTCAGTGTACGATATAAAAAGGAAAGCTAGACAAACGCACCCAACCAATAGCCTGATTAAAAATAAACTCAAAATCTAGGCAAAAGTATTGTTTTGCGTGAATGATAGAGGTCAAGACAAACTGACCCAAAGAATAGCTAGATATGCAAACTCGAAAATCAAGGTAAAACTAAATTTTCACATTAGAAAAAAGGATCCAAACTAATTTTTTATTCATCAGGAATATAGAAAACTATACTTTAAAAGAATCCTTTCAATGTAAACCAGTAGCTAATTGCCCTGCATTCATGGCTAACCTGGACAAGTAAATAATCAGATCCAGGCATCCAGCAAAGTTTATTCAGTCTCATGCTATACTCATAGCATACCAAGGCAGTAAATATACACAAAGAGAACCAATGATGATGCTAGACCCATATTAGTCAAACTAATTAAACAGAGTAGCTCTAAATGATCCTTATCATTTCATGATTTGACAAAATTAAAATTAAGATAACTTTTTCAGTGACAGTGACAGAAGAAGAACACACCAAGAACAGCACATGGGAAGTTGAAAGCAGTGATTACACCCACTATCCCCAGCGGATTCCACACCTGCAGTTAGAGCATGCTCACCTCAATTTGGGGTAACAAAGTCAAATTTAACATAATATTGAATATAATCACATCCCAATGCCTGATTTAGTACTGCACCTCAAACATCATATGATCTGGACCTGGAAAAAGGAAAACAGAAAATATGAGTTAGAATCTTTGAAAGAAACAAGCTCAAGAGAGACAACAATTCTAAAACAAATCCATTCTTGAACTGCGGACTCCATTAAAGGTCAATTAACATTTAAGCCCAGCTATTAAAAGTTTTATTCAGCTATCATGAAGATTCTTATATTTGATGGAACCATTCAAATTAGCAGTCAGAAGATGTATGAGCTTACGTTCGGAAGGTATGATAGATCCATTCAGTTGCCGGCTTAAACCAACAGCATAATCGCACATATCAATAATTTCCTGTTAAAGAATACAGCTTTAGAGTCACTGAAAAAGGTTAAAAAAAAGATCAATAAACACTAACTGATAAGTTCATCTAAACATATCTTGAAGATCGCTAAATTTTCTCAAAAGATCAACTCTCTATGCACCATATGACCATGGAATGCCCACCAACAAGAGAATTTTTAAAAAGCCAAACTACAAATTTGGCATCTGTACATTTTTCACAGTTTAAATTTCTTCCTTATACATTAATAGTGTTAGTTTCGTTCTTCAACTTTCAAAATCACGGTCCATCAATTATTAATTGTGTCAATTTCATCCTTTAGGTTTTAAAATCAAGTCAATTCCATCTCTCAAGTTTCAAAATCAAGTCAATTCCACCTCTCAAGCTTCAAAATCAAGTCAATTTTATCCTTGGTTGTTATCTTGATTAACAATAAAATTAACTTGATTTTGAAAGTTGAGGGACAAAATTGACACAATTAATTATATAGGTAGAGTTTAAAAAACAGAGAAAGAGGGAGAGAGATATAAAATAATATAAACAAGTAAATAAAAATGAAGCAGACAAATGCATATCCCAAATGAAAACAAACACACACACACACACATATTATTGAATTGATCCCAGTTACTCTTCATGGTTCCTCTGCTCATCTAGATCATGTATACAAGTGAGATAGAAAAATTATGAACTATGTAGATATATAAAGCTGTCGATAGTTATAAGCAAATCCTCTTCAATAACCAGAGGGTAAGTAACTACTAAGTAAACCACCTCATCAGAAGTTGCTGGGTGTAGAACAACTCAATTAAATTACCGATTGTCCCAAAAGCTTAAACTATTAGGAAATGGTGAGTGTAATCACTTAACCATAATTCTAACACTCTCTCTCACTTGTAGACCTAAACTTTCCCTTAGTAAGTGGGAGCCTAACAAGTGAAAATTTAACATTTTAAATTAGAAATAGAGTGAAGACAGGGATCGAACTCAAGATCTCTTGCTCTGATACCATGTTAAATTACCGATTGTCCCAAAAGTTAAGTTGTTAGGATATAGTAGATTTAATCATTTGACCATATACTTCTAAGACTCCCCTCACGTATGGGCTGAAACTACCTTTTAATAGGTGAGGCCCAACACGTGGGAATTTAAATCGGAAGTAGAATGAAGGAGACAAAGATCGAACTCAAGACCTTTTATTCTGATACCATGTTAAATTACTGATTGTCCCAAAAGCTAAACTGTTAGAAAATGGTAAGTTTAATCACTTAACTATAATTCTAGCAAACTCACAATAAGAATAAGGCATTGCTATTTCGAACCCCATATCTATAAAATTTAGATAGTAACATAAAGCCCTAAAAGCTGCAAAGGCCTACTTAAAAGTGACATTCAAGAAAGATGCCTCAGGGCACAACCCCAACCTTTGCCTCCTGCCCTTAAAAATAATGAGTAGCAGCATTGTCCAACAAAACACTACAGAATAAATAAAATTAGGCAAAGAATAGTATAGTATCATACTTGAACCTCCCCTATTCCTTCAGGAAGTATCTTTCCCATCTCAAGCGACACAAGCCTACCCAGAAACTCCAATTTAGCTCTTAGTGCATCTCCTATCTGTCTAACTATTTCACCTCTCTTTGGTGCAGGAACCTGCGGAAAGAAAACATCAACTGTCAAACAAAACATATCCAGGCATCCTAACAGAACGCTGCAATTTCACGTGTTTTGATGTCATTAGCAAAGAACATAATCAACTGACACTCATCCATTTCTTGGCTGCTTCATTGCAAGCTTTCATTCCCTCCTCATAATCTTGAATAGATGCTTCAGTGACTCTAGCAATTTCCTAGATCCAAATGCAAAAGAATCAGAATATGGTACAGAAATAGCTAATAACCCACAAAGCATAAAGAAAAACACACAAATTCTCATGGATTATCTCTTAATTTTGAACATTTTTTGAATGATCAAACAAATACAACGAGATTGCAGGTTTAACAATCAAGCTCAAACTCAATTCTATTCTATTCAATAATATAAAAAAACCAAAATTTCCTCCTCCCAAGCTGAAAACAAAAACTTCAGCCCAAGTGTTCAATTAACAAAACTGCAACAATAAAATAATAAGCATGACCCACTTTAGGTAAAATTATGATCTTTCCAACGGAGACATCCCTGGTTCAAATCTCCCAATTGTTGTAACTATCGAATTATCAAAATAAATAACCATTTTTCCATGAGGACAGTCCACTGAAGCTTAAACTTACTGATTTCCACAGATCAATAAAACAATAACCCAAAGGACTAAAAAATCTGTAACTAATAAAAATCTATATATCATATTCAGCCAGAACTCAAATCCATCCCTATAATTTTCTTTAAATATGCAATATTTAAAATGAAAAAATAAAATAAAATTCACTAAAATCCGATGAGTAAGGCAAAACCTGATTGTTTGAAGGATTAACAGAGGAGACGACAGGCCCAGTTGCTTTCCATTTACCATCGACATAGCCACCGAGGTTGTTGGGTCCCACACCGATCTCACCCAGAAATTCAAACTCTTTCTTAGTGAACCCCATCTCTCTCTGCAAACGTTTTTCAGATTAATATAAAAACAGAGGAAAAAAAACAAAAAACAAAACAAAACAAAGTTTCTCTTCCCACAAAAACCAATGCAGTGCAGAAAGGAAATGAAAAGAAGAAGATCAGAGCACTCACAATCCCAGATATATGGAAATGGCAGTGGAAATAGAGCAATGGTTTCTGGTTCTGGTTGCCAAGTAATAATATATATTGTAACGTTTTGCACGTAAGTGGATAATTATTTAATTTAATGCGAAAATATCTAATGATGTGCAATATGGCTCAACATGATCCAAAGGTACCTAATTGGAAACAAAAGTAGTCAAAACTACAAATCTTTCTCACAATTTTTTTTTTGGTCATAAATTATAAATGATTGAAAATAAATAATATCATTGGTGGGATAAATTAATTTTGTTAATAAATAATATTATTTACTGTATTTTTTTGTATTATTCATGAATCTCACCGTATTATTTCAACTAATTTTTACTTTTATTTACAGTACTTTCAGCATAAAATTTTCAGTTTCATCTAAATAAACGGATCTCAAACAAACATTTATTATGAGAAATATTGTGTGTAAAGTACTGAATTACAAAATTATTCTGCTGATTCCAATCAAGGAATTTGAAAAGGTCAAGGCCAAAAATAATTTTAGCAAAAGTAGTTGAAGAAATTAAATTCAATAAGGATGTAGTGTAAAATTAAAATTTTATCCTTTCAATATTAACATGTCACATCATCATATTACATTTAAAGAATATGCACAATTACAATCAATCAATTTTAATATCCATTACTCATTAAAAAATATATTTAATAGCCATTTAAAAAATTCAATTTAATTGTGAGTTTATTGAGATATTATTATGTATAATAAGATGTATTGAGTTTTAAGTAAAAAAAAAATATAATAATCTCTTATTAGATGATGTAAAATATAAGTTTTACATTACATCTTTATCGAATTCAAACTCATAGTTAAAATTGTAAAAAATATATATGTCAATAAATGAAGTTACATAGACTATAATTTCAGATGGGATACATGTTGTTGATCATGATTAATCTCTCTTCGTTCTTAACGGAACCAAAATAAATGGGGGATAAAATTTGGGTGTGGTTATTTAATAACACAACACATATATTCTATCCTTTTTTTTTTTTTTTTTTTTAGTCACATCACATGTTTATCCGCTCGGTTAGACTATTACAGGCATTTTTAAAGTCTTATTTTAATTATTATACAATTTTTTCTTCTGGTAATAACGATAGAAATTGTGTACAGGTTAGTTGTGTTCTGATTAATTATTTTAAGCTAAAAAAATTTTAAATGAATTTTTTTATTTTTGAAAAGGAGTTTGTCTTCTAGCTAAAAGCATAGCAATAGCGTAAGCGGCATCACCTCTGTTGCTTTGTAATTGTATCCTCAATCACATCACATTTCCACTCAAGCGCCAACTTTTCCATTCTCATCACTTGGAGCATTAATGATGGTTATTTTGGCGTCTTGCTTCTAAGTTTATTCCTACTCATTAGTTTTGGATGGTTTTTATTTTTATTTTATTTATTTTGGCCAAATTGTAAAAAATATTACTGAAAAGCTTTTGTTCGAAATTATTTTGTTACGTAGTAGGGTTGATAATTTATATCCAACCTGCAAATACCCGATCCGACTCGGCTGTAATGGGCCAAATTTTACCTGGCCCAATAAAGAATAGGATCGGGTATAGGTTTAAAAAAAACTCGAACTGAGTTGGGTTCCATTTACCATCGACATAGCCCAGTTGCTTTCCATTTACCATCGACATAGCCACCGAGGTTGTTGGGTCCCACACCGATCTCACCCAGAAATTCAAACTCTTTCTTAGTGAACCCCATCTCTCTCTGCAAACGTTTTTCATATTAATATAAAGACAGTAAAACAAAAAACAAAAAAACCAAAGTTCTCTTCCCACAAAAACCAATGGAGTGCAGAAAGGAAATGAAAAGAAGAAGATCAGAGCACTCACAATCCCAGATATACGGAAATGGCAGTGGAAATAAAGCAATGGTTTCTGGTTCCGGTTGCCAAGTAATAATATATCTTGTAACGTTATGCACGTAAGTGGAAAATTATTTAATGCGATAATATCTAATGATGTGCAATACGGCTCAACGTAATCCAAAGGTTCCTAATTGGAAACAAAAGTAGTCAAAAGTCAAAACTACAAATCTTTCTCACAAAATTTTTTTTTTGTCATAAATTATAAATAATTGAAAATAAATAATATCATGGGTGGGATAAATTAATTTTACTAACTTATTTTATTATTCAATTTATTTTTACTATTATTCATGTGTTTGACTGTATTTTTTGGTATTATTAATTAATTTTACTGTACTATTTCAACTAACTTTTACCTTTATTTACAGTAATTTCAACAAAAAGTTTTTAATTTCAACAAAATAAATGGATCTCAAACAGACATTTATTGTCGAAAAATATTGAGTGTAAAACTACTAAATTACAAAATTATTCTGTTTATTCTAATCAAGGAATTTGAAAAGGTCAAGGCCAAAAATAATTTTAGCAGAAGTAGTTGAAGAGGTTAAATTCAATAAGAATGTAATGTAAAACTAAAGTTTTATCCTTTCAATTTTAACATGTCACATTATCATATTACATATTAAAGTATAAAGATAATTACAATCAATCAATTTTAATACCTATTACTCATAAAAATATTTTTAATACCCAGTTAAAAATCCAACTTAATTGTGAGTTTATTAAAATGTTACTATGTATAATAAGATGTATTGAATTTTAAGTAAAAAAACTGACATAACAATCTCTTATTAAATGATGTAAAATATAAGTTTTACATTACATCTTTACCGAATTCAGATTCGTAGTTAAAATTGTAAAAAATGTATATTTCAATTAACGAAGTTACTTAGACTATAATTTCAAGTGGAATAGAATGGAAGAAAAAAATACACTTCGTTGATCATGATTAATCTCTCTCAGTTCTTAACAAAACCAAAATAAATGAGGAATAAAATTTGGGTGTGGTTATTTAATAACACAACACACATATTCTATCTTTTTTTTTTTTTTTTTTTAGTCACATCACATGTTTATACGTACGGTTAGACTATTAGTCTATTACAGGCGCTTTTTTAAAGTCTTATTTTAATTATTTTACAATTTTTTCTTTTGGTAATAATGATAGAAATTGTGTACAGGTTAGTTGTGTTCTGATTAATTATTTTAAGCTAAAAGAGTTTTAAATGAATTTTTTTAATTTTGAAAAGGAGTTTGTCTTCTAGCTAAAAGCATAGGCGACAAAATTGTCTCTACATAGCAATAGCGTAAGCGGCATCACTTCTGTTGCTTTGTAATTGTATCCTCAATCACGTCACATTTCCACTCAAGCGCCAAGTTTTCCATTCTCATCACTTTGAGCATTGATGGTTATTATCATATTATGGCGTCAGCTTCTAAGTTTAATCCTACTCATTAGTTTTGGATGGTTTTTTTTTTTTTTTTTTAATGGCCAAATTGTAAAAAATATTACAGAAAAGCTTTTGTTCGAAATTATTTTGTTAGAGCATCCTGGTATAAAAAATGTCATTTAGATACATCAAAAGCTTACTTTATTATTTTACCACATCATTTTACAACATCTCATTTATCAGATGTTTTATCATTCAATACTATACATTAAAATAATATTTACTACATATTAACATAATATATTATCTCCTCCTATCATCACCATAAAAAACAACAACAACAACAACAGCACATCCACCATTGCCGCAACGACGACCACCAATAGCAACAACACTTACCAGCCACCACCGGCACAAACTCACATCCACCAATACCACCTTAAAAAAATTTAAAAAAAAAAAAAAAAAAAAAAAAAAACATAACCAGAGAGATCGACACAACCACATATCCCAAAATTAACCAACCACCGCTCAAATTAGCCAACCACGACTCAAATTAATCAAACACAACCCACTATGACGAGATGGTGGCGAGCAAGATAAGAGAGACTTGAACGGCGAGACAGTGGCAGGCAAGATCGAGCAGAGTTTGATAGAGGCGAGATCGAGATCGAGGTGAGAACGACGCTATCCCATATGTGGTGTTTGGTTACGCCGCCGCAGCCAACCATGTTGCTCTGATCTGACAGGATGAAAATCTGTTTGGTTTGTGATGATTCCATTTCTGGGTTTTGTTTTGAACTGAGAATTGTAGTTTCCATTTGCATGAGATCGACATCAACAGGCGACACAACCAACTCCATTTTTGGATTTAATTTGAGGTGCAAAGAGAGAGAAAGACGTTTGAGGTTAAGGGAGGAGCTGGGAATCTGATCTGAAGAGGAAAGAACACCAGTTGGGAGAGGCAGACAGATTGTGAGGAGAGAGAGAAAATCAATAAAAGAAGTGAGAGGAGAGAGAAAAATGAAAAAAAAAATAATAAACCATATGCCATTCGGTGTTTGTACCGTGCCAAACTTATAAAGGTTCTGTTCAATGTTGCAAAAGTTTGACACATTTAACACATTTGATAAAGCTCCATTTTTGGTGTTTGGTGTGCCAAATGTGCCATATTATAGCATTTAGCACAAATACCACATCTGCTATGAATGCTCTTATGTAGTAGGAATGGCAATTTATATCTGACCCACAAATACCTGGTCCGTCTCAACTTCAATGGATCAGATTTTACTCAGCTCGATAAAGAATAGAGTCAGGTATGGGTTTAAAAAAAAACACAAACCGGGTTGGGTTCGAGTTTTATCAAAAACCCGGCCCGAACTTGGACCCGGACCCGATTACTCTAAAATTTCAAAAAACCCCTTTTATATATATATACAATGGTAAACCCTAACTAACCCACCTCTCATTTCAGCTCACGCCTCACACAAGAGCACGCTTAATCTCTCTATCACTCACTCAGTCGCTCAAGACCGCCGATCCAAGCTCTCTGCACTACCGGTTCCGTCCCCAGTTGTCACCGCCGATCCCATCCCTAGCTGTCATCGCCAGTCTGTTCTTTGCTGTCAGTGCCGGTCCATTAATCCAATTTTGGCTGTATCGACGTCGGTAATCGGCTTGCAAAATATTGTGTCAAGGGAGATAGACCCTTTAGATCCTTAGGTATTAAATTTAATTTTATGGTCTGAAACCCCATGAAATGAAGTTGATCATTTGGTTTACACTTTAGTCTACAATAGAGTTGAGTTTTGTCATATATTTTATTACAAAAAATGTAATATACTGTAGGTGGTTTCCATTGCCATAATCCAAGAAGGGACAGCGTTTAACATCATCCCAGAGTCTGCTACAATAGTTGGGACTTTTAGGGCTTTTAGCAAGAAAAGCTTCCTTTCTGCTACCCATAGTTTTCTTAAGTATTTCATAAAATGATTTTTTTTTTTCTTTTTTTGGATGAGCGCAAATAAGGTTACTATCTAAAATCGCAAATGTAGTTTGGTTTCTTGATGATTTTGTTGCAACTGTGATAGGGCAGCAACCATATTTGGATTTGAATTTGGGCTTGAATTTAGACACAAAATCTTAATGGGCTTCAAATCTTAATGGGCAGCAACCACAAGTTGGGCCGCTGCTTAGGCCTAAATCTGGTTGGGCTGAATGGAGCCGGGCAAGTCTAGGCACCGCAAAAAAATCTGTTTAATAATCGGGCCGGGGCCAGGTTTGGGTTGCGGGTCCAAACCCGTAGGTCGAGTCTGGGTATGCAAAAACCCGGCTCGTTGCCATTCCATTATTTAGCCCATTTTGGAGTTTGAGTTTCAAGTAGATAATCCCTCACATGGATTGTATTATTGAGCATAAGCCTCTGTTTGGATATCAATGAAAAATGAAAATTATTTCACTATTCAGCTTATTTTTTGCTACTATTCATGGGCCCCACTATACTTTTGCTACTATTCATGGGCACACTGTACTATTTTAGCTAATTTTTACCTTTATCTATAATACTTTTGGCACTAAGTTTTCAATTTTAGCATTATAAGCGGTATCTAAATAAACTCTATATACCAGATCAGACGGTCTACATTTGCTTGGAACTCAATTTTAGCAAACTTGAGTTTCAAAATGGATTGCAGAACTATATAACTATAGATAGAAGTTTTATAATAATATTTTTGGGAAAAATGCTTATACACTCCCTAAACTTTCAACCACTAGCCAAAAGATCCCCTGAACTTTTATAGTGACCAATTTACACCTTAAACTCTTTACACTTGCCAAATTAATACATTTGTTAGTTTGGTGTTAAAAAAACTAACGATTAAATCACGTGGGAAGCACACAAAAATTACAAAGGTGAATCAGCTCAGTTAGGAGGGAAAGAAAAAGCCAGGTTTAGAGAGAGGAAGCCGATAGACTGTGGAACCAGAATCTTGAACTGCCATGACAGCCTTCTCTTCGGTGCTGGAGTTTTTTTCTTGCAATTGCCTTGCCACTGGTACGTTTTTTTTCCTCCTACACTTTGTTTTCTAATCTCAATCTCCATGTGCGAATTTTTGCAATTTTTTTTGTTTGGTTTAATTTTCGGGCTTACCCTTTACACTTTACACTTATCCAAGTGTTTCAAGACCTGTGGTGGATTGCGTAGAGTTGGTTGTGGTGAAATTTTCATTTGATCAAAACTAGTTTTGAGTATGCTATACAACTATTTGATGAAATGCCAGAGAGAGATATGACTAGTGTTCTAATGTGTTTTCATTGTTTGGTGGGATTTTAGATGGGTTTTCAATTACTTGAAAATAATTTGCATGGCCAGGTTTATGTGTGCTTGATTGTTTCATATAAACTAATTGAAATTACAAATTGCATAAGAAAATTCTAAAAAGTTGTGGTTATATTACATTTAGTTTGAATTGAAATATCAATGAGTGCTTACAAATGATATGTTGTTTGCCAAAAAATAACACTCAATGAATCAATAATTACACTTTTCCAGTAATATTGAAAAACAAAAGCATATTGGCTCCATCAGTATCTTTAAAATGATCTCAATTTGCCATGAATTTGAATATCAAATGAGTGCTTCCTTGAAAACTACATGTGATGCAAATTTGAGATCCTTCTTTTGGTAGTTTGTGTCTGATTGGGGTGGTGGGGCTGATTCGTTTGAGGTTATTAGTCGAAGAAGAATTTCTGAGGAGTTTCTTAGCTGTATATTTTTCATGCCAGTGCATTGGTTAAACCCAAGGAACCTAGGCCTTAAATTCCCTTCATCATCGGATGACCCTTCTACACTCCTCAACTCATCACTATCCCCATGGTTTGAGTCTTCTTCACCATTCCAAACTCCCTTAAGCTGCTTGCCCCCAATTGCTCTATTGATTCCATCATTCTCCATACCAAAATCTTCGTTTATATCATCATTAATTCAGAAAAATCACTTAAATTGTAATCTTCATCATATTACAAGCTAAATGTAATATAACCACAACTTTTTAAAAATTTTCTTATGCAATTTGTAATTTCAGTTAGTTTATATGAAACAATCGAGCACATATGAACCCGGCAATGAAAATTATTTTCAAGTAATTGCATACCCATCTAACTACTACCAAACAATGAAAACGCATTAGAACACTAGTCATATCTCTCTTAGGCATTTTACCAAACAGTTGTATAGCATACTTAAAACCAGTTTTGATCAAATGAAAATTTCACCATAGCCAACTCTACGCAATCCACCACAGGTATTGAAACACTTGGATAAGTGTAAAGTGTAAAGAGTAAGCCCGAAAATTAAACCAAACAAAAAAAAAATTGCAAAAATTCACACATGGATATTGAGATTAGAAAAACAGAGATTAGGAAAAAAAAAAAAAAAGGCATACTAGTGGCAAGGCAATTGTAGGACAAAAACTCCGGCACCAGAGAGAAGGCTATCACGGCGGTTCAAGATTCTAGTTCCACAGTCTATTGTCTTCCTCTCTCTGAACCTGGCTTTTTCTTTCCCTCCCAACTGAGCTAATTCACCTTTGTAATTTTTGTGTGCTTCTCATGTGATTTAAACGTTAGTTTTTTAACACCAAACTAGCAGATGTATTAATTTGGCAGGTGTGAATAGTTTAAGGAGTAAATTGGTCACTATAAAAATTTAGGGGGGGTCGTTTGGCCTGTGATTAAAAGTTTAAGGGGTGTATGAGCATTTTTCCCAAAATTTTTTGCAAAAATTGAATATTTTTCCAAAAAAAAAAAAACTATTTAAGAATGTCAAAATTGTAAGCAGTAATTTTAATTATACAATTTATTTATTAATTCAATCAATTTAGTTTTTTTTTTTTTTTTGAGAAGATCAATCAATCAATGTAGTTTGATGACTTTTAATGAGTTATTATGTGAGAGTGATACTAATCAATTTCATTCATAATGATGTGAAACTTTAATCCATTTTAAATTAAAAAATTAGAAATGAGATTTTCTATCAAAAAATAAATAATGAGATTTAATTTATGAAATAAATATAATGTTTTTTTAAGGGTACATCTGGATTATTATCATTGTAATATTAATTTATTTGAATTATTATATAAAAAATTGAGAAGAAATTATTATATAAATTCATGATGAATAAATGATGGAGATCAAAATGCTAACTATGCTCTATAATAAATCACAAGAATTGCCTAATACCTAAATACATATTTTACTTTTTAGATTTGTAAAGGTAAAGGGATGTATTATATAAAATAATAAAGAAAAAGCATGAGAGTGAAAGAGAGTATCCTAATCAATTCTTCAAGTTTTTACGTGTCTTTGGGTGATTGGGCCTACTGGTGCGGATGGTCAAAGAGAGACGTGTACTCTTGTATAAGTTAAGCCACGCAATGACGCTATCCTAGAATTGACAAAGGCACGAGTTTTGGATAATTTATTTTATTGTACTTAAGTTTTGTTTAATTTTAATTTAGGCCAACCGTATCATTTTCATAGTAGAGTTAGTGAGTTATTACAAAATTTACTATGTGATTATTGTATATTTG
Source organism: Castanopsis chinensis (assembly GCA_032878915.1). Classification (NCBI taxonomy): domain Eukaryota; kingdom Viridiplantae; phylum Streptophyta; class Magnoliopsida; order Fagales; family Fagaceae; genus Castanopsis; species Castanopsis chinensis. Next base: position 204,386 of record JAVQMG010000051.1, on the reverse strand, counting down.
ATGCCACCTAAACATTATTAGTCTCGTCACATATGCTTCGCGCTTGATGAGGTTTTTTTTTTGTTTTTTGGTTTAGTGTCGAAATTTTCTATTTATTAGAATTTGAGATTTAAGTATATGTTTGATCAGATTATGCATTTGAGAGCTACTGATACAGTTAGGAGTATCATGAGGTTATTTTCAAAAAATGAATTGAAGCTAGCTTCATAATACTCTTGGTTGTATCAATAGTTCTCAAATGCATATTATGATCAAACACATACTTAAATCTCAAATTGTGATTAATTGAAAATTACTCTAAACCCAAAAAAAAAAAAAAAAAAAGAACCTCATGCACACTTGGATCACATGTGATGAGGTTAGTATTATGTAAATATCAACCAATTTTTGTGTTGCGTCTATTGTGATTATTAATAGATTAATTATGTAAAACTTAATATAATTAGAATTAGAATTTGTAGCCATAATCTCAATGCACTATCACAACCACATATCAAAATAATCCACCACTAGATCGTAACCCAAAACAAACTAACCCAACCCAAGCCCAAATCGGTCAAACTATTACCACTAGGTCCACTATCACTATGACCCATTGCAATCCAACAGCCCAAAACCACTAGCCAGCCTTGAACAAACCATTGGAACCCATGAGCTCCACAGCAACCCAAACATACTGTGACCCCCGCGCGCGCGCACACACACACCACTCTCCACTGCCTGGGGCGAGGTTGGCCATGATGGCAACTGGATTGGTTCTAGAGAGAGAGAGAGAGAGACACACACACACACCTTATAAGTATATTTATATATTAAATTTGTAAATTTAATATATATATATATATATATATGTAAAATTCAAAATTACTAATATAGGTTGTTTTGATTAAAAAAATCACTTTTAGTACACTATGGATTGATATTAGGTGTAATAGTTAGGGTATTGTATGGGATGTAATTGTAATCAATGCTTGCGATTGAGGATTGAAGAGAACAACTTTCAATATCAATCATTGAATAAAAAATTATTAAAATAAGTAAAGAAAGTTAAGAAGGTAAAAACTTTTGTGAGAGGGAAGTGGATAATTGCATGCATAAGGTGCAATACCTCTTACCTCAATGCGTACAGTACCTTGTTTCTTCTTTTTTATTTTTGGGTGAATTCACATAGTACACTAGAGTACTCATAGGAGGCATATTAGTGGTTGTATAATAGAAAAAAATGTAAATTTTTGCCTAAAAATGGCCTATATTAGTGAGTGTAAAATTGTATAAATTTATACTAGTACTATTTATTTTGCATTAAGAAGTAAAATAATAAATGATGATTGTTGTGTATAAAGAAAGATAAAATAATTTTAAAAATCAAGAAAATTAAAATTTAAATAAGATATTATATAAAATAAATATATAATTTGATGATGGCGTATTTTTGGATGTGAGTATATCAAATAAAAAAAAAAGTAAGTTATTATTCTTAAATAGATTGAAATTAGCATTAATATCAACCAAAAAAAGTTGTGTAAACATTATCCCATAAAAGACATATATAGGGGGTGTTTGATTCAATAACTTAAACAATAATTTTCAATTTTTAATCATTATAATTTTTTACATAAAGTAACATAATATATATTTTATGACGAATTGTTTTTGATATTTCTATTGGATCTATCATCATTTTTTAAAAAATACAGCAATTTGTGCCACTTGATATGGCACGGACTCTTACCAAATGGGCCATAGAGTGAGAAAATTAGGAATAGAAACAGTTAGTCTGACCGGTAATTCGTGAGAACAGAAAGTGCATTGAATGGTGAGGTTTGGGTACAATACAACATCAACATGCATCGATAGAAGAAACGAGATCGAGAGATTGTACAGAACGCGCTCAGACAAGGAAATTTCTAAATAAATAAAATCAAAACCAAAACCAAATTTCCTTTCCTTTCCTTTCCTTCCTTCCCAGGGACAAGTAAACGAAATTACGTAGAAGCTGCTTTTCCTTCCTCTTTCTCTCTCTCAGGTACCCCTAATTCTTGTTCTTGTATGCAAAATTAGGAACCAAAACAAAAACAAAACATAACCTTATGTAAATTTTGTTGCAGCATCATCATATGATTACATATATAATCTAATCAATTCAATTTCCTTTTATTCTTTTTATTTATTTATTTAGTTAATCGATTCCTTGTTTAGGGTTTTTGTCTGAAACCCTAGACCCCTGCCACCCCCTTCTTTTCCTTTGATTTCAATTTGCAAACTTAAGATTAGGGGTTTTTGATTTGATTAATAATATGATACAACAACAACAACCCAAAGGGTTTTTGGGTTTGGGTCCCAGAAATGCCCGCTTTCGTGGGGTTTTCAATGGAATTTGTGCTTTGGTGTTGTTGTTTTTCTTCTTCTACAATTTGAGTCTGATTCCTGATTGGGGTGGTGGGGCTGATTCGTTTGAGGTTATTAGTCGAAGAAGAATTTCTGAAGTTAATGTGAGTTCTTTGAATTATACTAGTGGTGGTGTTGTTAATGGGTCGGGTACTGGTGATTTGGCCATCAAGGATCCGAAACTGTGTGCTGGGTTGTCTGAACACGCGGGCTATAGGAGCAAATGTGAGTTTTTGATTGCCAATCCGGAGTGTTCGCCAGGCGGGTATATTGATTACATCATGTTCTTTTATTGTGATTGTGAGAATGTTAGTGTTTTGGGGTATTTAGTGTTGTTCATATGGTTGGCTGCTTTGTTCTATCTATTGGGGAATACTGCCGCGGATTACTTTTGTTGTTCTTTGGAGAAGCTTTCGAATCTTTTGAAGTTGCCGGCGACTGTTGCAGGAGTTTCCCTGCTGCCTTTGGGGAATGGAGCTCCTGATGTGTTCTCCAGCATTGCTGCGTTTGTGGGAAAGGATGCAGGCGAAGTGGGTCTTAATAGTGTACTGGGAGGAGCTGTCTTTGTTACTTGTATTGTTGTGGGGGCTATATCGCTCTGTGTGGCCGAGAAGAGGGTCCAGATTGATAGGAAATGCTTCATCAGAGACATATGTTTCTTCCTCTTCAGTATCATGTCGCTCGCCATCATTTTGACTGTTGGTAAGGTGACTGCTGCTGGTGCCATAGCATTTGTGTCTATTTATGTGGTTTATGGGTTTGCAGTTGCTGCAAATGAGATTCTGAGGAAACATGCTCGGAAGTTAAGGTTGGATGCTGTAACACCATTACTGCCTGTTAGAGGAAGTGTCTTTTCTCAGGGGAGTGAGGAGGATGATTCTATATATGCCTCACTGCTTGAGTCTGACTCTCAAAGTGAGGTACCGCATCTCCAAAGTAAGTTGCCTCAATGGATGTGGGCTTCAAATGTGGCAATCTATTCAAACCAGGGCATGAAGGCTGGTTCAGAGAGTCCGAGGTCCTATTGGGGTTGGAATGATGAGGACTTGGACAATGGAAGTGCTTACTGCACATTTTCAAAAATTTTAGCACTGCTGGAGCTGCCGTTGATACTCCCAAGACGGTTAACAATACCAATAGTTGAGGACGAGCGCTGGTCAAAAGGGTATGCTATTGCAAGTGCTTCATTAGCACCTATTCTTCTGGCATTTTTGTGGAGCACCCAGGATGATGTGAGTTCTTTGAGTGGACAAATAGCATATTTTATTGGTGTTGTTTTGGGTGGTATATTTGGTGTTCTTGCATATCTATACACAAGACCTGATGAAGCACCTCACAAATTTTTATTTCCATGGGTTTTGGGAGGATTTTTCATGAGCATTATCTGGTTCTACATTGTTGCAAATGAGCTTGTTGCTTTGCTGGTGGCATTAGGTGTAATTTTTGGAATTAACCCATCAATACTTGGAGTAACTGTATTGGCATGGGGAAACTCAATGGGTGATTTAATGTCAAATGTTGCACTGGCAATGAATGGTGGAGATGGTGTACAGATAGCCATGTCAGGATGCTTTGCAGGGCCTATGTTCAACACGCTTGCTGGTTTGGGGATCTCAATGCTGCTTGGAGCCTGGTCTAAGAGACCTGCCTCATACATAGTTCCCCAAGATAGTAGTTTGTTTTTGACTATGGGATTTCTAACTGCAGGACTTATTTGGTCACTTGTTGTGTTACCAAGAAATGATATGCGCCCTAACAAGGTGTTAGGAGTTGGCCTTATAGTAATTTATCTGATATTTCTCACTTATAGGATGAGCACATCCATGGGTGTTGTGTCAGTCATAGGTGCCCATTGACGACTTGTGTATTCATCACTAGCATGGTGATATTTGATGATTTCTGAACCTGAGAGCACAGCTTCTCTTGATGGTGGTCGGTTCATCCTTGTGCCTATATTAGATTAAACTCATGCAAACCGGGTATAGTGCCGAGTTGGAATGGCAGTGTCAATGCCATAAATTGTGTCTCATAGCGAATGAAAGTAAATATCATTGATGATATATAACAAATTTCATGTTGATCCAGAAGAAATATATCCTCTATCTGTTATCTAAACTCTTGTACCTTCTTCATCTTTATCCAGTTTTGATCATTGTGATCTGCTTAGTGCTATATGATTATTAAATGTGATATGATGGCTGCAAAAAGGATGGTGTGTGTATATATATAAATATATATTATTTCTCTTTGCTCTTGAAATTTGTGAAACTCAAGTTTTTACAATATTGAAGCGTCATTTTCTATTTCTTTTATTCTTTTGAATACTGAAATCTTCATATGGCATTTGTTGTTTTAGGCTTTAGCTTCCTGCTCATACACTTTGGACGTTATCTGTCCGAAATGGACACTTGAATTTAGATTTGTTTATCAGTGTATAATACTGTGGAAAAATTGAGTTAGCTGTTTCAATTTTTTGCATTACCTGGAGTGCTGTCTGTAATCTGTTCAGCCATATAGGCTTTAAATTCTAGCCAACTAGTTGCAGCAAAAAATAATTTTGGCATCTGTGTGGCTGCAACTACATGATATCCATGCTTAATGTTGAAGTCTTTGTTTTAGACTATATCAAGTTGTCTATAGACATTTTATGTCCAGATAGGCCATTAATAATCCGTAAGCTTCATTGATGGTATGCTTAAGTGACTTCAAACAATGTTATGACTTAATGTAGTAGCAATTAAACAATCTTGCTTGGTCTCTATTCATTTGTGTTTTATCTTATGATACATTGGTAACTTATAGAAACCATCCAATAACAAGAAGCAATTAAACAATCTTGTATTGTACATTTGCCGGTTTTAGAATGACTTGAGAGTGTTCTTGTTATGCACACACCCCCCCCCCCCCCCCCCCAACCCACTTGTTCTCTCTCTCTTGATCAATCGATTAAGCGTGTTAGAATTTGAAAGTCAATTTATTCTAATCTGTTGATTGTTAATGATAGACATCTGATATAATCAAACTTCTGGAATGATGGCACATACGTTGAAGGCAATGTTAGAATTTGAACATGAGCCAACTATTTAAACCCTCCAGTTTTATTTTTTTTTCTTTTATCAGTTTTCTCTCATAGATGAAGATACAACTTGCAGACACACATTCATACTAATGCAATGGGTTCTGAAGCACCATATTGAGTACCCATTTGGGTTGAGCTTATAATTCCTACGTTTTAGTTTTCTGCGTTTTCCCTTTTTTTTTTTTTTTTTTTTTCAACGTGCATGAACAGTAACCAGTACTGCTCATGCACTTTTTTCACTGTAGCAACATTGTGCAGAGACAAAAATCACTATTCATTTACTAATGCTGTTTATAAGACCTAATGGGTTCTGAAGCAATACCAAAATTATTTTGCTACAGTGTTTTTATGCGATTTTCTTGGAAGAAGTTTCATTTAACTTGATGCTTGGTATTTGCACATGGGGTGATTTTATCTTTGTTATAGCCGTTTTGTTGCATATCAACAATGAATTTGCATTGAATGCCCATGTGGAAAGTTTGATCATGGGTTTTTGGATCCCTGCGAAAATAACTTGATCGTACTTTGCTTGCCTTTAAATGATTTTCAAAATCCGACAATTTATCCCTGAAAGTATGGCATGTTTGCACAGAATCACAAAAATCCCAACTATAGCTTCTCCCCTTTTTCTGTACAAGAATGTCGTTTCATTTTTACCTTTGTCAAAACTTAAAAAGTAATAAAACTGCCCAGCTTAGTTGTTGGTACTTGGTACAGTGGTAATATTATAAATTAATTAGTGCATGTGTATCTTTTAGCCGATTATGATTCTGTACATGATAAAATGACAGTGTCATACATACACGAAGCTTCTTTCTTTTATCTTTTCTGCTTAACACATACGTCCAACCCAACCAACCAAAACCCAACTCTTTACATACCTGTGCATTGTGTGTATGTGTTGGATAGCAAATAACGAAGATGATGCACATGACCATATACTGGGGGAAGAAGGTGACCCTCTTGGTGCACTGGTGGAAGACCAGGACATGGGTGAGTTACATCCTCACCTTACTAGTTTGCTTTCTCTTCTCTGCCTTCTACCAGTACATGGAGGACCGCCGCCTCCACTTCAAAACCTCTGCCTCCAATCCCCCTCCCATTGCCACCCCACTTCTCTCCAAACTTGGTCGTGCTCGACGAGTCAGTCCAGCCCGGCTGGTTACCTCCCTGTTTTTTGGAGTCAACTCGGCTCTTGGCTACCTCCTCATGCTGGCCATCATGTCATGTAATGGAGGGGTTTTCTTGGCCATTGTGTTGGGGCTGTCATCTGGGTATTACTTGTTTAGGACTAGAGATGACTGATGTCCTATGTCCTGAACCCTAGTGCTGTGCTTGAGATTTTAATTTCATTTTCTTTGTCATGTTTGTAATGTATTACTAATCCATGATGTGTTTTCTTGTTAATAAAGGGGTTCGATTTCTGGATTTAAACTCTACAGAACGAGGGTTAAATGTAGCCGAATCAATACATCACTGACTTTATTATTCTCTAAGAATCTTCATTTTTTCTTTCGGCTTTTTGCTTTTGGACAATGCCAAATTGCTTCTGATTGAAGGAAAAAGTTTCACAAGGGCCACAACTATTTACGCTGCTTGAATTAGCTAATGCTTAAGTTCAAAATGGATGGACTTAAAAAAGTTGGTTTTTGGATTCAGCCCTTAATAGAAGTTCAAAAATGAAAGATAGCAGCTATATAAGAACAAAAAGTCTTAAATGGTTGAAAAGTGAAGTTAAAAATGTTTATGTTGATGGATCGGCAACTGGATAGATCATTATAAAAAATAAAAAAATAAGATTTGAATTAGCTTTTCAAAGAAAATGGAATATAATCCACTTAAGCCCAAGTCTATATTTTTATGACCATAATATATGCATCTTTATTACTGGTTCTAAAAATCAAAATTTGTCTCTACCATAGTCGGTTTTAATTCTAATCAATAATAATCTTTCCACTCTCTTCTAGAATCGATAGAATTTCAACCTAGGTTGTTGAATCGATAATAATTATTCTTTGTTATCAGGTAAAGACACTCTATTGGTTTTTAATATAGGGAAGTGTTGACTAATGCTCCAAGAGCATTAGTTTAGGAATTACTTTTAGAAACATTTTGTAGGAAAATAATAAAGTAATTAATTTTTATGGCAGCTTTTTATATTTTCCATGAAAGTATTGTTAAAACTTTTCTAATATAATTTATTAACAATTGTCCTAAGGGCATCAATTAACATTACTCTTTAATGTAAACAAAAATTCAAATACAAGTTCTTTATTTGATGATAAAAAAACTTGTCAGTTGAGCTAATTGAAAATGCGTTATATAAGAATCTTTAGTGCATTCTTTTTCTTCGTGTTCTTTTTATGCTTATCCCCTTTCAAAGCATCAAAAAGAAGAAGAAGAAGAAAAAAAAAAAAGGAATCGACAAGAAAGACTTCTTAGGAAGCAAACCTAATTGTCAATAAACCAATATTTGTTTCGTTGAATTTCTTTCATGCATTGTGTACAACAGAAGCTTTAATTTTAATGAGCTTCACAAGAAAGGATGCTAAGGATACAAGTCATTGCATATTATTTAAATGATCTATTGATTTTTTTGTTCAATTACCAAAAACAAAAGATTTTCTTACCCCAAAAACAAAAGGGTACTCCGTACTCCACCCTCAAACTCAAAGACGGCCATGGTCGGGCATGGAGACATCAACCTTATCTCCCTGGCTTGGTGGTTAAGTTGGCTCCTCGTAAATATGCTTAAATGATAACCTATTCCTTGTTATTTTTGTTGTGGAAGTCATTTAGTTCAATTGGTAAAATTTTTATTTTATTTTACTTTATTTTAATTTTTTTATTGAATAAGGAATCTAGGATCAAATTCTGATTATACTATGAAGAATTTTATTGGTGACTTGACTTTTTTTTTTGAGAAACAATTGATGACTTGACTTAACGAAAAAGAAGACGTCATAAGTTCAAATATGATATCTTGTGTGTATATATATTATTGCCAATTCAATTTTTGGACTCCTCTAAGCTTTAGAACTGATTCAGATCTTAGAAATCAACTGTAATTAGACTACCGATGCTTCGCTATTTAATTATGGTCGTTTTAGATGTTAGCATTAACTAATAGTGCATGACAAATGCATGGTAATAATATGATAAGATGGTTTTAAGAGATCTTCCTCTCATAGCATGTGAAGCATATATATATATATAGTAAAAGAGATGCCTCTTGAAGCCATTGAATAAGAAAAGTTTTTGGAAGGGGCCGGGGGATGGGAGTGGAACTGAATTTTCTTTATTTTCTGTCTTTGGAAATCCAAGTGACAGACCCATTATACTTTTAATTAGAATATGTTTGCATTGTAACCTATCATACTTAAATAATTAGAATATTTTAGGCTTGGTGCATGCAAAAGCAAGCGTCTTCCATTTAAACCAGCATGTCGCGAGCACAAGTCCAAAAATTAATCTTTTCAAAAAAAAGTGGGGGAGTGTAAGATTCTCTTCCACACTCTTCTAAAAAAATGTAAAGTTTATGCCTTTTTTAGTGGAATACATTGGAAAAATTTTTAATGTAAAAGGAATCTCCATTGATTTTTTTTTTCCCTTTTTACTTTGCCGTACAATCTCAATTGAATTATTATAGTAGTTTACCTGATGTCTTTATTTAAAAGTAATCAATTGAGTTGTCACTCATTGATAATTTTTCCAAATACACAAATAAATTGTGAGGACTCAAAAAATGGTTCAGGCCCACTTGGAGTAGTGGTGCTCAGTATTTCAGCCCAATGCAATTAATTTATAAGAGAGTGGGTTTTCCAAGTCAACTATAATGCTAAGTAGGAAGCAAGCTTGAAATTAAAAGGATAATGGCTCTTAATATGAATAAATGAAGCACAAATTTAGTATAAACTCTTCCTTGGGTTTGTCTGAGGATGGATTGTTCATAAACAGACAATGCCAATCTCTTTACAATTTGACAATTAATTCTCTCTTTTCAAGTTTCTACTTGCAACCCCATTTTTAGAGGGGTTCTTTTCCTTATATAGTCTTTTCTAATGCATCTTAGCCCTTCACTTGTACGTTTCAGGAGAATAATTTGGATGATAGTCTTATCAGGACCCTTTTAGAGGTGGTAGAGAGTGTTGTGAGATCACTGTTCAGGTGGTTTTTCCTCATAAATGCGGTCAGCTTACTTAGTGCAGAGCATTGAATGTGGAGGTGATGGTTACCTTCTACAGATATGTCCTCTCTTTTCTATTTGCACGTCTCTGATGTCTTCCATAGTGTCTTGCTTTTGGGTGTAGGTGGATAGCTGGGGCATCTAGAGGTGCAATCGTTCCTTGGACTCTTCGGACAATGGGTTTATCCACTTCCTATCCTCAAACCTCTGTCCGCATGTTTAGCCTGAACTAGCGTTGTCTTCACGTCTGCCTTCCTCAGACTCCGTCTACATGTCAGGCCTTGATTGGCACATGAATGGTCCTTTGTCCATCCTCGGACTGGACCTATAGGCTTTGAGTTATGTTCGGATTCCTCCCTCCCACACAAATCATTCCAAAACTTTAAAATATATATATTTTTTCTTTCCATAAGTGAAGGGGGATTTGAACTCAAGTTCTCTTTGTTTAGAAAATTGGGCAACACCACTAAAGTACAAAACTCTTGATAATTACTACAAAGAATAGGAAACAAAATAATATATTACTTGGAAAAAAAAAACACAACAACATCAACAATAAAGTCATAGCCCTAAAACTTTAGGGTAGGTAAAAAGCATGAGTACATGATAGCATCAGTTATATGTGGAGAATTACTTTTGTTCTCTCATATTCTGATGTGACAAAAAACATTAATTATTTCGCCTGCTATATTAATTAGCACCTCGTAGATTCACCATATATATAGTCGAGAGTAGCAATGACACCAAAAACAAAAGCTTGATCAATGCCTGGTTTCACCACCACATGGTAGAGATCCTTGCTTGCCATCAATTCCTGCACCTCCTTCTTCACTCCAACCTGCACTTCATAAACAACAAATCTTTATGATAAAACCTCAGACAAAATTGATATTAATTAATTTAAGCAATGTAGTATACAAGTTTATAGCCAGAATAGTATCAAATCAATTACCTGTGCCACAATGTTGCCTTCGGTGTCAATGATGCTACAATCTCTATCTGGGAAATAGCCTTTGATTGTAAAGTCCCAATCTTTGTTGCTTAACCTGGGTTCCGTGGAGATTTTCATTGCATTGTTCCTTACCAAATAAGAGTTGGGTTCTTTTAAGCTAAAAACTAACTTTTGAGACCCTTCATAATCAAAAGTGTAGCCTTTCCATTTCTTGTAAATGCTTAGAGCCTCAACCATTCCACCCTTCTATTTTTTTTTATTAAAGAAAAGAATAAAGAAATAAAAAAGAAAAAAAGAGTAAGATGCCAAAATTCAAACGAGAAGAATAGATTCATCTTTTTTGTTATGCATGTATGAGTATTTATTTAAATAAACGTGTATGTATTTCTTAATATATTGTGTATATACCTTAATGCTTGCTCAAGAAGCCATCAGAAAAGGAAGACTTGTAATATGATTATTTTTTTCAAGAATTTTACATTTAAGAAACTAAAATAGATTTTTAAAAAATCCCAAACATTTTAAGGCAATGCTATAGTAAGCACACTTATATTTCTAAGTCCATCTTTGGATTGACAATCCCACTAGCATTTCTTGTTTTAGGGAATCATGTTCTCTTATTGGAGACTAAGGGGCTGTTCAGTAACATTGTTCTAGTAATGTGTGGAAATGCATGTAATATTGTTTAAAAACTAAAAACAAGTAGTTAAACAACTATACCAAACAGGGTCTAATATTTCTCAACAATGGTTTTCCCCAATTCTCCCTTCTAATTTTGAGAGAATACAATCTTCTCCATTTCAAACATATTTATTTCATAATTCAAATCAAATATTACAGATTTAAAACTATATCGTACCGTATTATTTAAATTTTTAAAAATAACCTATTTTATTTCACTTTAAATTGATAGACCAAAGGTGTTTGCTAGCTTAGCTACATATAAATTTGAAAAAATGATCAGAATCAAAGCATCACCATCACTTTGAGTCCTTGAGGCCATCCAAATACCATGTCAAATTAATGCATGCATGTGTGTGTGTGTGTGTGTGTGTGTGTGTGTGTGTGTGTGTGTGTATTTATAAAACTTGTTTGTGGTGTACAAATTTAATTAGTACCTTTGGGCAGATCAGCAGCAAAGCATCACCATCACCATCTCCATCTCTCAGAATCAACTCATCTTTTGTGCCAAGAATACCACACCCATCAACCCTGAAAATCACCTTTTGGTTACAATCTGTTACCACAAAACCTCCTCCATTTGTCACACATGGCCTCCTCCTAACTACAAGGACAACCTGTGAAGAGGAACAGTAAGTCTTGTTTATGATCGGAATCATATTAGCACTTGCACCCATCTTTCTCTATACTTCTTTCAAGCTCCGTATTGTTCTCATGCAACAATATTCATATATATATATAATGTTGGGACTTGGGAGGAGAAGAAAGAAGCTTGCTTTGTTTCTTTATAAAATTCAAAAGGCTCGGCAAGACTTGACAATGCGATTGATTGGAATCTAGAAAGTGAAGAGAATATGTGGGATACATGGACACTACTTGTTGAAGAGGAGAATTGATATCTCACTAGCTAGCCAACTAGATGAAAGAGTCCTCACGATTGTTTTTAATAGTTTCCTATCAAGGGTGCATGAGGATAAATATTAAAGTTTGATAAATTATAATTATTTTATTTTATTTTAATTAGTAGATGGGTATGGTTTGAACTACATATATAAGACGTCACAAACAATGTCATTATCACTAGACCATTACTTAAACTATCATTATGTATTAGAATTGGTGAATAATAAAAGTAGCATTAGTATTTGGTACATATATAATATGAAAGTGATTTTATATCAATCAAATGAGGTTGTTTGGTATTGATTTTTTCATTGGACATTTTAGTTAATTTGATTGTGCAATTTTTTTTTTTTTAAGTTTATTTTGCTAGACTATGCTTTAACTAACTTTATTTAAATAAACAAATAAACTTAAAAAAAAAAATGCATCCAAATACACTATCACATTGATTAAAGAAAAAAAAAACAAGCTACTATCCTAATAAATTCCAATGATTGAGATGAAAGCCATTGGTTGATTGAAAACAAAATGAAGTTTCCTTATAACTAAACAATATACATTTAAAAGTGAGCTTTTTGAAATTTGCGGCTTAGTGAGTAGGAAGAGAATCATTTGAAAGACAAAAATCATACTTTGACAAAGGACATTTGAGCACGATTTCCTTTCCTAGGGTATCTTGTTAGGGTGGATTTCGGAGTAATGTTTGGCTCACCCTAAAATGCATGCATATGATCTAATTTAAAATTTATCATGGAAGACATATATCATGACACGTGGAAAAAAACAATATATTGCTTTTTTTTTTTTTTTTCAACCTCACCTCAAGATTCTTAAGATAGCTTCTTTATATATAATATCATTATTCAATTTTTTTTCGATTGAAATGCAAAGAATCTATATTATGGTCAAAATTAAATGGACTAATTGCATTTCCCACCCCCTTCCCCATAAATAAAATCATCATTCAAATTTCTTTTGTTTTGATTGAAATGTAAAGAATCTATTTTAAGTTCAAAATTATATGGATTACTATCACCCCCCTCCCCCCTTCAATCTCCATTTTAAGAACAAAATCACTTTTTTTTTTTTTTTTTTAAATTGTTAATATGAAAATTTCCTTCTATCACTAATATATTTTGTTACATTCAAATGAAAGCACTTTTTGGGGGGGGGGGGTTATTTGTTCATTTTTCATGGTCCATTAAGCCCTTTAGAAACATGATAAAACAATTTTTTCCATCCAAATCAAATAGGGGTAAAAAAACTAAGAGTGTATGTGTGGAGGGAGAGGAGGCAAGTCGTATGGAGTAGAGAGAAGAGGGTGAAAGTTGGTGAAATTTTAATTAATCTTATTTGGATGTTTTAAAAGGGGAAGAGCTTGAAGGAATTTGGAGGGATATAATACTTCTCCAAACCTTCAATTTGTATTTTTTATTTTTAATAATTTGATAGTTATAATAGGAGAAGGGATATGAACTCTTAAAATTACCATTGAAAACATCAAGATTCAACCAAATTAGGGAAATTTGGTTAGAGAAATGTGGGGTTTGAGTTATATATTTTTTTTAAAAAAAATCTCAAATTTAATCTTATATGTCAATTTGTATTATTTTCTTTAAAATTCACAAATAAGGGTTTATAATTGTCAATTTAGATGACCAATGTTTAGCCTAGAAAGCTAGGCATTCTTTCCCGCTTTTAGTCATGTAGGAGTTTGTTCCTCCAGTAATTAATAATGTTGTTATGGTTGATTTACCAGCCTTGGAATGATATTCATGATGATCTTTTTCTCCAAAAAAAAAGAAAAATAAAAAAGAAGAAGAGATGACCATTTCCTTCCTCTTTACTCCCCATACTTAAATTTTAAAACATCCAAAAAAAAAAAAAAAAGGGAGGGATATTTATTCCCTTTCCTCCTACTTAATTTTAAAATATCCAAAGAAGAGGAATGAACATTCATCTCCCCTCTCCTCTCCTTCCCCCTACCCTCTACTCCCCCTCTTGCTTGAAACTTACAAACACACTATATATTTATGTTGGGTGAAAAAAATTATTTAAGGGAAAAAAAAAAGGGCTCATTCGGGCTAATTCCAAGCACGACCAAGATTTTTTCAAAAAATCCAATTTGATTTTTAAGCACGAACAACACTTAACACTTTACACTTTTTGAAAGTTTCCATGCTCCTCTAAGTCCTTTGTTTCCTCCTTCATCTTTAGTTATTATCCATCCACCATATGCTACCTAGAAAATCCCTCGTGCATATAGTTGCAACAATCTAGTCATTGTTGGATTTGTGCAATCAAGACCAACTGTTGGATATATGCAAATGGGTCCAACTTCTTTGATGAGATTCAATTCCTACCCACAATTAAGATCAAATTTAAACACATTTTATTTCAAATTTCCTATCCATCATGCTGATTAGAGAGCTTAAAGGTCATGGTGCAAAAAGCAAATCAACTCGTAACCTATCCACAATTAGTTTTTTGGGAATTGAGCATAAATGGTGTTAAGTGTTGTTTGTGCTTAGGAAGAAAATGTGATATCTTTTAAAAGTCTTAGTAATGCCTATCATTAGCCTAAACCCCAAGGATTGTTTTTGTGTTTTACCCATTTATTTACCAATGAATCATCATCCCAATTCAAATTACAAACTATTTCTTTTAAAAGAAAAGAAAATACAATATCAATATATTCCATTTGTTGCTTGATATGAAAAGAGAGAATAATTTGAAATAATATAAAATTAATCCTTAGAACTATTCTCTTAATTCCCATCATTACTTGAAGGTGAATTTAAATAATGAAGTTCTAAACATTCCCAATTCACAACTTGACTATACCAAGAAGCAATGCCATGCAATTTACAATCTTCTGAAAATTTCATGAAAATAAAAAAATCCATTCAAAGGAATTATTCACACAATTTGAAATTATCACCCCAAACACATTAAGACACCACAAAACCTAATAGCAACCCAAATTAAGCCACCATAAACTACCCCACCCCACACTATATCTATAAATTAACTACTTATTCGACTATCCCATGTCCCTGGTGGCCAAAAACCACACCCAAACAGTTGTGGGGATACAGTCTCAAATTTCAATAGTGACTTGGAAAGTTAATTGAGTTTCCTTGTTGAAAAATGAAAATTTAATTTGGTTATTTTTTGGTTCCCTTGTTATGAAAGAAAATGTTATTTTTTGGAGTGGATGGAAAACCTAATTCTCGTTAAAGAATTAATGTATTCCATATTCATTAAGGAATAGGAATTGAGCCTTTTAAATAGACAATACTACAAAAATTTTAATGGCTAGTCCCTGGGGCTCTCCTTAGAAGGAGA
Organism: Castanopsis chinensis; assembly: GCA_032878915.1. Classification (NCBI taxonomy): domain Eukaryota; kingdom Viridiplantae; phylum Streptophyta; class Magnoliopsida; order Fagales; family Fagaceae; genus Castanopsis; species Castanopsis chinensis. Next base: position 188,849 of record JAVQMG010000051.1, on the reverse strand, counting down.
GGGAAAGAATTATAGAATTGGGCGTGAAATCAAGAGAGAGAGAAAAAAAGAATTTTTTGTTGGGAGGTAGCGTAAGGAGAGAGATAACAAGGTTTGTGTTTTGTTAACAACGTTATTTTGTAGAACACATAAATCAAGGAGAATTTGTGAGGCTTATTTGTGATGTTACAAAGTGAAGAAATAAGAAGAAACTGCAATGAGTGCAATGAGTGTGTGCAAGAGTAAAGAAAATAAGGAGATTTTCTTTAGCCTTGAGACATACACAAAAGAAGATATTATTGTATTTGGTGTGGATCTCAAGTTAGGCATAAACTTGAAAGAATATATTTTAATTGATTTTATAATAGCAAATTATTCAAAGTTTGTCTCATGATTTTTCATTTCAAGGAGAAAATATTTTTCACATATATTTTTGTGTTCTTACAAGAGATTGATTTTTTGGCTTGGTAATTTTAGTGATAATATTTTTGGGGGATTGATTAAAATTGTTGGTTGTTTTTCTTAATTCACACAGGGCTAGATTGAGACCCAATAAGTGGTATCATAGCTCAAGGTAGTGTGCAATAAGGTGGCGAGGTGTTCAGGCTCCTTATGTAGGTGGTGTGTGGTAAGATGGCAAAGTATTTAGGGTCTTCCACTCATAGTTGGAGCTATGATATAGCAAACCTAAAAGGTCCGTGCAAACGATCCTAATAAAAGGCCAATTGAAGGAGTATTGTTAATGGGTGCTAATTCATGGTGTAGCACAGGGTGTTCCCATGCACAAGGAAGTGTGGGATTGGGATGGATTCTCATGAATGAGCGTGTGGGGTTGACATATGGTTTCCATAAATTGACACATGGTTTTCAACTTTTCATAGATTGACAGGTGGTTCCCATAGATAACATATGAGAGGCCTATAGATAACGCGCTGGTGAAGGAAAGAAAGTTTATTGGTAAAGAGGAACGAGTCGGAAAGCCCAGAAAGAGGCAAAGACTGACTGATTCACATATGAAGGAAATATAGTTAAATATACACGTGTGAGCAAAATCCCACATTACATAATAATAAGAAAAATGAATTGTTCATATATCATAATTTGTCTCAAACTAAAAGGTTTAAAATTTTAGGTTAAGTGATCTCCTATATTGTAATCACAAAAACAAATACATATACAGTATACCACATAAATTAGCGAGGAAATGGTGCCTAGGTTCTTTTTCGGGTGTTTTTGTACCAAGCCATTGACAACTCATTTGCCATGAGAAACATATTCCAGAGCATTAAAAAATGAGGGAGTCGTAGTTTGTTTAACACGTAATTAATTAAACTAGAAAAATCAGATACGAATCAAATTTTTAGCAACTCCTAGAATATATGATACTGATACCAATTAAGATGCAAAGAACCCAGAAGGACCTAGTCCTATCCTGTTGAATAATGAAGATATTTCATTTTAAACTTCCAGAATGTTTTAGGAGCCGCCCATCTTGGTAAATTAAATCGAGTGGGAAGGCCATTAGGCCAAACGTACCAATAGGCCCAAGCTAGCAACTTGTGAATTGTCATTCAAAAGAAGCACAACACCAAATTTGCAGGCGTTTAGTGCACACAAGTACAACGTGCAGTAACTGTGGGGTGCATTGCATTCGCCATTAATTATATCAAGGAAGATGATCCTTTCATTTTCAAATAGATTGTCCATTTACAATATGTAGAAATATCAGTACTGCAATTTTGCTAGTAGACTCTAGCAATACACTCTTGTATATATGCTCGGTTAATTGTATCTCTTCTATCTTTTATGTTTTTTTTTTTCTCTCCTCTCCCTTGCCTTGTCAGACTCTCTCTCACCCACTCTTCAATGCCAAGAAGAAGAAGAAGAAGAAGCCAACCATCACAGCTAAGCAACCACCACCATCACCACCACCGCCACAACCAACCCATTACGACATCAACTTAATCCAAACACAATCAACCTAAAATTAACGAAAAATCATCACAAACCCAACTTAAAATCAACTTAAAATAAAACACAACAGAAAACCCATTTGGCAAAATACAAATTAACCCAAAATCCAAGCTTGCCACCACCATGAGAGAGAGAGTGTGAGTGTATTGAGCCATGGAAGCTTGGTAGAGATATTTTTTCCAGATTTGAAGAGAGCATTGATTTGAGAGAGAAAGAGAAGGGGAGAAAGAGAAATAATTTTTTACTAGAAATGAAAAAGAAGAAGAAGATAGAAAGAATAGCAAAAGAAAAAGAAGAAGAAGAAGAAAGAAAAAACGAAGATGCTGAAGAAGAAATACGTAGAAGAAGAAAGAAGGAGAAGAAGAAAGAAGAAAGTAGAAAGAAGGAGGAGAAAAAGAAAGAAAGAAAGAGAGTGTTTCAGAGAAGTGAGGTAAAGTGGTGGGGCCATGAATGGGCAAGAGAAATAATAAAAAAAATGTAAAAAAGTATTATTTTAATAAAATAGAGTGTATTATAGATAATTTCATGCTGGTGTTTTTGCAAATTAATTATGTAAAATAAAAAAAAAGTAAGTTTTTATTGTAAAGTAGAAGGAAACTTTTGCACATACTGATACTGATGTTCTAATAATCAAACTTGCCCGGGGAAAAAAATCAATTGGTATAAATGGTGTCACAAACTAACAATTTGCTTTTAGGTCATTGTAATTAAACAATAGTTCATTTTATAAAGCACATCATATGTTAGATAACAAAAATTTAATTCAAAACTACACCAATAAGTCACTTTTGTGTAGTGATCGTTGTAAAATAAACTTGAAATCAAGACAATAAATATAATTCACTCATGTAGGGGTGACAATATTTGACACGGCCCTCAAATAAAACACATTTTTTACGGGTTTATGTTTGATGTAAATGGGTTCGCAACAAAATAGGTCGACACATTTTGACACAACTAATAAACAAGTCAATTTTTTGTTGATTTGCTTGACTTGAAATCAACCAACCAAAACAACCTGACTTAGATTATGTATTTTTAAATTTGGATGGAACTTCATTGTATTTTAGAAGATATTAGTATTTTAAATGACATTATTATGAAAATGAAATTTGTGTATAATTTATTTATTTTATTTATTATAATTTATATGACTACAAAATATAAAACTATGTTAATAATTTTTGGTCAATTTCTATAAAATGGATTGAAATGGGTCATTCAGTGACCCAACAAAAATTGTATTTTAAGCATGCTACATGGGTCATGTCCAGGCTGAATGAGTCATATTAAGATTGAGGGATTTTGATGGTTATTAAAAAGTTTGGATAAGGGTTGACTAGTGTAGTAGAATGCCTCTACTTTGGCACAACATAAATGAATCCAAATCTTCTGTCTAACTCTTCTTGTTTCACTATATATTCCACAAATAAAAACATATCATGTGTTCATCTATTTTATTAAATGCTAACTTTTTGCCTTCTATTATTTCAATTATCTAAATATGATGGGTTATTTATTTATTTAAAAAAATTGAAATAATAGAAGACATAAATTTAACATTTAATAAAATAGATGGACATGTGTCATGTTTTTATTTGTGAAGTATACAGTGGAGGAAGAAGAGTGAGATAGAAGATTTGGGACATGAATTGCCACCTGTACACTTAATTTTGTCCTTACTTTACTTAGGAAAGAACAATGATAAATTATAATTTTACTCTATATGGTTAGACCCTATCACAATTTAGACCATAAACTTTCAATTATTATATTTGATTGCCAAAAGTTTGAGCAAAAATGAAATCATTAGGGTTATTCGGAATAAACTTAATGATCTAATTTTATTTCAAAATTTAAAGGGTTAAAATCTATCCTTTGAAAAGTTTACGTGACTAAATTGTGATATGATCAATCTCAATGATGATTCTATATATGTCTCACTGCTTGAGTCTGACTCTCAAAGTGAGGTACCGCATCTCCAAAGTAAGTTGCCTCAATGGATGTGGGCTTCAAAAGTGGCAATCTATTCAAACCAGGGCATGACGGCTGGTTCAGAGAGTCCGAAGTCCTATTAGGGTTGGAATGACGAGGACATGGAGAATGGAAGTGCTTACTGCACATTTTCAAAAATTTTAGCACTGCTGGAGCTGCCGTTGAAACTCCCGAGACGGTTGACAATACCAATAGTTGAGGAGGAGCGCTGGTCAAAAGGGTATGCTATTGCAAGTGCTTCATTAGAACCTATTCTTCTGGCATTTTTGTGGAGCACCCAGGATGATGTGAGTTCTTTGAGTGGGTACAAATATCATATGTTATTGGTGTTGTTTTGGGTGGTATATATATTTGGTGTTCTTGCATATCTATACACAAGACCTGATGAAGCACCTCCCAAATTTTTATTTCCATGGGTTTTGGGAGGATTTTTTATGAGCATTATCTGGTTCTACATTGTTGCAAATGAGCTTGTCGCTTTGCTGGTGGCGTTAGGTGTAATTTTTGAAAGGGGCCGGGGGATGGGAGTGGAACTGAATTTTCTTTATTTTCTGTCTTTCGAAAGCCAAGTGATTGACCCATTATACTTTTAATTAGAATATGTTTGCATTGTAACCTATTATACTTAATAATTAGAATATTTTTGCACTGTGTCCACTATTCACTAAGATTCTTTGTTTCAAGATAGTGGAGTATTAGAAGTAAGGCTTGGCACAAAAGCAAGCATCCTCCATCTAAATCAGCATGTCGTGTAGTCCAAAAATTAATCTTTTCAAAGAAAGTGGGGGAGTGTAAGATTGTCTACCAACTCTCTTCTAAATCTTGAAAAAAAATATAAAGTTTATGCCTTTTTTTAGTGGAATACACTGGAAAAATTTTTAATGTAAAAGGAATTTCCATTGGTTTTTTTTTTTTTTACTTTGCTGAACAATCTCAATTGAATTATTATAGTAGTTTACCTAATGTCTTTATTTAAAAGTAATCAATTGAGCTATCACTCATTAATAATTTTTCCAAATACACAAACAAATTGTGAGGACTCGGAAAATGGCCCAAACCCACTTGGAGTTGTGGTGCTCAGTATTTCAAGCCAACACAATTAATTTATAAGTAAATGGGCTTTTCAAGTCAAGTGTAATGCTAAGTAAGAGCCAAGCTTGAAATTAAAAGGATAATGACTCTTAATATGAATAAATGAATATAAATTTAGTATAAACTCTTCCTCAGGCTCGTCCGAGGATGAATTGTTCATAAATAGACAATGCCAATCTCTACAATTTAATACTTAACTCTCTCTTTAGAAGTTTCTACTTGCCAACGTCATTTTTAGAAGGGTTCTTTTCCTTATATAGTCTTTTCGAATGCATTTCAGCCCTCCACCTGTACATCTCAGGGGAATAATTTGGATGCTTGTCCCATCAAAATCCTTCTGGAGGTGGTAGAGAGTGCTGTGAGCTATGGGATCACTGTTTAGGAGTCTTTTTCTCATAAATGTAGCTAACTCAGTAGGTGCAAAACATTGAAAGTGGAGGTGATGGTTACCTTCTACAGATATTTCCTCTCTTCTCTATTTGCACGTCTCTGATGTCTTCCATGGTGTCCTTTTGGGTGCAGGTGGACAACTGGGGCATCCCGAGGTGCAGTCGTTCCTCAGACCCCTCAGACAATAGGTTCGTCCGTTTCCCATCCTTGGACTTTTTTTCCTCATGTTTAGCTTGAACTAGCGTTGTCTTCACCTCTGCCTTCCTCAAACTTCGTCTACGTGTCAGGCCTTGATTGGTGCATGAATGGGCCTTTATTCATCCTTGGACTGGACCTATGGGCTTTATGTTGTATTCGGATTCCCCCCTCCCACACAAATCATTCCAAAACTTTAAAATATATACATATTTTTTTCCATAAGTGAAGGGGGATTTGAACTCAAGTTCTCTTTGTTTAGAAAATTGAACAATACCACTAAAGTACAAAACTCTTGATAATTACTACAAAGTAGGAAACAAAATAATATATTACTTGGAAAAAAAAACAACAACAACATCAACAATAAAGTTAAGTCCTAAAACTTTAGGGTAGGTAAAAAGCATGAGTACATGATAGCATTAGTTATATAAGGAGAATTACTTTTGTTCTCTCATATTCTGATGTGATAAAAAACATTAATTATTTCATCTGCTATATTAATTAGCACCTCGTAGATTCACCGTATATATAGTTGAGAGTAGCAATGACACCAAAAACAAAAGCTTGATCAATGCCTGGTTTCACCACCACATGGTATAGATCGTTGCTTTCCATCAATTCTTGCACCTCCTTCTCTCCAACCTGCACTTCATAAACAACAAATCCTTATGAAAAAACATCAGACAACATTGGTATTAATTTAAGTATCATAGTGTTCAAGGTTATAGCTAGAATAGTATCGATTCAATTACTTGCGCCACAATGTCGCCTTTGGTGTCGATGATGCTACAATCTCTATCTGGGAAATAGCCTTTGATCGTAAAGTCCGAATCTTTGTTGCTTACCCTGGGTTTCGTGGAGATTTTCATTGCATTGTTCCTTACCAAACAAAAGTTGGGTTCTTTTAAGCTGAAAACAAACTTTTGAGACCCTTCATAATCAAAAGTGTAACCTTTCCATTTCTTGTAAATGCTTAGAGCCTTAGACATTGCACCCTTCTATTTTTTTTTATTAAAGAAAAGAATAAAGAAAAAAAAAAAAGGGAAAGATGCCAAAAGTCAAACAACAAGAATGAATTCATCTTTTTGGTTATGCATGTACGTGTATTTATTTAAATAAACGTGTATGTATGTCTTTATATATTGTGTATATGCCTTAATGCTTGCTCAAGAAGTCATCAGAAAAGGAAGACTTGTAACATGATTATTTTTTTTTCAAGAATTTTACTTTTAAGAAACCAAAATAGATTTTAAAAAATCCCAAACATTTAAGGCAATGCTACAGTAAGCACACTTATATTTCTAAGTCCATGTTTAGATTGACAATCCCACTATCATTTCCTGTTTGAGGGAATCGTGTTCTCTTATTGGAGATAATATTTCTCAACAATGTTTTCCCTAATTCTCTTTGCTAGTTTTGAGAGAATACAATCTTCTCCATTTCAAACATATTTATTTCATAATTCAAATAAAATATTACAGATTTAAAATTGTATTGTATCGTGTTATTTAAAATTTTAAAAATAACCTATTTTATTTCACTTGAAATTGATAGACCAACGGTGTTTACTAGCTTAGCTACATATAAATTTGAAAAAATTTGAAAAAAATGATTAGAATCAAAGCATCACCATCACTTTAAGTCCTTGAGGCCATCTAAATTACGATGTCAAATTAATGCATGCATGTATGTGTGTGTGTATAAAACTTGTTTGTGGTGTACAAATTTAATTAGTACCTTTGGGCAGATCAGCAGCAAAGTATCTCCATCACCATCATCATTTCCATCTCTCAGAATCAGCTCATCTTTTGTGCCAAGAATACCACACCCATCAAACCTGAAAACCACCTTCTGGTTACAATTTGTCACCACAAAACCCCCTCCATTTGTCACATGTGGCCTCCTTCTAACTACAAGGACAACCTGTGAAAAGGAACAGTAAGTCTTGTTTATGATTGGAATCATATTAGCACTTGCACTCATCTTTCTCTATACTTCTTTCAAGCTCCGTATTGATCTCATGCAACAATACTCGTATATATAATGTTGGGACTTGGGAGGAGAAGAAAGAAGCTTGCTTTGTTTCTTTATTAAATTCAAAGGCTTGGCAAGACTTGACAATGCAATTCATTGGAATCTAGAAAGTGAAGAGAATATGTGGAATATATGGACACTGCTTGTTGAAGAGGAGAATTGATATCTCACTAGCTAGCCAACTAGATGAAAGAGTCCTCGTGATTGTTTTTAACAGTTTGCTATTAAGGGTGCATAAGGATAAATATTAAAGTTTGATATATTATTATTTATTTTATTTTAATTGGTAGATAGGTCTGGTTTGAACTTTGAACTACATATATAAGACATCACAAACAATATCATTATCACTTGGCTATTACTTAAAACTTCGATGATATATTAGTGTAGGGATAAAAGGCCCAAAAATGCATATTGGACCATGGGCTTTGTCCAAGAGCGTTCATTGGTCCATGGACAGACTAATGATAATGAAGATGTCAGACTTAGGGGTCCACGAGCAAGTTGCGAACAAAGAGGCTAAGGGTGGTAGGTCGAGGAGGGGTATATCCTTGGCTAAGCAAAGCAAAGGTCAGATGGTACATCCTGTTGTTTTGAAATATCTTCTAGGAGGTTCTATTGATGAGAATACGTTTCATGGGAGCATTGAGCAAAGGAGTAGCTATAAAATATCTAAGAGAAAACTGCTACCACTGCATTGAATGCTCTCTATTCAAATTTCTGGCCACATTAATGAAGAAGTGATATATGAATAGTGATTTTCAGCTTTAAAGCTACTACCTAAAGACTTTAAGAAGGTGCTGATAGGACAAGTATCAGCACTAGTAATCTAGACCTACATGTGGAGGGAGGAAATGAGAATGGGAAAGAAGTATAAAATAGAGGAAGGTCCTTGAGAAAGGGGGATTGGGAAAGAAAGAGAGAAAAAAAACTGTAGACTGAGAAACAATATTTGTAATTTGTCATTAAGGGAGGGAGACATATAAAGAAGAACTAGCCTTCTCAAATTGAGTCTAAGGACAATTTACCTTATACAAACTTGCTTCTATTGTGATCTTGGCCCATTATAATTGACATACAAGCTCATTAGGACCTAGATTTCAAACATACTCTCTACAAATTCATTGTATTGGGCTCGTTGGGCCTATTGCCTTTCCTATTTTGGGCTTAGGTACAAATTGTGTCCTTACAATTAGAATTAGTGAATAATAAAAGTAGTATTAGTATTGGGTACATATAATATAAAAGTGATTTTATATCAATCACATGAGTCTATTTGGTATTGATTTTTTCATTGGACTTTTTAGTTAATTAGCTTGTGCAGTTTTTTTTTTTTTTTTTTTTAAGTTTATTTGCTAGACTATCCTTTAACTAACTTTATTTAAATAAACAAATAAACTTAAAAAAAAAATGCATCCAAATACACTATCACATTGATTAAAGAAAAAAAAAACCTACTATCCTAATAAATTCCAATGATTGAGATGAAAGTCATTGGTTGATTGAAAGCCAAATGAAGTTTCCTTATAACTAAACAATATACATTCAAAAGTGAGCTTTTTGCAACTTGCGGCTTAGTGAGTAGGAAGAGAATCATTTGAAAGACAAAAGTCTTCCTTTGATAGAGGACATTTGAGCACGATTTCCTTTCCTAGGGTATCTTGTTAGGGTGGATTTCGGTGTAACGTTTGGCTCACCCTAAAATGCATGCATATGATCTAATTTAAAATTTATCATGGAAGATGTATATCGTGACACGTGGCAAAAAACAATATATTGCTTTTTTTTTTTTTCAACCACACCTCAAGATTCTTAAGATAGCTTCTTCATATATAAAATTATTATTCAATTTTTTTTCGATTGAAATGCAAAGAATCTATATTATGGTCAAAATTAAATGGACTAATTGCATTTCCCACCCCCTTCCCCATCCCCATAAATAAAATCATCCTTTAAATTTCTTTTCTTTTGATTGAATTGTAAAGAATCTATTTTATGTTCAAAATTATATGGATTAATATCACTCCCCCCTCTTCATCCCCTTCAATCTCCATTTTAAGAACAAAATCAATTTTTTTTTTTAATGGTTAATATGCAAATTTCCTTCTATCACTAATATATTTCATTACATTCAAATGAAAGCACTTTTGGGGGGAGGGGGGGGGGTAATTTGTTCATTTTTTGCGGTCCATTAAGCCCTTTATAAACATTTAACCACAATTTTTTCCATCCAAATCAAATAGGGGTAAAAAACTAAGAGTGTGTGTGTGTGGAGGGAGAGGAGACAGCTAGACAAGGTCATAGGGAGTAGAGAGAAGAGGGTGGAAGTTGGTGAAATTTTAATTAATCTTATTTGGATGTTTTAAAAGGGGAGGAGCTTGAAGGAATTTGGAGGGATATAATACTTCTCCAAGCCTTCAATTTTTATTTTTTATTTTAATAATTTGATAGTTATAGTAGGAGAAGGGATTTGAACTCTTAATATTACCATGGAAAACATCAAGATTCAACCAAATTAGGGAAATTTGGTTAGAGAAATGTGGGGTTCGAGTTATACATATTAAAAAAAAGATTCTCAAATCTAATCTTATATGTCAATTTGTATTATTTTCTTTAAAATTCACAAATAAGGGTTTATAATTGTCAATTTAGATGACCAATGTTTAGCCTAGAAAGCTAGGCATTCTTTCCTGCTTTTAGTCATGTAGGAGCTTGTTCCTTTAGTAATTAACAATGTTGTTGTGGTTGATTTACCAGCCTTGGAATGATATTCATGATGATCTTTTTCTCCAAAAAAAGAAAAAGAAAAAAGAAGAAGAGATGACCATTTCCTTCCCCTCTACTCCCCATACTTAAATTTTAAAACATCCAAAAAAGAGGGAGGGATATTTATTCCCTTTCCTCCTACTTAATTTTAAAACTTCCAAATAAGAGGAATGGACGTTCATCTCCCTTCTCCTCTCCTTCCCCCTACCTTGTACTCCCCCTCTCACTTGAAACTTACAAACACACTATATATTTATGTTGGGTGAAAAAAATTATTTAAGGGAAAAAAAGCGCTCATTCGGGCTAATTCCAAGTACCACCAAGATTTTTTCAAAAAATCCAATTTGATTTTTAAGCAAGAACAAAACTTAACACTTTTTGAAAGTTTCCATGCTCCTCCAAGTCCTTTGTTTCCTCCTTCATCCTTAGTTATTATCCATCCACCATATGCTACCCAAAAAATCCCTCATGCATATAGTTGCAACAATCTAGTCATTGTCGGATTTGTGCAATCAAGACCAACTGTTGGATAGATGCAAATGGGTCCAACTTCTTTGATGAGATTCAATTCCTACCCACAATTAAGATCAAATTTAAACACATTTGATTTCAAATTTCCTATCCATCATGCTGGTTAGAGAGCTTAAAGGTCATGGTGTAAGAAGCAAATTAACTCGTAACCTAGCCGCAATTAGTTTTTTGGGAATTGAGCACAAATGGTGTTAAGTGTTGTTTGTGCTTAGAAAGAAAATGTGATATTTTTTAAAAGTCTTACTAATGCCTATCATTAGCCTAAACCCAAAGGAATGTTTTTGTGTTTCACCCATTTATTTACCCATAAATCATCATCCCAATTCATATTACAAACTATTTCTTTTAAAAGAAAAGAAAAAAAATACAATATCAATATATTCCCTTTGTTGCTTGATTTGAAAAGAGAGAATAATTTGAAATAATATAAAATTAATCCTTAGACCCATTCTCTCAAATCCCCCCATTCCTTGAAGGTGAAGTTAAATAATGAAGTTCTAAACATTCTCAATTCACAACCTGACTATACCAAGAAGAAATTCCATGCAATTTACAATCTTCCAAAAATTTCATGAAAATAGAAAATCCATTCAAAGGAATTATTCACACTATTTGAAATTATCACCCCAAAAACATTAAGACACCACAAAACCTAATAGCAACACAAATTAAGTCATTATAAATTACCCCACCCACACCATATCTATAAATTAACTACTTGTTCGACTATCCCATGTCCCTGGTGGCCAAAAACCACACCAAAACAGTTGTTGGGATATAGTCTCGAATTTCAATTATGACTTGGAAAGTTAATTGTGTTTCCATGTTGAAAAATGAAAATTTAATTTGGTTATTTTTTGGTTTCCTTATTGTGAAAGAAAATGCTATTTTTTGGAGTGGATCCTTGTTAAAGAATTAATGTATTTCATATTCATTAAGGAATAAGAATTGAGTCCTTTAAATAGACAATACTACAAAAATTTTAATGGCTTGGCCCAGGGGCTCTCCTTAGAAGGAGAGGGAAAGAATTATAGAATTGGGTGTTAAATCAAGAGAGAGAGAAAAAAAGAATTTTTTCTTGGGAAGTAACGTGAGGAGAGAGATAACAAGGTTTGTGTTTTGTTAGCAACGTTATTTTGTAAAACACATAAATCAAGGAGACTTTGTAAGGCTTATTTGTGATGTTACAAAGTGAAGAAATAAGAAGAAACTGTAATGAGCGCAATGAGTGTGTGCAAGAGTAAAGAAAATAAGGAGATTTTCTTTAGCTTGAGACATATACAAAAGAGGATATTATTGTATTTGGTGTGGATCTCAAGTTAGGCATAAACTTGAAAGAATATATTTTAATTGATTTTATAATAGTAAATAATTCGAAGTTTGTCTCATGATTTTTCATTTCAAGGAGAAAATATTTTTCACATATATTTTTGTGTTCTTACTAAAGATTGATATTTTGGCTTGGTAATTTTAGTGATAATATTTTTGGGGGGATTGATTAAAATTTTTGGTTGTTTTTCTTAATTCACACAAGGCTAGATTGAGACCCAATAAGTGGTATCATAGCTCAAGGTAGTGTGCAACAAGGTGGCGTGGTGTTCAAGTTCCTTTTGTAGGTGGTGTGCAGTAAGGTGGCAAAGTATTCAGGGTCTCACATTCATAGTTGGAGCTGGGACATAACAAACCTAAAAGGTCCACGCAAAAGATCATGATAAAAGGCCAATTGAAGGAGTATTGTTAATGGGTGCTAATTCATGGTGTAGCACAGGGTGTTCCTGTGCACAAGGAAGTGTGGGATTGTTATGGATTCTCATGCATGAGTATGTGGGGTTGACATATGGTTCCCATAAATTGACACGTGGTTTTCAACTTTTCATAGATTGACAGGTCGTTCTCATATATAGCATATGAGAGGCCTATAGATAACATGCTAGTGAAGGAAATAAAGTTTTTAGATAAAGATGAACAAGTCGGACTTGTTCGTTGGTCCAAGTAGAGGTCTGGAAGCCCAGAAAGAGACAAAGACTCACATATGAAGGAAATATGGTTAAATATATACGTATGAGCGAAATCCTATATTACATAATAATAAGAAAAATGAATTGTTCATATATCATAATTTGGCTCAAACTAGAAGGTTTAAAATTTTAGGTTAAGTGATATCCTATATTGTAATCACAACAACAAGTACATATACAATATACTACATAAATTAGCGAGGAAATGGTGCCTAGGTTCTTTTTCGGGTGTTTTTGTACCTAGCCATTGACAACTCATTAGCCATGAGAAACATATTCCAGAGCATTATTTGTTTAACCTGGACTTAATTAATTAAACTGGAAGGATCATATATGAATCAAATTTTTAGCGACTCCTAGAATATATGATACCGGTACCAAGATGCAAAGAACCCAGAAGGACCTTGTCCTATCCTATTGAATAATGAAATATTTCATTTTAAACTTCCAGAATGTTTTAGGAGCCGCCCATCTTGGTAAATTAAATTGAGTGGGACGCCCATTATGCCAAACGTACCAATAGGCCCAAGCCAGCATCTTGTGAATTGTCATTCAAAAGAAGCACAATACCAAATTTGCAGGAGTTTAATGCACAAGTACAACGTGCGGTAACTTTGTGGTGCAATGCATTCGCCATAAATTATATCAAGGAAGATGATCCATTCATTTTAAAATAGACTATCCATTTACAATATGTAGAAATATCAGTAGTCCTGCAATTTTGCTAGCAGACTCTAGCATTACATTTTGGTATAAATGGTCATGATTAAGAACATTTGCATCAGTATGTGTAAAGTCTTGCAAAATAAAAAAAAGTTTCTCATTTTACACAATTTGAGCAAAAAACTACCCACATTAGTGGGTGTAAAATTGTGCACTTATGCACAATTTCTACAGTAACCGTGCATATATGCACGGTTACTATAGCTCTTCTATCTTTTAGTTTTTTTTTTTCTCTCTCCTCTCCCTTACCTTGTTAGACTCTCTCTCACCCACTCTTCAATGCCAAGAAGAAGAAGAAGCCGATCATCACAACTAACCAACCACCACTGCCACTGCCACCGCCACAACCAACCCATTACAACATCAATTTAATCAAAACACAATCAACCCAAAATTAATGAAAATCATCACAAACCCAACTTAAAATAAAACACAACAGAAAACCCATTTGGCAAAATACAAATCAACCCAAAACCCAAGCTTGCCGCCACCATGAGAGAGAGAGAGAGAGAGAGAGAGAGAGAGAGAGAGAGAGAGAGAGAGTGTGTGATTGTATTGAGCCATGGAAGCTTGGTAGAGAGATTTTTTTTAGATTTGAAGAGAGCACTGATTTGAGAGAGAAAGAGAGAGGGAGAAAGAGAAAGAATTTTTTTTTTTTTAGAAATGAAAAAGAAGAAGAAGAAAGAAAGAATAGCAAACGAAAATGAAGAAGAAGAAAGAAAGAAGATGTTGAAGAAGAAAAACGTAGAAGAAGAAAGAAGGAGAAGAAGAAAGAAGCAAGTAGAAAGAAGAAGGAGAAAAATAAAGAAAGAGAGTGTTTCAGAGAAGTGAGGTAAAGGTGGGGCCATGTATGGGTAAGGGAAACAATAAAAAAGATGTGAAAAATTATTATTTTAATAAAATAAGATGTATTATAGATAATCTGATGCAGGTGTTTGTAAATTGATTGTGTAAAATAGAAAAAATAGATTTTTATTGTAAAATAGAAGGAAACTTTTGCACATACTGATGCTTATGCTCTAATAATCAAACTTGCCGGGGAAAAAAAATCAATTGGTATAAATGGTGTCACAAATTGACAATTTGCTTTTCGGTCATTGTAATTAAACAATAGTTCATTTTATAAAGCACATCATATGTTAGATTACAAAAATTTAATTCAAAACTACACCAATAAGTCACTTTTGTGTAGTGATCATTGTAAAATAAACTTGAAATTAAGACAATAAATATAATTCACTCATGTAGGGGTGACAATATTTGACACGACCCTTAAATAAAACATATTTTTTATCAGTTCATGTTTGGTGTAAATGGGTTCATGACAAAGTAGGTCGACACATTTTGACACAATTAATAAACAAGTCAATTTTGTGTTGATTTGCTTGACTTGCAATTAACCAAAACAACCCGACTTAGATTATGTATTTTTAAATTTGGATGGAACTTCATTGTATTTTAGATTTTAAGATAATAGTATTTTAAATAACATTATTAAGAAAATGCAATTTGTGTATAATTTATTTATTTTATTGGTTAGAATTTATATGACTATTATATATAAATGATAAAAACCACATTTTTGTCCCTATATTTTCACACGATTCTCATTTTGATCCCTATATTTTATTTTCACCGTTTTTAGTTCCTATTTAGAGAAACGTCATCCATTTTAATTTTTTTTGTCAGTTCCTTAATGGAAAAGTCCTATGTGATAAGCAGAACTATTAAAATAATAAAAAATTTTATTTTGGCATTAAAAAATGCCACGTCAGCATCTATATTAATAAAATTAATTTATTAATTTTAATTAAATAAAAAAAATTAAAAACAGAAATAAAAACCAAAAATTACATTAATTGAGATCTAAATTTGTCTTGAACAAGAACACAAACCCAAATCTAAGAACACAAAATTAGACTCCAAAAATCACAAACCCAAAAACACGAACACAAACACAAACCCAGCAACAGATCTTCCTTGCCAGCCAAACACAAAAGCAACAAACACAAACCCCACAAATTGATTTTTCTTGTCAACCAAACACAAAAACAACAAACACAAACCCAAGCATCAGTCAAAAAAAGAAAAAGAAGAAGAGATGACCATTCCCTTCCCCTCTACTCCCCATACTTAAATTTTATAACATCCAAAAAAAAGGGGAGGGTTATTTATTCCCTTTCATAATACTTAGTTTTAAAACATCCAAAGAAGAGGAATGGACATTCATCTCCCCTCTCTTCTCCTTCCCCCTACCCTCTACTCCTCATCTCCCTTGAAACTTACAAACACTGTATATTTATGCTAGGTGAAAAAAATTATTTAGGGTAAAAATAAAAAATCACTCATTTGGGCTAATTCCAAGCACCACCAAGACTTCTCAAAAAATCCAATTTGATTTTTAAGCACGAACAACACTAATCACTTTTTGAAAGTTTCCATGCTCCTCCATGTCCTTAGTTTCCTTTCATCTTTAGTTATTATCCATCCACCATATGCTATCCAGAAAGTCCCTTGTGCATATAGTTGCAACAATCTAATCATTGTCGATAAGATATTACAACTTACTTGAATATACAAAATACTTCAACAATCCCCCACTAGGTTACTTGTAATACACACTGTCATTTACAAAGTTAATTGACACTCTATCATGCATAATTAAAGGAAGGTGTTCGTCAACTTAAACGTCCCTTTAGTATAATTGCTTCAAGACTCCGAAAGAATTAATGGTGGCTTGCTTCAACATACACATAAGAACGCCCACAACCATTTTTGAAATACATTGTTGTTGGCACCATTATCCCCAAGTGATTTTCTTGGTTTAGTAATGTTCAAAAGAGAAAACTCTTTTATGGGGAACCACTCCTATGTTGATAAAGTTAAAGTCCCTTCTTTATGTCTCTATTTTTCACAAACATTTACTTGTCTTTAATCTTCGTTAAGACTATTAAACATATCCTACTAAACGTAAGATTGCACTAGTAATGGTTTTTCTCTTGGAGATTGTCTATCAGTTTTCCACTTCATCACTATATTTTGTGTTAATTACTATATGATTTATTGCCTTTTATATTGTGACATGCTCATGATAATTAACCCATGATTATATTGAATGATAATTGATTAATTGGATCAAAATAATTAATTTACTTAAAATCAACCAAAGACTCTAATGGTCAATTTATATTACGGGCAACTCTACTCTACTCTACTCTCTATCCCTTCCTCTCAATCCAAACTAACCGTAAAGTTTATGTTTATTGGTATTTGGAGATACCCAAGTTGAAATCTAGCGGTTGTAAGTGAATTTCAAATTCTAAGTTATGTATTTGACATGGTTTCAAGTTTCAAGCACCGATTCCATGATAAAGCAAGGTCACATACTTTAGAGATATCTCTAACAACATTTTTAAAATTATTTTATTTGTACCTTAAAATGATTTTAGAAATTTTGCTTTAATTATTTTAAGAAACTAGAAACGTGATCAATTTAATTTTGTGCTCTTAGGACAAATTTGAGTAAAATCCTAATTCCGTTGGTAGGGATAAAGGCCCATAAGTGTATATTGGGTCGTGGGCCTTGTCTGAGAACGTCTAATAATTCGAGGACCAGAAGATGACAAGGAAGATATGCGAATCAAAGCGTCACGAACAAAACATGATTGGGAAGGCTTGGGGAGGTAGTTCGAGGAGGAATGCCTCCTCGGTTAAGTAAGGTAGAGGTAAGAAGGTTCAGTCTGCCATTAAAAGCAACCTTTCGGAAGATTCTTTTGGCAAGAATGAGTATTAGGGGAGCATAGGACAAAGGGGAGCTGAGAATTATCAAAGGGAAAGCTGCTACCATCGCATTGAATGCTCTGCTGCTAACCCTTTGGTTATATTAATGTGGAGGTGATACCTAAACAGCAACTTTACAGTTACTCCCAAAAACTTCAAAAAGGTGTTGATGGAACAAGGATAAAAGCCAACAGCTTGCCCTACACGTGGAGGGTGAAGATGAAGAAAAACAGAGTATATTATAGAGAAAGATGTCCCTTATGGGGGGATCGATCTGAAAATAGAGAGAAAAACATTGCAGCACCGAGAACTGTACTTGTAACCAAATTCAAAGGAAACATATATAGGACTTAGCCTCTTCAGATTGTGCTGAGGACAATTTTCTTTGAGCAAAACTATTTTATTCTTGTTTTCTTGTCATTTGGGTTTACTACAATTATTATCTCATTCATTAGAGCCTAGTTTCCAGCCCACTCTCTACAAATTCATTGTATTGAGCAAAGCTTTGGGCCTAGATCATTTTCCCTTTGGGTTTAGGCATCAAACTACGTCCTTACACTGTCATTGTTTCAGGATAAACTATAACTTTGGATGTATAAGAAGTGTTCTAATTATGAGTTTCAGATAGTTCAATTAGTAAAAATTTTTGTCGTTAAATAAATAAATATGAAGTTCAAAACTTTGTTTGCACAAAAAATCGATTGATATTTTGCCTTGATAATAAAATACAACTATCATGCAGCAAACGTCATATATTAAAATTCTATCGTATCTATATATATATATATATATTTTAAAATTGTCATAATTCATTTTATTTTAATTATTTTTTTTGGATAAACTATAGTTTTAGTTCTTGAAATATATGATAAATTCAATTTTAGCCGTTAAAAAGATTGGTCTTAAAAAGTTTTTTTTTTTTAAACTAACATGGTAAATGAACTGCTGATGCAACATTTATATGAACTAATATACCATTCTTTAGCTAAGGTGACACCATAAAACATCATTTTTTTCTCTTTCTCTTTCTCTTTTTTCTCTCAAAGTTTTGTGAAACCAATTTTTTTTAATAGTTGCAAATGCCACATATAATGACTGATGTACAGTAAATATGATATAAGTGATATAGCCATGTGTAACTATGATATACTACTCATAGCTTGATATTTCAATAAATTGTAAAATAAGTTTTTTTTTTTTTTTTTTTTTGTTGAAAAAAAAGTTGTGGGCATTGTTTTTATTGTTTTTTGTTTTGATTTTTTTATGTGGAATTTTTTTTATTCATTAAAATGGTAACGTGGTTTTTTTTTTTTTTTTTGGTCAGTTTACAATAAGATCCAAAACGAAAATTTATTGAAAAACTAAAGAATTAAATTAAAATTTTCAAAATATATAAACTAAAATAAAAACACCCAAAATATAGGAATTAAAAAAGTGCTTTTTTCTCCTAAAAGTTTGCATAATAAATTCACAAAAAAAAAATATTCTTATTGTCCAATTTCTAAAGTCAACCTAACAAAGAATCCAATTAATTTCTATAACTTCGATTCTAAGATTATATCTAAACTTAAACCCAAAACAATATAGAAACGAAATAGTATAATTAGCATCTTACAACACAACAACCCAAAGCTTCAATTAGCTAAGTTTTTATTGATCTTTTGATGGCCCATTGGTGGTGGGGTCGATGTGTTTTAATTTGGATGATTTGACGTAGTTGGATTTTTTATTGTGTGCTTGGCGACGGTGTGATGGAAATTCAGGCATGGTTGTATCAACTATGGATTACAGTGGACCGTGGACGTGAAAATAAGCCATCATCATCATGGGTGTCTCATGCTGGAGATGAAAAGAAGAAAAGAAGAAAGGGAGAAGAACAAAGAGAAGACAAACAAATTGAACAAATACAACACAAGATATTTATTATTATTGTCAATATTTCCCTATAACATTTGGCCTATTGATAAAAGCACTTCACTCACAAGATTATTTAAATTGATGGATGAAGAACCAAGTGGATCAGTTGCATCTTCAGCCAATTTTTTCCACTCCAAGGCCTTTTGCTTCATTTTTTTACCCTTGTCTCCTTCCATCAACTCTCTCACAGTCTTCTCCACTTCTTCTCTCTTGGCATCATTATTGATCTCCATGCCAATGCCCCATTCATTGCAAGTATACTTGCAATTTGTTTGTTGATCTGCAATGAATGGGCAACGAAGCATTGGCACTCCTGCACACAAACTTTCAATAATTGAATTCCACCCACAATGTGTTAAGAACCCTCCAACCGAAGGGTGGTTTAGCACTTCTTCTTGAGGGCACCAGCTAATTATTAGAGATCTTTCTTTTGTTTCTATCTCGAATTCAAGTGGCAAAGTCCCTAATTCTCCAACAACTAAATCAGGCCTAATTACCCACAAAAATGGTTGTTTACTATTTGCAAGTCCCCAACCAAACTCAATTAACTGTAATGGTGTCATAACAACTACACTGCCAAAATTCACATATAACACTGAGTTAGGTGCCTTAGAATTAAGCCAATTGAGGTGATGAGTTTCTTCCTTCCATAAACTATACCCAATTGATTTCAAAGGGTCATTGGGCAATTGATTGAGTAGTGATTGGAGAGGACCAATGGCATATACATGAGAAAACATGGTTGAGAGAGCATCCAAAACTTCTTGCTCCAACACGTTAAATGTTTGAACAATAACTTTTGAAGCTTCAAGAGCTCTCTTCGCTGATTCGATTATAAGATTAAGGATAACATCATTTGGATCTATGGTTCGAACATAGCTTGGTAGATCCTTTAAACAAATGTCTCTCATACCTGGAATCCAGTCTATAACAGTGTCTAGGTACCCATTTGTTAAATAGCTTTCATCTGCATGATAAAGAATGTTTTTAGCTCAAAAATATGTGATCAATCATAATAAAATAATGCAAAAATTTTATAGGGTTTTGCATTCTTTTTAACCTTTAAGTGGTATGACACCTTTGTCCTTGAGGGCAGGAAAACACATAACACTCGTTACACTGCAAGCAGCTATAGAGAAGCACATTACAATAGGGACTTTGAGCTTCTGAGCAGCTGTAACGGTGAAGGGCATGAAACCATCTGAGATAATACAAGTCACTGGAGGAATGTTTGATGTTGCGTTGTTGAGTTTTGAAAGGAGGTGAGAAAATGGAGCCAAAAAGTTTTTCATAATGGAATCACAAAGAGAATGAAGGTCTTGGGTGGCTTCGAGATCCATGGGAGGGAGGCTGTCTGGAATAGTTTTAAATTGAAAGTCAGACAAGCCATCTAAGGAGTTAGGACCATTAATTTTCAGAAAACGTTGGCGATTAAATTCAGTGTTCACAAAGGTTATGTGAAAACCTTTATGGTGGAGAAGTTTTGAAAACTTTAGCATTGCCTTTGTGTGGCTTTGAGTTGGAAATGGAATACAAACTGCATGAGGCTTATCTGCTACAACTGTCTTCATATCCATTTCCTTTTCTGTTTCGTGTGTGCATATATGCATTTTTGTATGAGTGTTTTTAAACTGCAGTTTCATCTTAAATACTGAATATTTTTGTCAACTTTTAAATTTGAATAGTGATTCGCTGACACACTTCTTTATCATAGTAGCCACTTCTTTCTTATTTATTATTTGATTTGATTTGGGGTGACCCACTTCTTTATTATGGTTAGTAGCCATTTGGGTACAATTATGGCTACAAGAAAAGACAACCTCTGGACTTTGGACCAATTATCATTTTCGTGTGTGTGCATATGCATTTTTGTATGCGTGTATCTAATAATTATGCTAGGGAATATAAATGGTTATAACATTGTGCTACAACTCGTTATACAGTAGATTGTAATTGATAAAAGTATATTTTTATACAGTTTATTAACATATTTTTATCAATTACAACTCACTATATAACAAATTATAGCACAATATTATAACTTTTTATATGATCCTAGCACAATTAGGGTATCAAAATGCATATCCATCTTAAATACTGAATATTTCTGTCAACTTTTAAATTTGAATAGTGATTTGTTGACACACTTCTTTATTATAGTAGCCACTTATTTTTCTTTTTCTTCTGATTTGATTTGGGGTGACCGACTTCTTTATTATAGTTAATAGCCATTTGAGTACAATTATGGCTACAAGCCAAGACAACCTCTGGACTTTGGACCAACTACCATTCTCTTTAATTTCCTTGACGATCAGGTGTGTGGTCGAATCAAACATTACCGTGTCAAAAAAACTCCAACAAACATTATGTTAGAATCACTTTACTTCCTGTTAACGTGCAATACACTATGGACTTTGGGTCCATCTTAGTCTTTTTTTTTTTTTTTTTTTTTT
This sequence comes from Castanopsis chinensis, assembly GCA_032878915.1. Taxonomy (NCBI): domain Eukaryota; kingdom Viridiplantae; phylum Streptophyta; class Magnoliopsida; order Fagales; family Fagaceae; genus Castanopsis; species Castanopsis chinensis. The sequence continues at coordinate 166,999 of JAVQMG010000051.1, read as the reverse complement.
GAGAAATATCTTAGTCATTTTATATGACACGTGTACGATATACTCTACCTCTTATATAAAGATACTTATTAATATTTTATTACTTCAAAAATACAATAGATTTATTCGGTACTTCTAATCGTTCCAACTAACATAAAATCTATTCCTCTCTCTTGGTTAATCACAATCACCATTATTATCCTTGTCCTTGGGCATGGGCATGGCAATGGCTGAGTCTAGCTGTCAGTGGATTGGACTTGTTTTGGGTATGTAAAAAAACAAGCATTCCATAAAAGTTCTATTCTACCCTTTAAAAATTTACTTTATTTGTTTTATTATTTTATTTTACAACTTATTCTACACCTTAATTTTTATTTTTAAATACAATTTATTAAAATAATATAATCTATAATATTAAATAATATAAAAAATTCAATTCTATTTATTCTCTTCCCTCTCTCTTTCCTTTTTCTCTTCATTTTTCTCTATTTCACCGGTAAACCCAAACACCCACCTTTCACCAAAGCTCAGCTATAAATACCAATTCTTCACTACCAAAATTACCCCCAAAAAAATTGCCTCCACCGCCCACCATCACTACAGTCAATACCCATCCCAAAATAAAACCCATTAAAAAATATATATATATATTTCGTACATGTTCATTTGCATAACAATTTATAGTAATATAATAGTAAATTAATACTACACAATGACACGATATGTGATAAAGAGAGCTCCACGTCTACACCAGTACATCTAGATCTAGTCAGTGGCGGAGCCAGAGGGGGGCGAGGGGGGCACCTGCCCCCCTGACTCCACCTAAAATTTCCTTGTAATTGTATAAGGGACTCTGACATAGGAAAAAGAAAGGAAAAAATTGACTCTCAATTGGTTGAAACTTTGAAAGTAAATCTGACACAAAAAAAGGAAAGTAAAATTTTTTTTTTTCAAACATCAAATCATATTCTTTTTTCACCTATTTTACTGTTTTTATAGGCTTTTATCTTGTCCACGTTTGATACCTATTTCACAATATTTTTCTTTTTTAATTTCTATCATTATTTTTACTATTGATGATATTTTTTGCAGTATTTCTTTGTTAAATGATGCTAGAGATATTACAAATTTTACCATTTATATCTTATAGATTAGCATGTCACCAATCACAAAAAATAATTACAAACATCTATTCATTATATTGTTTAAATAACACTAATCACATTTTTACCACATCAGTTTGTAAATTTTTTGTTGTAGATTTTGGAATAACTATGAATTGGTTATTTTTGTTTATTTATTTTAATGATATGAAATATATTTATTTTCTTATAATTGTTTATTTATTTTGTTATTATTATCGATTAATATTTTTTAGATTAATTTTACTTTAAATGTTGTCTTTTAATTTTGCCCCCTCTGAACCAAAATCCTAACTCTGCCACTTGATCTAGTAGACTCTTTTTTTTTTTTTTGAAAGGGATCTAGTAGACTCTTTGTGGCTGTGTATACACAAAGATTATTACCTAGAAATCTCCAATACAAACTAAATAAAATAATAGTTTTAGCTTCACGCTTGAAAGATTATTACCTAAAAACGTCCAGAACTTTACCAAACAACAAAAGTAGAGATAATCATTGTTCTTATAGCACGCTTGAAAGTTGAAACTGAAGGTTTAAGGAAATCTGGCCTTGTTTAAGAGCACTTGTAGCAGTAGAGTTAAATAGTTATATACCTATTTTAGCTCTATCAAAATATCAAAAATTTTTCTGCAACAGTGGAGGTATAGTTAAAATTTTTAGCTTAATTGCTACAGTGCTCATGTATCTATACATGAGCACTGTAGCTCAAAGCTATAAAAAAAAATTAATTTTTTATTTAGCTTTTTGATTAAAATAATATAGGCTGATGTTTTATTGTAGTAAATGTATTATTTTATTGTGATATTTATATTATTTTATTGTGTTGAAAGCTAAAATAGATCCACTGCTGCAGCATGTTTTGTAAAGTAAGTAGGTAAAATAAATAAAGTAACTTTTTGTGGAGCTAAATTGCTAAAATTTTAGCTCTACTGCTGTGGATGCTTTAAGGAGCAAGTCCTAACACACATTTTTATATTTTAAACAAAAATACTACTGATGTGCAGGCTGGAATCCTAATCCGAATTGGACTTGGATTTGGTGCAAATTTCATTTGATTCCTTGCTCCACTTGGACTTGAATTTAATTGGGTTGGTCTTCTCTTGAATTTATGCCTGGCTGGATGTAAGTTGGCTTGATTCAATTGGCTTAACCTCACTTTACATATAAAGCTCTTGTTACCTGCAACACAAAGATATTATATAATCAGTAACAAAATAACATAAAAATAAGGCTAAATATGTAGATATGTGAGTACTTTATTGTATGTATTTTATGCACATCAGTTCTATTGATGAGTTTACGTTTCATGGGAGCATTGAGCAAAGGAGCAGCTATAAAATATCTAAGAGAAAGTAAAATATCTAAGAGAAAGCTGCTATCACCGCATTGAATGTTCTGTATCTAAATCTCTGGCCGCATTAATGAAGAAGTGATATCTAAACAGTGATTTTCAGCTTTACAGCTACTACCCAAAGACTTCAGGAAGGTGCTGATGAGACAAGTATCAGCACTAACAATCTAGACCTACACGTGGAGGGAGGAAATGAGAACGGGAAAGAAGTATAAAATAGAGGAAGGTCCCTGAGAAAGGGGGATCGAGAAAGAAAGAGAGAAAAAAACTGTAGACTGAGAAATAATATTTGTAATTTTTCATTAAGAGAGGGAGACATATAAAGAAGAACTAGCCTCCTCGGATTGAGTCTGAGGACAATTTACCTTATACAAATTTGCTTCTATTGTGATCTTGGCCCATTATAATTGACATACAAGCTCATTAGGATCTAGATTTGAAACCTACTCTCTACAAATTCATTGTATTGGGCTCGTTGGGCCTATTTTGGGCTTAGGTACAAATTGTGTCCTTACAATTAGAATTAGTGAATAATAAAAGTAGTATTAGTATTGGGTACATATATAATATAAAAGTGATTTTATATCAATCACATGAGTCTGGTTGGTATTGATTTTTTCATTGGACTTTTTAGTTAATTTGATTGTGCAATTTTTTTTTTTTAAGTTTATTTGCTAGACTATCCTTTAACTAACTTTATTTAAATAAACAAATAAACTTAAAAAAAATGCATCCAAATACACTATCACATTGATTAAAGAAAAAAAACAAGCTACTATCCTAATAAATTCCAATGATTGAGATGAAAGTCATTGATTCATTGAAAGCAAAATGAAGTTTCCTTATAACTAAATAATATACATTCGAAAGTGAGCTTTTTGCAATTTGCGGCTTAGTGAGTAGGAAGAGAATCATTTGAAAGACAAAAGTCTTCCTTTGACAGAGGACATCTAAGCACGATTTCCTTTCCTAGGGTATCTTATTAGGGTGGATTTTGGTGTAACGTTTGGCTCACCCTAAAATGCATGTATATGATCTAATTTAAAATTTATCATGGAAGATGTATATCGTGACACATGGCAAAAAACAATATATTGCTTTTTTTTTTTCAACCACACCTCAAGATTCTTAAGATAGCTTCTTTATATATAAAATCATTATTCAATTTTTTTCGATTCAAACGCAAAGAATCTATATTATGGTCAAAATTAAATGGACTAATTGCATTTCCCACCCCCTTCCCCATCCCCATAAATAAAATCATCATTCAAATTTCTTTTCTTTTGATTGAAATGTAAAGAATCTATTTTTATGTTCAAAATTATTTGGATTAATATCATCCCCCCCCCTCTTCCCCCCTTCAATCTCCATTTTAAGAACAAAATCAATTTTTTTTTAATGGTTAATATGCAAATTTCCTTCTATCACTAATATATTTCATTACATTCAAATGAAAGCACTTTTTTTTGGGGGGGGGTAATTTGTTCATTTTTTGTGGTCCATTAAGCCCTTTATAAACATAAAACCACAATTTTTTCCATCCAAATCAAATAGGGGTAAAAAAAACTAAGAGTGTGTGTGTGGAGGGAGAGGAGACAACCAGACAAGGTCATAGGGAGTAGAGAGAAGAGGGTGGAAGTTGGTGAAATTTTAATTAATCTTGTTTGGATGTTTTAAAAGGGGAAGAGATTGAAGGAATTTGGAGGGATATAATACTTCTCCAAACCTTCAATTTTTTTTTTTTATTTTAATAATTTGATAGTTATAGTAGGAGAAGGGATATGAACTCTTAATATTACCATTGAAAACATCAAGATTCAACCAAATTAGGGAAATTTGGTTAGAGAAATGTGGGGTTCGAGTTATATATATTAAAAAAAAAGATTCTCAAATTTAATCTTATATGTCAATTTGTATTATTTTCTTTAAAATTCACAAATAAGTGTTTATAATTGTCAATTTAGACGACCAATGTTTAGCCTAGAAAGCTAGGCATTCTTTCCTGCTTTAAGTCATGTAGGAGCTTGTTCCTCTAGTAATTAATAATGTTTTTATGGTTGATTTACCAGCCTTGGAATGATATTCATGATGATCTTTTTCTCCAATAAAAGAAAAAGAAAAAAGAAGAAGAGATGACCATTTCCTTCCCGTCTACTCCCCATACTTAAATTTTAAAACATCCAAAAAAAAAAAGGGAGGGATATTTATTCCCTTTCCTCCTACTTAATTTTGAAACATCCAAAGAAGAGGAATGGACTTTCATCTCGCCTCTCCTCTCCTTCCCCCTACCCTCTACTCCCCCTCTCGCTTGAAACTTACAAACACACTATATATTTATGTTGGGTGAAAAAAATTATTTAAGGGAAAAAAAAAAGCACTCATTCAGCTAATTCCAAGCACCACCAAGATTTTTCAAAAAATCCAATTTGATTTTTAAGCAAGAACAACACTTAACACTTTTTGAAAGTTTCCATGCTCCTCCAAGTCCTTTGTTTCCTCCTTCATCCTTAGTTTTTATCCATCCACCATGTGCTACCCAAAAAATCCCTCATGCATATAGTTGCAACAATCTAGTCATTGTCGGATACGTGCAATCAAGACCAACTGTTGGATATATGCAAATGGGTCCAACTTCTTTGATGAGATTCAATTCCTACCCACAATTAAGATCAAATTTAAACACATTTGATTTCAAATTTCCTATCCATCATGCTGGTTAGAGAGCTTAAAGGTCATGGTGCAAGAAGCATATTAACTCGTAACCTAGCCACAATTAGTTTTTTGGGAATTGAGCACAAATGGGGTTAAGTGTTGTTTGTGCTTAGAAAGAAAATGTGATATTTTTTAAAAGTCTTAGTAATGCCTATCATTAGCCTAAACCCAAAGGAATGTTTTTGTGTTTCTCCCATTTATTTACCAATGAATCATCATCCCAATTCAAATTACAAACTATTTCTTTTAAAAGAAAAAAAAAATACAATATCAATATATTCCCTTTGTTGCTTGATTTGAAAAGAGAGAATAATTTGAAATAATATAAAATTAATCCTTAGAACAATTCTCTCAAATCCCCCCATTCGTTGAAGGTGAAGTTAAATAATGAAGTTCTAAACATTCTCAATTCACAACCTGACTATACCAAGAAGCAATCCCATGCAATTTACAATCTTCCAAAAATTTCATGAAAATAAAAAATCCATTCAAAGGAATTATTCACACTATTTGAAATTATCACCCCAAAAACATTAAGACACCACAAAACCTAATAACAACCCAAATTAAGCCATTATAAATTACCCCACCCACACCATATCTATAAATTAACTACTTATTCGACTATCCCATGTCCCTGGTGGCCAAAAACCACACCAAAACAGTTGTTGGGATATAGTCTCAAATTTCAATTGTGACTTGGAAAGTTAATTATGTTTCCATGTTGAAAAATGAAAATTTATTTGGTTATTTTTTGGTTTCCTTATTGTGAAAAAAAATGCTATTTTTTGGAGTGGATGGAAAACCTAATCCTTGTTAAAGAATTAATGTATTTCATATTCATTAAGGAATAGGAATTGAGTCTTTTAAATAGACAATACTACAAAAATTTTAATGGCTTGGCCCAGGGGCTCTCCTTAGAAGGAGAGGGAAAGAATTATAGAATTGGGCATGAAATCAAGAGAGAGAAAAAAAAGAATTTTTTCTTGGGAGGTAACGCAAGGAGAGAGATAAAAAGGTTTGTGTTTTATTGACAACTTATTTTGTAAAACACATAAATCAAGGAGAATTTGTGAGGCTTATTTGTGATGTTACAAAGTGAAGAAATAAGAAGAAACTGTAATGAGTGCAATGAGTGTGTGCAAGAGTAAAGAAAACAAGGAGATTTTCTTTAGCCTTGAGACATACACAAAAGAAGATATTATTGTATTTGGTGTGGATCTCAAGTTAGTCATAAACTTGAAAGAATATATTTTAATTGATTTTATAATAGTAAATAATTCAAAGTTTGTCTCATGATTTTTCATTTCAAGGAGAAAATATTTTTCATATATATTTTTGTGTTCTTACTAGAGATTGATATTTTGGCTTGGTAATTTTAGTGATAATATTTTTGGGGGATTGATTAAAATTGTTGGTTGTTTTTCTTAATTCACACAAGGCTAGATTGAGACCCAATAAGTGGTATCATAGCTCAAGGTAGTGTGCAACAAGGTGGCGTGGTGTTCAGGTTCCTTTTGTAGGTGGTGTGCGGTAAGGTGGCAAAGTATTCAGGGTCTCCCATTCATAGTTGGAGCTGGGACATAACAAACCTAAAAGGTCCATGCAAAAGATCCTAATAAAAGGCCAATTGAAGGAGTATTGTTAATGGGTACTAATTCATGGTGTAGCACAGGGTGTTCCTGTGCACAAGGAAGTATGGGATTGTTATGGATTCTCATGCATGAGCATGCGGGGTTGACATATGGTTCCCATAAATTGACACGTGGTTTTCAACTTTTCATAAATTGACAGGTGGTTCCCATATATAGCATATGAGAGGCCTATGGATAACATACTGGTGAAGGAAAGAATGTTTTTAGATAATGATGTACAAGTAAGACTTGTTCGTTGGTCCAAGTAGAGGCCTGGAAGCCTAGAAAGAGACAAAGACTCACATATGAAGGAAATATGGTTAAATATACACGTGCGAGCAAAATCCTATATTACATAATAATAAGAAAAATGAATTGTTCATATATCATAATTTGGCTCAAACTAAAAGGTTTAAAATTTTAGGTTAAGTGATATCCTATATTGTAATCACAACAACAAATACATATACAGTATACTACATAAATTAGCGAGGAAATGGTGCCTAGGTTCTTTTTCGAGTGTTTTTGTACCTAGCCATTGACAACTCATTTGCCATGAGAAACATATTCCAGAGCATTAAAAAAAAGAGAGAGTCGTAGTTTGTTTAACCTGGACTCAATTAATTAAACTGGAAGGATCGTATATGAATCAAATTTTTAGCAACTCCTAGAATATATGATACTGGTACCAAGATGCAAAGAACCCAGAAGGACTTGGTACTATCCTATTGAATAATGAAGATATTTCATTTTAAACTTCTAGAATGTTTTAGGAGCCGCCCATCTTGGTAAATTAAATCGAGTGGGACGCCCATTATGCCAAACATACCAATAGGCCCAAGCCAGCATCTTGTGAATTGTCATTCAAAAGAAGCACAACACCAAATTTGCAGGAGTTTAATGCACAAGTACAACGTGTGGTAACTATGGGGTGCAATGCATTTGCCATAAATTATATCAAGGAAGATGATCCTTTCATTTTCAAATAGAATGTCCATTTACAATATGTAGAAATATCAGTACTCTTGCAATTTTGCTAGTAGACTTTAGCAATACATTTTGGTATAAATGGTCATGATTAAGAGCATTTGCATCAGTATATGCAAAGTTTTGCAAAATAAAAAAAAAAAAGAAAAAAAGTTGCTCATTTTACACATTTTGAGCAAAAAACCACCCACATCACAACTAACCAATCATCACAACTAACCAACCACCACCGCCACCGTCACAACCAACCCATTACAACATCAATTTAATTCAAACACAATCAACCCAAAATTAATGAAAATCATCACAAACCCAACTTAAAATAAAACACAACAGAAAACTCATTTGGCAAAATACAAATCAACCCAAAACCCAAGCTTGCCGCCACCATGAGAGAGAGAGAGAGAGAGAGAGAGAGAGAGAGAGAGAGAGAGAGAGAGAGAGAGAGAGAGAGAGAGAGAGAGAGAGAGAGAGAGAGAGAGAGTGTGTGTGTGTGTGTGTGTGTGTGATTGTATTGAGCCATGGAAGCTTGGTAGAGAGATTTTTTCCAGATTCAAAGAGAGCACTAATTTGAGAGAGAAAGAGAGGGGGAGAAAGAGAAAGAATTTTTTTTTTAGAAATGAAAAAGAAGAAGAAGAAAGAAAGAATAGCAAAAGAAAATGAAGAAGAAGAAAGAAAGAAAATGCTGAAGAAGAAAAATGTAGAAGAAGAAAGAAGCAAGTAGAAAGAAGAAGGAGAAAAATAATGAAAGAGAGTGTTTCAGAGAAGTGAGGTAAAGTGGTGGGGCCATGTATGGGTAAGGGAAATAATAAAAAGATGTGAAAATTTATTATTTTAATAAAATAAGGTGTATTATAGATAATTTGATGCAGGTGTTTTTGTAAATTGATTGTGTAAAATAGAAAAAATAGATTTTTATTGCAACATAGAAGGAAACTTTTGCACATATTGATGCTTATGCTCTTAGATCAAACTTGCCAGGGAAAAAAAATCAATTGGTATAAATAGTATCACAAATTGAAAATTTGCTTTTTAGTCATTGTAATTAAACAATAGTTCATTTTATAAATCACATCATATGTTAGATTACAAAAATTTAATTCAAAACTACACCAATAAGTCACTTTTGTGTAGTGATCATTGTAAAATAAACTTGAAATTAAGACAATAAATATAATTCACTCATGTAGGGGTGACAATATTCGACACAACCCTCAAACAAAACATATTTTTTATCAATTCATGTTTGGTGTAAATGGGTTCGTGACAAAATAGGTCGACACGTTTTGACACAATTAATAAACAAGTCAATTTTGTGTTGATTTGCTTGACTTGCAATTAACCAAAACAACCGGTTGTGTTTTAGATTATGTATTTTTAAATTTGGATGGAACTTCATTGTATTTTAGATTTTAAGATATTAGTATTTTAAATAACGTTATTAAGAAAATGCAATTTGTGTATAATTTATTTATTTTATTGATTAGAATTTATATGACTATTAAATATAAAAATGGCGAAAACCACATTTTTGTCCCTACATGTGGAGGATGAAGATGAAGAAAAACAAAGTATATAATAGAGAAAGATGTCCCTTATGGGGGGATTGATATGAAAATAGAGAGAAAAATATTGCAGCACTAAGAACTATACTTGTAACCAAATTCAAAAGAAACATATATAAAACTTAGCCTCCTCAGATTGAGCCAAGGATGATTTTCTTTAAGCAAAACCAGTTTATTCTTGTTTTCTTGTCATCTAGGTTTACTACAATTATTATCTCATTCATTAGAGCCTAGTTTTCTAGTCCACTCTCTACAAATTCATTGTATTGGGTTCTTTGGGCCTAAATCATTTTCCTTTTGGGTTTAGGCATCAAACTGCGTCCTTACACTATCATTGTCTCAGGGTAAACTATAACTTTGGATGTATAATAAGTGTTCTAATTGTGGGTTTCAGATAGTTCAATTTGTAAAAATTTTTGTTGTTAAATAAATAAATATGAAGCTCAAAACCTTGTTTGCACAAAAAATTGATTGGTGTTTTGCCATGATAATAAAATACAACTATCATGCAACGATCGTCATCTATTAAAATTCTACTGTATTTATATGTTTTTTTTAGAAAGTGTCATAATTCATTTTATTTTAATTATGTTTTTTTGGATAACTTATAGTTTTAGTTCTTGAAATATATGATAAATTCAACTTTAGCTCTTAAAAAGATTGGTCTTAAAAGATTTGAAAGGCAATAATTTAATTAGTCAATTCGTTTTTTTTTTTTTTCTTTTTTTTTCTTTTTTTTTTTTACTAACATGGTAAATGAACTGCTGATGCAACATCTTATATGAACTAATATACCATTCTTTAGCTGAGGTGACACCATTAAACATCATTTTTTTTCTCTTTCTCTTTCTCTTTTTTCTCGCAAAGTTTTGTGAAACCAATTTTTTTTAATAGTTGCAAATGCCACATATAATGACTAATGTACAGTAAATATGATATGTGATATAGCCATGTGAAACTATGATATACTACTCATAGCTTGATATTTCAATAAATTGTAAAATAGGTTTTTTTTTTTTTTTTTGAAAAAAAGTTGTGTGCATTGTTGTTATTGTTTTTTGTTTTGATTATTTTATGTGGAATTTTTTTTATTCATTAAAATGGTAACGTGGTTTTTTTTTTTTTTTTTTTTGGTGAGTTTACAATGAGATCCAAAACGAAAATTTATTGAAAAACTAAAGAACTAAATTAAAATTTTCAAAATATATAAACTAAAATAAAAACACCCAAAATATAGGAATTAAAAAAGTGTTTTTTTCTCCTAAAAGTTTGCATAATAAATTCACAAAAAAAAATGTTCTTATTGTCCAATTTCTAAAATCAACCTAACAAAGAATCCAATTAATTTCTATAACTTCGATTCTAAGATTATATTTGAACTTAAACCCAAAACAATATTGAAACGATATGGTATAATTAGCATCTTACAACACAACAACCTGTAGCTTCAATTAGCTAAGTTTTTATGGAACTTTTGGTGGTCCATTGGTGGTGGGGTCAATGTGTTTTAATTTAGGTGATTTGACGTAGTTGGATTTTTTAATGTGTGCTTGGCAACGGTGTGATGCAAATTCAGACATGGTTGTATTAACTGTGGATTATAGTGGACCGTGGATGTGAAAATAAGCCATCAACATCATGGGTGTCTCATGCTGGAGATGAAAAGAAGAAGAAAAGAAGAAAGGGAGAAGAACAAAGAGAAGACAAACAAATTGAACAAATACAACACAAGACATTTTATTATTATTGTCAATATTTCCCTAAAACATTTGGCCTTTCGATAAAAGCACTTCACTCACAAGGTTATTTAAATTGATGGATGAAGAACCAAGTGGATCAGTTGCATCTTCGGCCAATTTTTTCCACTCCAAGGCCTTTTTCTTCATTTTTTTGCCCTTGTCTCCTTCCATCAACTCTCTCACAGTCTTCTCCACTTCTTCTCTCTTGACATCATTATTGATTTCCATGCCAATGCCCCATTCATTGCAAGTATACTTGCCATTTGTTTGTTGATCTGCAATGAATGGGCAACAAAGCATTGGCACTCCTGCACACAAACTTTCAATAATTGAATTCCACCCACAATGTGTTAAGAACCCTCCAACCGAAGGGTGGTTTAGCACTTCTTCTTGAGGGCACCAACTAATTATTAAAGATCTTTCTTTTGTTTCTATCTCGAATTCAAGTGGCGAAATCCCTAATTCTCCAACAACTAAATCAGGCCTAATTACCCACAAAAATGGTTGTTTACTATTTGCAAGTCCCCAACCAAACTCAATTAACTGTAATGGTGTCATAACAGCTACACTGCCAAAATTCACATATAACACTGAGCTAGGTGCCTTAGAATTAAGCCAATTGAGGCAATGAGTTTCTTCCTTCCATAAACTATACCCAATTGATTCCAAAGGGTCATTGGGCAATTGATTGAGTAGTGGTTGGAGAGGACCAATGGCATATACATGAGAAAACATGGTTGAAAGAGCATCCAAAACTTCTTGCTCTAACACGTTGAATGTTTGAACAATAACTTTTGAAGCTTCAAGAGCTCTCTTTGCTGTTTCGATTATAAGATTAAGGATAACATCATTTGGATCTATGGTTCGAACATAGCTTGGTAAATCCTTTAGACAAATGTCTTTCATACCTGGAATCCAGTCTATCACAGTGTCTAGATACCCATTTGTTAAATAGCTTTCATCTGCATGATAAAGAATGTTTTTAGCTCAAAAATATGTGATCAATCATAATAAAATAATGCAAAAATTTTATAGGGTTTTGCATTCTTTTTTACCTTTAAGTGGTATGACACCTTTGTCCTTGAGGGCAGGAAAACACGTAAAACTCATTACACTGCAAGCAGCCATAGAGAAGCACATTACAATAGGGACTTTGAGCTCCTGAGCAGCCGTAACGGTGAAGGGCATGAAACCATCTGAGATAATACAAGTCACTGGAGGATTGTTTGGTGTTGCATTGTTGAGTTTTGAAAGGAGTTGAGAAAATGGATCCAAGAAGTTTTTCATAATGGAATCACAAAGAGAATGAAGGTCTTGGGTGGCATCAGGATCCATGGGAGGGAGGCTATCTGGAATAGTTTTAAATCGAAAGTCAGACAAGCCATCTAAAGAGTTAGGATCATTAATTTTCAAAAAACGTTGGTGATTAAACTCAGTGTTCACAAAGGTTACGTGAAAACCTCTATGACGGAGAAGCTTTGAAAACTTTAACATTGCCTTTATATGACTTTGAGCTGGAAATGGAATACAAACTGCATGAGGCTTATCCGCTACAACTGTCTTCATATCCATTTCCTTTTCTGTTTCGTGTGTGCACGTATGCATTTTTGTATGCGTGTTTCTAAACTGCAGTTTCATCTCAAATACTGAATATTTCTGTCAACTTTTAAATTTGAATAGTGATTTGCTGACACACTTATTATAGTAGCCACTTCTTTTTTATTTATTATTTGATTTGATTTGATTGGGGTGACCCACTTCTTTATTACAGTACAGTAAGTAGCTGGGTACAATTATGGCTACAAGAAAAGACGACCTCTGGACTTTGGACGAATTATCATTTTCGTGTGTACGCATATGCATTTTTGTATGCGTGTATCTAAGAATTATGTTAGGCAATATAAATGACTAGAATATTGTGTCACGTCTTGTCGTATGATGAGTTATAATTGGTAAAAGTATATTTTTAAACAGTTTATTAATGTACTTTTGTCGACCATAACTCATCTTATAACAAATTGTAACATAATATTATAATCTTTTATGTGATCCTAGTACAGCTGACGTATCAAAATGCATATTCATCATAAATACTGAATATTGCTGTCATCTTCTAAATTGGAATAGTGATTCGTTGACACACTTCTTTATTATAGTAGCCACTTCTTTTTTTTTTATTTGATTTTATTTGATCTGATTTGATTTAGGGTGACCCACTTCTTTATTATAGTTAGTAGCCATTTGGGTACAATTATGGCTACAAGCAAAGGCAACCTCTGGACTTTGGACCAACTATCATTCTCTTTAATTTCCTTGACGATTAGGTGTATGGTCGAATCAAACTTTATCGTGTCAAAAAAACTCCGACTGAACGTTATGTTAGAATCACTTTACTTCCTATTAACATGCAATACACTATGGGCTTTAGGTCCATCTTAGTCATCTTTTTTTTTTTTTCTATTTTTTCTTTTTTTTTTTAGAAATATCTTGGTCAATTTGTATGGCACATGTATGATATACTCTACTTCCTATCATCCTATGTAAAGATACTCATTTATCTTTTATTACTTGAAAAATACAATAGATTTATGCAGTACTTCTAATCGTTCCAACTAACATAAAATCTTTTCGTCTCTCTTGGTTAATCACAATCACAATCACCATTATTATCCTTGTCGTTGGGTTTGGGCATGGGCATGGGCATGGGCATGGGTATGACTGGGTCTAGTTGTCTGGAAAAATTATTGTGTACTCTCGAAATATCATAAATGTGTACTCCCTCTTCTCACATAAATGATGAGTCCTAGTAATTACATTCATAGTGAGACTCGCCATTCATGTGAAAGGATGAAATACGCATTTATGATATTTCGGAAATGAGAAGTGCTACGTCCACAACATTTTTACAACATTTTCACAACAAATCAAAGGTGGTTAGTTGTTATTGATTTAAATTTGAATTTATTACTGAAATTACTTTTCTACCCCACCATTAACAACCCATAACAATTTGCCACATAGGATTTGTTGTAAAAATATTGTGAAAATGTTGTGGACATAGCATTTTCCTTTGGAAATACCTAATAATTTTTCGGTTGTCAATGAATTAGACTTGTTTTGGGTATGTCAAAAATATAGCATTCCAAAAAAATTCTATTCTACACTTTAAAATTTTACTTTATTTATTTTATTATTTTATTTTATAACTTATTCTATGTCTCAGTTTCTATTTTCATATATAACTTATTAAAATAATATAAACTACAATATTAAATAATATAAAAAATTCAATTCTATCTATTCTCTTCACTCTCTCTTTCCTTTTTCTCTATTTCTCCGATAAACCCAAACACCCACCTTCCACCAAAACTCAGCCACACATACCAATTCTTCACTACCAAAATTACCCCCAAAAAAATTGCCTCCACCACTCACCATCACTACAGTCAATACCCATCCCAAAATAAAACCCATTAAAAAATAAATAAATAAAATATATATATATATATATATATTTCGTACATGTTCATTTGCATAACAATTTATAGTAATATAATAGTAAATTAATACTACACAATGACACGATATGTGATAAAGAGAGCTCCACGTCTACACCAGTACATCTAGATCTAGTAGACTCTTTATTTTTTTATTTGAAAGGGATCTAGTAGACTCTTTGTGGCTGTGTACACACAAAGATTATTACCTAGAAATCTCCGATACAAACTAAATAAAATAATAGTTTTAGCTTCACGCTTGAAAGATTATTACCTAAAAACGTCCAGAACTGTACCAAACAACAAAAGTAGAGATAATCATTGTTCTTATAGCACGCTTGAAACCAGGGACGGAGCCAGACGCCCCCCCGCGCGGGGGGGGGGGGGGGTGGTGGAGGACAACAAAAGTAGAGATCATCATTGTTCTTACTCCCCCCACCTCCCCGTCTCCTAAAGTATCATTGCATTTGTAGTAATCTACTCTAAGTTACTCCCTGATATAGAGGAAAAAAAAGAAAAGAAAAAAAGAACTCCCACTTGAAAGTGACACAGAAAAAAGAAAAAAAAAAAAGAAAACCAAACCATGTACCTTTATTTTTATAAGCAGCTTTTGTCAGGATTGTAGCACCTATTTCACTATTTTTATTTTATTTAATATCATTATTTTCATAATTTTCACTGTGATATCTTTTACAATATTTTATTATTGAGTGATGTTAGAGATATTACAAATTTTACTACTTATGTTTTACAAATTGACATCTCACTGACCACAAAAAATAATTTCAAACATATATTCATTATATTGTTTAAGTAACACTAATCACATTTTTACCACGTCAGTTTGTAAAATTTGTAGTAACTATGACTATGAATAGGTTAATTTTGTTTGTTTATTTATTTCAATACTATGAAATATATTCATATTTTCTTGTGGTTGTTTATTTATTTTATTATTATTATTGATTAATATTTTTTAGATTAATTTTACTTTTAATATTTTTTTTTTAATTTTGCCCCCTCCGAACTAAAATCCTGACTCCGCCACTGCTTGAAACTGAAGATTTAAGGAAATCTGGCCTTGTTTAAGGAGCAAGTCCTAACACACATTTCTATATTTTAAACAATTTTATACACATTTTTATATTTAAAACAATTTTATACATATTTTAATACACTTTTTTACCTATATGTATATTAAAAATACCCAAACAACATTATTCAAACTCCTATATTAAACGGGCCCTTGAAGACTGAAGCGAGCCATGCAGTGAAAGAAGGAAGATAGAGAAAAATGAAAAAGAAAAAGCAAAGATTGGGCATGTAGATGAAGGTTGCCGATGACCGCCATTTTTGTCAATCTCGTTCTCTCTTCATTATTTTTTTGGGTTGTGTTTATTTATATTTGAAATTGAAGCTTTAGATCTGTCAAAATAGAAGCTACATGTGTTAGCACCCCGCTTTCTAAAAAAATATTTCATTTTGCTTTCTCAAATTTTATTTATTTATTATACTATATTATTTTATAATACATTTAATATTTTAACTTTTATTTTACGGTATAACACATTAAAATCATATATTTACACAATAAAATAATATAACTCAATACCTAAACAATGGTCAACAAATTATTATTTTAAAAAAATACCTATCATCTTATTTATGGATGATATTGTCGCACAGTTGTAAAAAAATTTAGAACTACCGCTCAAATAATACTCTATTTTTATTGGTTGATGGTATAAATAATAAAATAGATTTTGGGGCTCTTATAATCCCCAATACTAATGCTAAAGGGTCTACAGAGTGGAAAAGCAAAAAGCCTTTTTTTTTTTTTTTCTAGAATTTGGTTTGTATGTACCGAGGGTTAAAAGGGTTAATGAGTTTTTAGTTTTTTTTTTGGGTTGAGCTGAGCTCTGGGTAGGACTGGCAATGGGCTAAGAGTTTGGAAGATAGGTACCCATCTATTAAAAATACATATCATACCTACTAGAAAAAAATTTTGGGCCCCCTACTGGGTCCGTTCCTGACTAAAGATGCTCCACCATTTAGCTCAAGTTCATTCTAGACAACATTATGTATAATTACACTTAGCAAATGGATTGGGTCCGATGAGTTTGGATTTGGCCTAATTGGGTGTGAGGCAAAAAAAATCGGGGAATAATTCAGAAATATATAGGATTAAAACAAGTTGTTATTTTTATGAATGTTATTCGGTCTTTTGATGGATCAGGTCAATTCGGTATTACCCTATTTTTTCACATACAAAAATAAATTTTTAAAAAATATTTGACGCAATTAGTATTTTTTTTTATATTTCTATATAAATAAAACAAAAATAAAGAAAATATTCAAAGATAGAAGTTGAATTATACATAATCTATAAATATATATATATATATATATATATATATATATATATAAAACCGAACCCTCTAAAACTCCCACAATTTTCCACATTAGCACAATATTAAAAAAAAAAACATAATAACACTTTTTTAAAACCCGACTATGCCTCTTCTTTTCCTTCTGGCTTTCAATTATTTAAAAAAAACACACAGGTTGAAACTTGGTGTACTATCAATGTATCTAATGTGTTAAATTTGTCACAAAGGTTTAAATTTATCATCATTTTATATTATATATAGATTTTGTGATCTTACATTGAGTTTACTTGAGTTGCTAATCTTTGTTTGCATCTAAATAAGTCTTGAGTTTAACTGATCTAATATGTTTTTCATCTTTGAAATTTCAGAATATATTAGGAAACCATAAGAGAATTTGACAAAAGTGGGAATCCACATAAGGAAGATGAAGACAAGGCACGGGGTTTCTTCGAAAGTGAATGATAAGGTATCAAGGTTGGGTGTGCATGTGATGGGTTCTGAAATATTTGGCTCTTAGAGCTCTGATTTTTTGTGTTTGTAAATGAGTTCCTCTTATATGGTTTGATCATCATCTATCCACTTTGTTCTCTCTACGAATTCTAATGTGTGGCTGTCTCTATGTTGATTTGCACTAGCAAAAACTTTGGCAACCTAGGACAAACAATATTTTGTAAATAGTCCACAGTTGAATGCAGTTCAGCTTTTTGATAAAATTCCTCTTTCAAAATATGCACAATACACGTCTAATATGAGTGTGTATATTGTGTTTGTTTCTATGCTTTTAAACTTGTATCATTGTTTGTAGTGTGAAACCCAGTTGAAATTTTCACCATTTCAATCAATATTTTTTGTATATAATAAACACACAAAATGACTATATTGGTTGTGGGATTTGATTATATTGATTGAAACTTGGCTATATGATGTTTCCAAAATGACTTTACTATTTAGATTTTATATGTTAGTTATCTTTAATTTATTGTTAAGTTGGTGCTAAATGCTATTCAAAATCATACTTTGAGAGGTACTTTTCGGTTTTTTTTTTTTTGGGGGATTATTCCAATCTTCTATTAAATTTGATTGAAATAGTAAGGCTATAATTTAATCTCCATTATGATTTCAAATTTAATTTTTCCTGCTACCTGTTTGATAGTTATCGTCATTGAAAGTGTCAAAGTTTATAATTTTAGTACAAATTTTGTAGAATACATTTTATACATGAAATATGAAATTAAATTAAATCACCTATGAAAAGAACTAAGTGTGCATTTAGATTAGTTTTTTGTCCAAAAGCTTGTTTGATGAAGTTGGATAAAATTATAAATAGCTGCACTCTATAAAAATTGAAAATTTACAAAGCTTTTTTATAGGCAAATTAAATTTTGATATGTTTTGTTGAGTTGGAATTCTCCCAAACAACATTCTATATTATAACTCTTATTTAAAAAAAATTCTTCTTGACATAAAAAATTACTGATAAAGGTCTAATTTCTTATTAATTTGTGACATTTTCATCCAACTTTTAATTATATTTTTTTATATTAGTAGTAATAAATTCATCAAGAGATTTTATTTGATATTAAATTAGACTCTCTCTGTCTCTCTCTCATCCACATAGATATTTTTTAGTAGATGTGTGTAATTAAAAATTATTTGCAAATAAAATAAAAACTATCTATAATATAAAATTATAATGTGACAAAAAAAATAAAGAGAGAGAGACCTAAAGTATTTTTTAGATAGTTACAATATACTGCCAACTCCTTAACTCGAATCCTTTCCCTCTCTAGACCTTTAAACACTTTATATATGGAGAGGTCCCAATTAAGCTATAAGGGTCAAACCAAAGCTAATTGCATATAAAAATCAAATATCATGGTTTAGACATACAATTTAATAAAAACAAATATATTTTTTTTAATATCAAAAACGAGGTTTATTTTATCTTGGGTATGTCTATGCATGGTTAATTAAAGTTGTAATTTAATTCAATTTCGATTTTAGTGTTGAGATTGTTTGGTGTGTGGCCATGCGGGATATTAGTTTATTGCGGGATATTAGTTTATTTTGTATGATATTGGCTTATAAAATTAAAGTATCAATTTGTTAGAATAAATTAATCCTAAGTGATAATTTAGAGCATTCACATCAAATGAGATAAAAATTTTAACATTTAGCATCTCAAAAACCCATTTTATCCATTTTACCACCTCACTTTACAGAACACCCAACATCAATAGTTTCATTTTAGCGTTCAACATATTAAAATAATCTAAACAATACAATAAAATAATATAAGAGTTGCTATAGTGAGAGTGAAAGTAAGAGTTTGAGAGAGAGAGATAGAGAGGGGGGGGGGGATTAAATTAAAAAAATATATATATAAGCATTGCTACGTAATTTGAACTCTCATTTAGATATAGGACTTTTGATGTAGTACAGTTTTTATGGTTTAAGTAGCTAAAATAGATTTTGAGTGCTTTTGACAACTCTATTGTGAATGCTCTTAGCTTCTACAACAATTTTTTTTTTTTTGGGTGAATTAGTGTAGGGTTTTAAGCTTTTAATTGAGTTTAGTTTTTATAGGTCTAATATTTTGAAGGCATTTTTAGAGGTGGGAAAAATAATTAATGCACAACTCAGTTTAATTGTGTTGACCTTTAATGGGGCCCTGCAATAAAACTGAATTAACAGCGTCTCCCTTGAAGATTTTTTTTTTTAGCTTCGACCACGATAGGTGACCTGCCCCTAGAATTTTCAAAGAAAAATATAGTACGCTCTCTCAATAATTGGGTGAAGCTTGGATTTCATTCATTCCCGACTATCCCTCTTGAACGTTTTTTATAGCTTCACCTAACCTCCAAACATGCATGCAGCTTGCACGGGTCTACCTACATTTCCAATGGATCTTAAGATTTGTTCAAATTTTTAGGTTTGCTAGACTTCCAGCAAGATCCACCAACAGCAGCAGAGCTACATGTATGAGTGGGGACCAATGTTACCCCCAAAAAATTTTTAATACTAATGTAGGGATTGGATTTAGCTCCGTAGCCCAAACGATTGGAGGACCCAAGCTCAAATAGCCTAACACAATGAATTTGTTAGAGAATAGGCTCTAAAACTGTGCTTTTATGGGTGAGATAACGCTTACTATGAGCCAAAAATAGCAAGGAGACAAGGAAAAATAGAAGGCAACCATGGTGTTGTGAAAGATAATTCTCCTTGGCCAAGTCTGAGGAGATTGTTCTTGAATATATCACTATGAGACTTGTTTACAGTCTTAATTTTTTGCGCTACAGTGTTTTTATCTGCTATTTTTCCAATCCCCTCTTTCGGGGAACCTTCTATCTTATATAGATCCTTTTAGATGATTCTGGCCTTCTATTTGTTGGTCACACAAGCCACCACTCAAGTGCTAATCCCATCAAGCACCTTCCCTAAACTCCTGTGAGATGCGGCAACCAAGACAGCACTATTCAAGGGTATTTTCCACATAAATGCGGTTAAGAGGTTTGGTGGGATGCATTAAATATGGTTGCAGCCATCAGCTCTTCAATCACATCAGTGCTAGTCTCCTTCCCATAGCTCTTTCTGTATAGTAAGGCCTTCTTTGATGATGTGATCATAGAATCTGAGGACATAGACTCCTCGGCACAGTAACTGCCCTTCTCGACCATGCTATGACACGTGGTGTAATTACCTTACTCGGAATTTTCGTACCCCACATTTAATATTTTAATTATTAGCCTACGAAAATGGGTATTTGAGCTAGTCTAATGATTTTCTTAAAAAAGTGTCCAATTGGTCTAGTGTTATAGAGATTTTTTTTTTCTTTCTCACATTTATTTTTTATTGTAAAATGTGTTCTTGTGTTTGTTAAAGTTTTGAATCATTCATGTTTTTGAATACTTTATTAGCTCAATCGAAAAAAATTTACTCACTTTGGTTAATATTTTGGTAACTTATATTAAAAATCAAAACTTTGATTTTCTATGGAGGATACTAAGTTACATGTGTGTATAGATATCTGTGTTTGTGTGTGTTTATGGAAGTTTATATAAGCTAATAAATTAGTATCATAAGTTGGCCCTCCCAAATAAAAATTTCTAGCTACACCCCAACCCACCAATAAAAGAAAAATAGTTGATTCTACTTCAGAAAGATCTACGATGTTTCATTACTTGCATTTTTCATACAACAATACAAAATCATTTTTCATTCTATTCAGTTCAATGTTACATTTCCTTTTCTAAGCAAGCAAATGTGAAGTAACTTAAAGATAACTCTTGAATTCTGTTAGGTTTTATATTTGTATAGGTTTCTTGGCAAACATGTGAACATAAACTATTCTAGATATAGCTCACAAAGTCTATTTTTATAATTAGACAATGTTTTAGGTGCTACTAGTCAGTATACAAGAACAGGAAAACTACTGATTCAAGAACATAAATTTCATCAGTTTCGACCAATCGGAACTTACTTTGATTGATCTATTAAGACATATGTGGAATTTGTTAAAGCTCAACTGTTGGATATATGCAAATGGGTCCAACTTCTTTGATGAGATTCAGTTCCTACCTAAAATTGAGATCAAATTTAAACACATTTGATTTCAAATTTTCTATCCATCATGCTGGTTAGAGAGCTTAAAGGTCATAGTGCAAGAAGCAAATTAACTTGTAATCTAGCCACAGTTAGTTTTTTTGGGAATTGAGCACCAACGGTGTTAATTGTTAAGTGTTGTTTGTGCTTAGGAAGAAAATGTGATATTTTTTAAAATTCTTGGTAATGCCTGTCATTACTCATTAGCCTAAACCCCAAGGATTTTTATTTTATTTTTTGTGTTTTACCCATTTATTTACCAGTGAATCATCATCCCAATTCAAATCACAAACTACTTCTTTTATAAAAATATATCAATATATTCCCTTTGTTGCTTGATTTGAAAAAGAATAATTTAAAACAATATAAAATTAATGAATAATGAAGTTCTAAACATTCTCAATTCACAACCAGACTATACCAAGAAGCAATCTCATGCAATTTACAATCTTCCAAAAATTTCATGAAAATAAAAAAATCCATTCAAAGGAATCATTCACACTATTCAAAATTATCACCCCAAACACACTAAGACACCACAAAACCTAATAGCAACCCAAATTAAGCCAACATAACCTACCCCCACCCCAACACCATATCTACAAATTAACTACTTATTCGACTAACCCATGTTCTTGGTGGCTAAAAACCACACCCAAACAATTGTTGGGAAATAGTCTCAAATTCCAATTGTGACTTGGAAGGTTAATTGGGTTCCTTGTTGAAAAATTAGAAATTCATTTGGTTATTTTTTTGGTTCCTGGGGTGAATGGAAAACTTAATCCTTGTTAAAGAATTAATGTATTCCATATTCATAAAGGAATAGGAATTGGGTCTTTTAAATAGACAATACCAAAAAAAATTTAATGGCTTGGCCCAGGGGCTCTTCTTACAAGGAGAGGGAAAGAATTATAGAATTGGGCTTGAAACCGAGAGAGAGAGAGGGAGAGAGAGAGAAGAATTTTTTTTCTTGGGAGCTAATGCAAGGAGAGAGATAACAAGGTTTGTGTTTTGTTAAAAATGTTATTTTGTAAAACACACAAAATTAAGGAGAATTTGTGGGACTTATTGTGATGTTGCAAAGTGAAGAAATAAGAAGAAACTACAATGAGCGCAATAAGTGTGTGCAAGAGTAAAGAAAATAATGAGATTTTCTTTAGCCGTAAGACATACATAAAGGAATATATTGTTGTATTTGGTGTGGATCTCAAGTTAGGCATAAATTTGAAAGAATATATTTTAATTGATTTTATAATAGTAATTTATTTGGAGTTTGTCTCATGATTTTTCATTTCAAGGAGAAAAGGTTTTTCACATATATTTGTGTTCTTACTAGTGATTGATATTTTGGCTTGGTAATTTTAGGGATAATATTTTTGGGGGATTGATTAAAATTGTTGGTTATTTTTCTTAATTCACACAAGGCTAGATTGAGACCCAATAAGTGGTATCATAGCTCAAGGTAGTGTGCAACAAGGTGGCGACATGTTCAAGCTTCTTTTGTAGGTGGTGTGCGGTAAGGTGGCGAAGTGTTCAGGGTCTTTCATTCACAGTTGGAGCTGGGACATAGCAAGTCATTGCATATTATTCAGATGATCTATTGATTTTTTTTTTTTTTGTTCAATTACCAAAAACAAAAGATTTTCTTACCCCAAAAACAAAAGGGTACTCCACCTCAAACTCAAAGATGGCCATGCTAGAGCATGGAGACATCAACCTTATCTCCCTGGCTTGGTGGTTAAGTTGGCTCCTCGTGAATATGCTCAAATGATAACCTATTCCTTATTACTTTTGTTGTAAAAGTCATTTAGCTCAATTGGTAAAGTTTAATTTTATTTCTATTTTTTTTAATGTTGAATAAGGAATCTAGGATCAAATTCCGATGATATTATAAAAAATTTTATTGGTGGCTTTTTTTTTTTTCTTAAAAAACAATGATGACTTGACTTAGCGGTCAAGAAGACGTCATAAGTTCAAATACGATATCTTATCGCATTTAATATATATATATATATATATATATATATATATCATTGCCAATTCAATTTTTGGACTCCTCTAAGCTTTAGAACTGGTTCAAATCTTAGAAATCAATTGCAATTAGACTACTGATGCTTCACTATTTACTTTTGGTAGTTTTAGTTCTTAGAATTAACTAATAGTGCATGACTAATACATGGTAATAGTATGATATTTGATAAGATGGTTTTTATGAGTTCTTCCTCTCACAATATGTGTGAATCACATATTTATTGTAAGAGAGATGCCTCTTGAAACCAATGAATAAGAAAAGTTTTTGGAAGAGCCGAGGGATGGGAGTGGAGCTGAATTTTCTTTATTTTCTATCTTTGGAAATCCAAGTGCTAGGTCCATTATAATTTTAATTAGAATATGTTTGCATTGAAACCTATTATACTTAATAATTAGAATATTTTTGCATTGTGTCTACAATTCACTATGATTCTTTGTTTCAAGATAGTGGACCATGAAAAGTTAGACTTGGTGCAAAAGCAAGCGTCTTCCACCTAAATCAGCATGTCAAGAGCACAAGTCCAAAAATTAATCTTTTTTAAAAAAGTGGGGGTAGTGTAAGATTGTCTACCAACACTCTTCTAAATCTTGAAAAAAATGTAAAGTTTATGCCTTTTTTAGTGGAATACATTGGAAAAAAATTTATTGTAAAAGGAATCTCCATGGAGTTTTTTTTTTCCTTTTTACTTTGCTGATCAATGTCAGTGGAATTATTATAGTAGTTTACCTGATGTATTTATTTAAAAGTAATCAATTGGGTTGTCACTCATTAATAGCTTTTTCAAATACACAAACAAATCATTCCAAAACTTTTTTTTTTTCCTTTCAATAAGTGGAGGGGGATTTAAACTCAAGTTCTCTTTGTTTAGAAAATCGAACAACACCACTAAAGTACAAAACTCTTGATAATTAGTACAAATTAGGACACAAAATAATATATTACTTGGGAAAAAATAAAACAACAACATCAACAATAGAGTCATACTCCTAGAACTTTAGGATAGGTAAAAAGCATGATTACATGATAGCATCAATCATATGTGGAGAATTACTTCTGTTCTCTCATATTCTGATGTGACAAAAAACATTAATTATTTCTTCTGCTAAATTAATTAGCACCTCGTAGATTCACCATATATATAGTCGAGAGTAGCAATGACACCAAAAACAAAAGCTTGATCAATGCCTGGTTTCACCACCACATGGTATAGATCATTGCTTGCCATCAATTCCTGCACCTCCTTCTTCACCCCAACCTGCACTTCATAAACAACAAATCCTTATGAAAAAACATCAAACAACATTGGTATTAATTTAAGTATCGCAGTGTACAAGTTTATAGCTAGAATAGTATCGATTTAATTACCTGCGCCACAATGTTGCCTTTGGCGTCGATGATGCTACAATCTCTATCTGGGAAATAGCCTTTGATCATAAAGTCCCAATCTTTGTTGCTTACCTTGTGTTCCGTGGAGATTTTCATTGCATTGTTCCTTACCAAACAGGAGTTGGGTTCTTTTAAGCTGAAAACAAACTTTTGAGACCCTTCATTATCAAAAGTGTAACCTTTCCATTTCTTGTAAATGCTTAGAGCCTTAGCCATTGCACCCTTCTATTTTTTTTTTTAATTAAAGAAAAGAATAAAGAAAAAAAAAAAGGTAAAGATGCCAAAAGTCAAACAACAAGAATGAATTCATCTTTTTGGTTATGCATGTACGTATAACAGTAAGCACACTTATATTTCTAAGTCCATGTTTGGATTGACAATCCCACTAGCATTTCCTGTTTTAGGGAATCATGTTGTCTTATTGAAGACTAATATTTCTCAACAATGGTTTTTCCCCATTCTCTCTGCTAGTTTTGAGAGAATACAATCTTTCTGCTAGTTTTGAGAGAATACAATCCTTTCCATTTCAAACATATTTATTTCATAATTCAATCAAATATTACAGATTTAAAACTGTATTGTACTGTGTTATTTAAAATTTTTA
The DNA here is from genome assembly GCA_032878915.1 of Castanopsis chinensis. Lineage (NCBI taxonomy): Eukaryota > Viridiplantae > Streptophyta > Magnoliopsida > Fagales > Fagaceae > Castanopsis > Castanopsis chinensis. The sequence goes on along the minus strand of JAVQMG010000051.1, from coordinate 141,378 downwards.
AAAATAACTTATTTTATTTCACTTGAAATTGATAGGTTAGCTACATATAAATTTGAACAAATTTGAAAAAAATGATCAGAATCAAAGCATCACCATCACTTTGAGTCCTTGAGGCCATCCAAATTACCATGTCAAATTAATGCATGCATGTATGTGTGTATGTGTGTGTGTCTATGTATATAAAACTTGTTTGTGGTGTACAGATTTAATTAGTACCTTTGGGCGGATCAGCAGCAAAGCATCTCCATCACCATCACCATCTCCATCTCTCAGAATCAGCTCATCTTTTGTGCCAAGAATACCACACCCATCAACCCTGAAAATCACCTTCTGGTTACAATCTGTCACCACAAAACCTCCTCCATTTGTCACATGTGGCCTCCTCCTAACTACAAGGACAACCTGTGAAGAGGAACAATAGGTCTTGTTTATGATTGGAATCATATTAGCACTTGCACCCATCTTTCTCTATACTTCTTTCAAGCTCCGACTCTTATATATAATGTTGGGACTTGGGAGGAGAAGAAAGAAGCTTGCTTTGTTTCTTTATTAAATTCAAAAGGTTCGGCAAGACTTAACAATGCGATTCATTGGAGTCTTAAAAGTGAAGAGAATATGTGGAATACATGGACACTGCTTGTTGAAGAGGAGAATTGATATCTCACTAGTAAGCCAACTAGATGGGAGAGTCCCCACGATTTTTTTTAATAGTTTTTACTAGCTGCAAACCCACACGTGATAATTATTTTTATGGTGGTTTTATTAATTTTTTTTACAATTTCAACTAATATAATAAAGAGTAATGTATTCCGTAATCATATTTTTTTTATTATAGGAACACTCATAAATGTAATATAGGAACAATCATAAATTATAAATATAAATTTTGTCATGCCAAATTAAAAACAATACAATTTTCTCATAAATTCAAAAGGCAAGTTAACAAAAATATTCATTTTTAATAAAATTTATACATAACATTTTGTGAATCATTAAAAAGAATATAAAATTTGGAAATTATTCTTTTAGTTTTAAACAAACTTTTTCAAACTTTATTTTTTCTTCCTACAATCCAAAATACCAAAAAATGTAACTAAAAAAATTAATAAAACTTAAAAATGATTAATTCGACTAATTAAGAAAAAAATTTGCTGTTGATAATCTATTACAGTTATTTTTTTGTAGAAATTGTAATTTCATCCACCTAAAACATATTATCAAATAAACAATTATTAGCAAAATTTAAGAATTAAAATTTCTATATATGCATTGTTATAAAATAATAATAATTAAAATAAAATTGCAAAAGCTAAAATTTGTCACCCATCCGATTATTTTTGTTTGGCTACTTTTTGCTTTTCTCTAAATAAATGGTATTATAGAGTACTTCTAACACAACTATTAAGAGTATTTTGTTAACCACAAAGGATTAAAAAATTAATGAAAATTAATAAAGTCTCATAGTTTAACATCTAAATTGAGCACTATAAAAATCATGCTATGTAATAGAATAAATACCAAATTATCCAAATCATATTATGTAATAGAATTATATTACATTTTTATATTCTATATTTAATTCCTTATAGGGAAATGTTAACAAGCACCGTGCGGTGCTTGTTAATGTTTCCTTTTTTGTGTTTCACTAAAAAAAAAGAAAAAAAGTTGTCAAAAAAATTTCCAAAAGAGATAAAAAAAATTGCCAAAAACTGAGAAACTGCCAAAAAGCTGAAAAAGTTACCAAAAAATTACCCAAAAATGTGTTGTTAATGGACACCGTAACAACTCTTCTTTATAATGCAATAGGATAACATTTAACAATAAAAAAGAACAAAAAAAGACAATTTAAAAGACTAAACTAAATTACATTAACCCACAGTAAAGTTTTAAAGAATATAAAAAATTATCAACCTAAAGCAGAGATGCAAGAAAAAAATCCAAAAGAGAGAGAGAGAGAGAGAGAGAGAGAGAGAGAGCCTTTTTGTTGTGAGGGAAAACTATGCATAAAATGGAAAAGATAGTGACAAATTTATAGTAGAGAGTGAGAATAAGAAAAGACAAAAATTGAGGAAGATAAAGGGAAATAGAAAGAATAATATTAATGTAGAGGGTAGTGGGGAGATGAAAAGGTAAGGGATGGAGAAAGGTTGGAGAAGTAGTGGGGAAATGGAAATGTTGGAGAAGTAGTGAAGAGATGAAAATGTAAGGAAGGAAGAAAGGTTGGAAAAGTGTAAATATTAAAAAAATAATTGTTAAAAACAATTATAGGAAAATTGGAAAGAAAAAATATAATTACATGGATGCTGATATGGCTTAACTCAAGCGTAGCAACAATAAATACTACGTTTCCACTTTTAGATATATATAGATATAGATATAGATTTATTTTATTTTAATTGGTAGATAGGTCTAATTTGAACTTTGAACTATATATATAAGATATCACAAAAAATATCATTATTACTTGGCCATTACTTAAAACTTTGATGACATATTAGAACTGGTGAATAATAAAAGCAGTATTAGTATTGGGTACATATATAATATAAAAGTGATTTTATATCAATCACATGAGTCTGTTTGGTATTGATTTTTTTCATTGGACTTTTTTAAAAATTTGATTGTGCAGTTTTTTTTTTTTTTTTTTTTAATTTATTTGCTAGTCTATGCTTTAACTAACTTCATTTAATTAAACAAATAAACTTAAAAAAAATTGCATCCAAATACACTATCACATTGATTAAAGAAAAAAAAAGCTACTATCCTAATAAATTCCAATTATTGAGATGAAAGTCATTGGTTGATTGAAAGCAAAATGACGTTTCCTTATAACTAAACAATATACATTCAAAAGAGGGTTTACGAGCTTTTTGAAATTTGCAGCTTTGTGAGTAGGAAGAGAATCATTTGAAAGATAAAAGTCTTACTTTGACAAAGGACATTTGAGCACGATTTCCTTTCTTAGGGTATCTTGTTAGGGTGGATTTCAGAGTAACGTTTGGCTCACCCTAAAATGCATGCATATGATCTAGTTTAAAATTTATCGTGGAAGATGTATATCGTGACACGTGGCAAAAAACATTATATTGCTTTTTTTTTCCAACCTCACCTCAAGATTCTTAAGATAGCTTCTTTATATAAAATAATTCTTCATTTTTCTTTTCAGATTGAAATGCAAAGAATCTATATTATGGTCAAAAGTAAATGGACTAATTGCATTTCCCACCACCTTCCTCATCCCCATAAATAAAATCATCATTCAAATTTATTTTGTTTTGATTGAAATGTAAAGAATCTATTTTATGTTCAAAATTATATGGATTAATATCACTCCCTCCTCCCCCCTTCAATCTCCATTTTAAGAAAAAAAATACTGTTTTTTTTTAATTGTTAATATGAAAATTTTCTTCTATCACTAATATATTTTGTTACATTCAAACGAAAACACTTTTTTTGGGGGGGTAATTTGTTCATTTTGCATGGTCTGTTAAGCCCTTTATAAACATTAAACCACAATTTTTTCCATCCAAATCAAATAGGGGTAAAAAAAACTAAGAGTGTGTGTGGAGGGAGAGGAGACAGGGTCATAGGGAGTAGAGAGAAGAGGGTGGAAGTTAGTGAAATTTTAATTAATCTTATTTGGATGTTTTAAAAGGGGAAGAGCTTGAAGGAATTTGGAGGGGTATAATACTTCTCCAAACCTTCAATTTTTATTTTTTATTTTTAAATAATTTGATAGTTATAATAGGAGAAGTGTTATGAACTTTGAATATTACCATTGAAAACATCAAGATTCAACCAAATTAGGGAAGCTTGGCTAGATAAATGTGGGGTTTGAGTTATATATAATTAAAAAAAATTAAATTCTCAAATTTAATCTTATATGTCAATTTGTATTATTTTCTTTAAAATTCACAAATAATGGTTTATTATTGTCAATTTAGATGACCAATGTTTAGCCTTAAAAGCTAGGCTTTCTTTCTTGCTTTTAGTCACGTAGGAGTTTGTTCCTCTACTAATTAATAATGTTGTTATGGTTGATTTACTAGCCTTGGGATGATATTTATGATGGTCTTTTTCTCCAAAAAGAGAAAAAGAAAAAAAAGAAGAGATGACCATTTCCTTCCCCTCTACTCCCCATACTTAAATTTTAAAACATCCAAAAAAAAAGGGAGGGATATATATATTCCCTTTCCTCCTACTTAATTTCAAAACATCCAAAGAAGAGTAATGGACATTCATCTCCCCTCTTCTCTCCTTCCCCCTACCCTCTACCCCCCCTCTCACTTGAAACTTACAAACACACTATATATTTATGTTGGGTTAAAAAAAATTATTTAGGGGAAAAAAAAGCGCTCATTCGGCCTAATTCCAAGCACCAACAAGATTTTTTCAAAAATTCCAATTTGATTTTTAAGCACGAACAACACTTAACACTTGTTGAAAGTTTCCATGCTCCTTTAAGTCCTTTGTTTCCTCCTTCATCTTTAGTTACTATCCATCCACCATATACTACCCAGAAAGTCCCTCGTGCATATAATTGCAACAATCTAGTCATTATTGGATTTGTGCAATCAAGACCAACTGTTGGATATATGCAAATGGGTACAACTTCTTTAATGAGATTCAATTCCTACCCAGAATTAAGATCAAATTTAAACACATTTGATTTCAAATTTCCTATCCATCATGCTAATTAGAGAGATTAAACGTCATGGTGCAAGAAGCAAATTAACTCGTAACCTAGCCACAATTAGTATTTTGGGAATTGAGCACAAATGGTGCAAAGTGTTAAGTGTTTTTTGTGCTTAGGAACAAAATGTGATATTTTTTTAAAGTCTTAGTATTGCCTATCATTAGCCTAAACCCCAAGGATTGTTTTTGTGTTTTACCCATTTATTTACCAATGAATCATCGTCCCAATTCATATCACAAACTATTTCTTTGAAAAGAAAAAAAAAATACAATATCAATATATTCCCTTTGTTGCTTGATTTGAAAAGAGAGAATAATTTGAAATAATATAAAATTTATCCTTAGAACAATTCTCTCAATTCCCCCCATTCCTTGAAGGTGAAGTTAAATAATAAAGTTCTAAACATTCTCAATTCACAACCTGACTATACCAAGAAGCAATCCCATGCAATTTACAATCTTCCAAAAATTTTATGAAAATAAAAAAATCCATTCAAAGGAATTATTCACACTATTTGAAATTATCACCCCAAACACATTAAGACACCACAAAACCTAGTAGCAACCCAAATTAAGCCACCATAAACTACCCCACCCCACACCATATTTATAAATTAACTACTTATTCGACTATCCCAAGTCCATGGTGGCCAGAAACCACACCCAAATAGTTGTTGGGATATAGTCTCAAATTCCAATTGTGACTTGGAAAGTTAATTGGGTTTCCTTGTTGAAAGATGAAATTTTAATTTTGTTATTTTTTGGTTTCCTTATTGTGAAAGAAAATGCTATTTTTTGGAGTGGATGGAAAACCTAATCCTTGTTAAAGAATTAATGTATTCCATATTCATTAAGGAATAGGAATTGAGCCTTTTAAATAGATAATACTACAAAAATTTTAATGGCTTGGCCCACGGGCTCTCCTTAGAAGGAGAGGGAAAGAATTATAGAATTGGGCGTGAAATCAAGAGAGAGAGAGAAAGAGAATTATTTCTTGGGAGGTGACAAAAGGAGAGAGATAACAAGGTTTGTGTTTTGTTAACTACGTTTGTTTTTTTTTTTTTTTTTCTTGTAAAACACACAAATCAGGGAGAATTTGTGAGGCATATTTGTGATTTTGCAAAGTGAAGAAAGAAGAAGAAACTACAATGAGCGCAATGAGTGTATGCAAGAGTACAGGAGTAAGGAGATTTTCTTTAGCCGTGAGACATACACAAAAGAAGATATTGTTGTATTTGGTGTGGATCTCAAGTTAGGCATAAACTTGAAAGAATATATTTTAATTGATTTTATAATAGTAAATTATTCGAAATTTGTCTCATGATTTTTCATTTCAAGGTGAAAAAGAGATTGATATTTTGGCTTGGTAATTATAGTGATAATTAATATTTTTGGGGGATTGATTAAAATTGTTGGTTGTTTTTCTTAATTCACACAAGGCTAGATTGAGACCCAATAAGTGATATCATTGCTCCAAGTTGTGTGCAACAAGGTGATGAGGTGTTCAAGTTCCTTTTGTAGGTGGTGTGTGCTAAGGTGGCGAAGTGTTCAGGGTCTCCCATTCATAGTTGGAGTTGGGACATAACAAACCTAAAAGGTCCACACAAACAATAATAGAAAAAGGCCAATCAAAGAAGTATTATTAATGGGTGCTAATTCATGGTGTAGCACGAGGTGTTCCCATGCACAAGGAAGGTGGGCTGGGTTTGCATTAATGAGTGTGCGGGGTTGACACGTGATTCTCATAGATAGCATATGAGAGGCTATATATAGATGATGTGTTCGTGAAGGAAAGAAAGCCTATAGGTAGAGAGGAACAAGTAGGACTTGTTCAACGGCCCAAGTAGAGGTCTGGAAGCCCACAAAGAGGCAAAGACTCACATATGAATGAGAGATGGTTGGATATACATGTATGATTGATATCCTATATTGTATTCACAACAACAAATACATATACAGTATACTATATAAATTAGAGAGGAAATGGTGCCTAGGTTCTTTTTCGAGTGTTTTGGTACCTAGCCATTGACAACTCATTTGCCACGAGAAACATATTCCTGAGCATTAAAAGATGAGAGAGTTGTAGTTTGTTTAACTTGGACTTAATTAATTAAACTTGGAAGGATCAAATGCGAATCAAATTTTTAGCAACTACTCTCAGAATATATGATACTGGTTCCAAGATACAAAGAACCAAGAAGGACCTATTCCTATCCTGTTGAATAATGGAGATATTTCATTTTAAACTTCCAGAATGTTTTAGGAGCCGCCCATCTTGGTAAATTGCATCGAGTGGGAAGCCCATTAGCCCAAATGTTCCAATAGGCCCAAGCCAGCATCTTGTGAATTGTCATTCAAAAGAAGCACAACACCAAATTTGCTGGCGTCTAATCCACAAGTACAAAGTGCAGTAACTGTGGGGCGCATTGCATTCGTCATAAATTATATTAACTAAGATGATCCTTTCATTTACAATATGTAGAAATATCACACCTGAAATTTTTCTAGTAGAATCTTGCAATACATCATGGACCGTCCAATATCACACCTGCAATTCTATATATGCCTCACTGCTTGAGTCTGACTCTCAAGGTGAGGTACCACATCTCCAAAGTAAAGTTGCCTCAATGGATGTGGGCTTCAAATGTGGCAATCTATTCAAACCAGGGCATAAAGACTGGTTCAGAGAGTCCGAAGTCCTAGTGGGGTTGGAATGATGAGGACATGGAGACTGAAGTGCTTACTGCACATTTTCAAAAAATTTAGCGCTGCTGGAGCTGCCGTTGATACTCTCAAGACAGTTGACAATGCCAATAGTTGAGGAGGAGCGCTGGTCAAAAGGGTATGCTATTGCAAGTGCTTCATTAGCGCCCGTTCTTCTGGCATTTTTGTGGAGCACCCAGGATGATGTGAGTTCTTTGAGTGGACAAAGAAGATGGGTACCTATAAAGGCCAAGAAGGTTGCAGATGAAGTGAAGACTGATTAATCTAGGTGAAAGAAAGCTCAGGTGAATGCTTCCAGTCCTAAGTTTACTCCATATCCTCTTCCTCTAATTAATAGATTTGCTGTTTTTAATTCTGCCAAACTAAAAGGTAGCAAGGCTGGCAGTAGGAGGAGTCGTAACTTCCCCACCAAAAAGAGGTTCTCCACCCTTACTGTTTAAGAAGTAATCTAAGAAAGTTGGCTGTGATATTGGTGAGCCATCAGTTAGGAGGGCTTTGTCTCCTTCCTTTCTCATCAATTGCTCATGAAGTGGTTGATTTGGAATGTCAGGGATTTGAATTGCCCCTTGAAGCAGAAGTCGAAAAGAAAGTGAGGGAAATGGATCTTAACCTAGTGTGCTTGGTTGAAACAAGAGTACGGGAGGAGAAAACTAGAGATTATGAATTCCATTTTACCCGGATGGATATTATGTTATTCTGTCTCTCAACATGGCCTAGGTAAAATCTAGGTAGAGGACATTTTTTCTGTTCAAATTTGTCAAGTAATTTCTCAAGCTATTCACTGCAAAATATTTTTCAAGGATAAAACTGCTACTCTTCCTTTATTTATGGGCCTACTGAGGGTGTTGAGAGATAAATTTTGTGGGATAAGTTGGATCAGTTTTGCAGTCAAGTGAAGGGCTGCAAAATGGATGGTGTATATATGTGTGTGTGTGTGTGTGTGTGTGTGTATATATATATATATTTTATTTCTCTTTGCTCTTGAAACTTGTGAAACTCAAGTTAATTTTTACAATATTGATGCGTCATTTTTTATTTCTTTTATTGTTTTGAACACTGAAATCTTCATATGGCATTTGTTGTTTTAGGCTTTGGCTTCCTGCTCATGCACTTTGGATATCCTCTCTCCAAAATGGACACTTGAATTTAGATTTGTTTGTTAGTGTATAATACAGTCTGTGGAGAAACTGAGTTAGCTGTTTCAATTTTTTTGCATTACCTGGAGTGCTGTCTGTAATCTGTTCGGTCATATAGGCTTTAAATTCAACCCAACTAGTTGCAGCAAAAAATAATTATTGGCATCTGTCTGGCTGCAACTACATGATATCCATGCTTAATGTTGAAGTCTTTGTTTTAGACTATATCGAGCGGTCTTTAGATAGCCATTAATAACCATTAAGCTTCATTGATAGTATGCTTAAGTGACTTCAAATAATGTTATGACTTAATGTAGTAGCAATTAAACAATCTTGCTTGGTCTCTATTCAATTGTGTCTTATTTTATGATACATTGGTGACTAATAGAAACCATCCAATAACAAGAAGCAATTAAACAATCTTGTATTGTACAGTCGCCGGTTATAGAATGACTTGAGAGTGTTCTTGTTATACAGCGCGCCCCACCCCCCCCCCCCCCCCCCCCCCCACCCACCCACCCTCTTGTTCTCTCTCTCTCGATTGAGCATGTCAGAATTTGGAAGACAATTTATTCTAATTTGCTGGTTGTTAATGGCCGACATCTGATATAATTAGATTGATACAATCAAACTTCTAGAATGATGGCACATATGTCGAAGGCAATGTTAGAATTTGAACATGGGCCAACTATTTAAACCATCCAGTTTCGGTATATTTTATTTTCTTTTTATTAGTTTTCTCTCATAGATGAAGATACAGCTTGCAGACACATTCATACCAATTCAATGGGCTCTGAAGCTGGATTAGTGCACCATATTTGAGTGTTTTTATGCGATTTTCTTGGAAGAAGTTTCATTTTGCTTGACGCTTGGTATTTGCACAAGGGATGATTTTATCTTTGCTATAAACGTTTTGTTGCATATCAACAATGAATTTGCATTGAATGTCCATGTGGAAAGTTTAATCATGGGTTAGATCATATGGTTGTTTGAAAATCAAATGTTTAGTTTTTGGATCCCTGCGAGAATTACTTGATTGTACTTTGCTTGCCTTTAAATTATAGTCAAAATCTGACCATTTATTCTTGAAAGTATGGTATAGTTGCACAGAATCACAAAAGTCTCACTTATAGCTTCTCCCCCTTTTCTGTACAACAATGTTGTTTCATTTTTACCTACGTTAAAACTTAAAAAGTACAATAAAACTGCCCATGTTAGTTGTTGGTACTTGGTATACTGGTAATATTGAAAATTAGTGAGTGCGTGTGTTTTTTTTTTTTAGCCAAGTATGATTCTGAACATGATAAAATGACAGCGTCATATATATATACAAGAAGCTTCTTCTTTTATCTTTTCTGCTTAACAGTAAACACATAAAACCCAACTCTTTATATAGCTTTGCGTGTGTGCGTGTGTGTGTGTGTGTGTGTGTGTGTGTGTGTGTAGGATAGCAAAATAATGAAGATGAAGCACATACCCATATACTGGGGGAAGAAGGTGACCATCTTGGTGCACTGGTGGAAGACCAGGACATGGGTGAGTTACATCCTCACCTTACTAGTTTGCTTTCTCTTCTCTGCCTTCTACCACTACATGGAGGACTGCCGCCTCCACTTCAAACCCTCCGCCTCCAATCCCCCTCCCATTGCCACCCCACTTCTCTCCAAACTTGATCGTGCTCGACGAGTCAGTCCAGCCCGACTGGTTACCTCCCTGTTTTTTGGAGTCAACTTGGCTCTTGGCTACCTCCCCATGCTGGCCATCATTTCATGTAATTGGGGGGGGGGTGTGGTTTCTTGGTTTCTTAACCATAACCATTGTGTTGGGGTTGTTGTTTGGGTAGTACTTGTTTAAGACTTATGAAGCATGGGTACGTTTTTGGATTCAGGTTTGGGACCTAGCAATTTTTCAAAAAGTAGGTTGCGGGTGTGGTAATTAAAAAATTATTATTTATATTTTCTATATATTTTAACTATTAAAATATTCTTAAAAAATACATTACTATGGCCTTGGTTACAAAACAAAGGAAGAAGAAAGCAAGAAACACAAAATAAAAAAGAAAACACAAGAGAGGTAACAAATATTCATAATAAAATTGAGAAATGACAGATTTAAGATGTTTGGGCCTCATTTAAAGTCGATTTCAACTGTTCTGGCATGATTCAAGGCCGATTTCGGCCTTTTTGGCCGTTTCAATCAGTTTCAGCCACCGGTCGATACGATTTAATTATGCCGATACGACCTGATTCTGGCTGAATCGGCCTGGTTTGGCGCAAATCGGCCCTAATTGGAGCGAATCGGAGCCGAGTCGGCACGAATCAGGGAAAAGAAAAGAAAAAACTCAAACGCGGCACCAACGCGCGGGCAACGGTGTCAATGGCCGCACCCCGCTTCAGGCCGCGTCAAACTCTGGTGCGACACCTTCCAGCCGCATCGGTGCTTCCTAGTTTAGGACTAGAGATGACTGATGTCCTATGTCCTGAACCCTTGTGCTATGCTTGAGATTTTAATTTCATTTTCTTTGTCATGTTTGTAATGTATTACTATTCCATGATGTGTTTTCTTGTTACATAAAGCGATTCGATTTCTGGATCTAAAGTTATAAACTATATAGAACGAGGGTCAAATGTTAGCCGAATCTACACATCACTGGCATGATTATTCTCCAAGAATCTTCATTTTTTTCTTTTGGCTTTTTGCTTTTGGACAATGCCAAATTGCTTCTGATTGAAGGAAAAAGTTTCACAAGGGCCACAACAATTTACACTGCTTGAATTAGCTTATGCTTAAGTTCAAAATGGATGGACTTACAAAAGTTGGTTTTTGGATACAGCCCTCAATAGAAGTTCAAAAATGAAAGATAGCAGCTATATAAAAACAAAAGGTCTTAAATAGTTGAAACGTCAAAGTTAAAAATGTTTATGTTGATGGATCGGCAAACGGATGGATCATTAAAAAAAAAAAAAAAAAAAGATTTGCATTAGCATTTCAAAGAAAATGGAATATAATCCACTTAAGCCCAAGTCTATATTTTTATGACCATAATATATGCGTATTTATTACTGGTTTAAAAATCAAAATTTGTCTCTATACCATATAGTCGGTTTTAATTCTAATCAATAATAATCTTTTCACTCTTTTTTAGAATGAATAAAATTTCATCCTAGGCGTTCGATCCATAATAACTATTCTTTATTATTAGGTAAAGATGCTCTATTGATTTTTAATATAGGGAAATGTTAATGAATACCCTAAGAGTATTGGTTTAGGAATTACTTTTAGAAATATTTTATAGGCAAATAATAAAGTGATTAATTTTTATAACACTTTTTATATTTTTCATGAAAGTATTGTTAAAACTTTCCTAATATAGTTTATTAATAATTACTCTGAGAGTACTAGTTAACATGACCCTTTAATGTAAACAAGAATTCAAATACAAATTCCTTATTTAATAATAAAAAAAAAACTTGTCAGTGAGCTAATCGAAACCGCATTATATAAGAATCGTTAGTGCATTTTTTTTCTTCATGTTCTTTGAAAGCTTATCCACTTTCAAAGCATCAAAAAAAAAAAAAAAAAAAAAAAAAAAAAGAGGAATCTGGCAAGAAAGCTAGACTTCTTAGGAAGCAAACCGAATTGTCAATAAACCAATATTTGTTTCGTTGAATTTCTTTCATGCATTGTTTACAACAGAAGCTTTAATTTTGATGAGCTTCACAAGAAAGGATGCTAAGGATAAAAGTCATTGCACATTATTTAGATGATCTATTGATTTTTTTGTTCAATTACCGAAAACAAAAGATTTTCTTACCCCAAAAACAGAAGTGTATTCCACCCTCAAACTCAAAGATGGCCATTCTAGAGCATGGAGGCATCAAACTTTAAAAACTTATCTCCCTGGCTTGGTGGTTAAGTTGGCTCCTCGTGAATATGCTTAAATGATAACATATTCCTTATTACTTTTGTTGTGGAAGTCATTTAGCTCAATTGGTAAAAAAAAATATTATTTTATTTTATTTTAAATTTTTTTATTGTTGAATAAGGAATCTAGGATCAAATTCCGATTATACTATAAAGAATTTTATTGGTAACTTGATTTTTTTTTTGTGAGAAATAATTGGAGACTTGACTTAACGGTAAAGAAGACGTCATTAGTTCAAATACAATATCTCATGTGTGTGTGTGTATCATTGCCAATTTAATTTTTGGACTCCTCTAAGCTTTAGAACTGATTCAGATCTTAGAAATCAACTGCAATTAGACTACTGATGCTTCACTATTTAATTATGGTAGTTTTAAATATTAGCATTAACTAATAGTGCATGACTAATGCATGGTAATAGAGTGATATTTGATAAGATGGTTTTATAAGACCTTCCTCTCATAACATGTGAAAGTCATATATATATATATATATATATATACACGTGTGTGTGTGGCCGGGGGGGGGGGGGGGACGGGTAAGATCTGAGTGCAGAATAGAGCCCACGGGCCTAGCTCGAAGAGCGAGAAGCGTCTACTTGCACATCAGTCCTGACCCAACATATCAATGAGAGTCCGAAGAGGAAAGATGAAGAGACCAACCTTCTAAGTAGCCCAAAGAGCAAGAGTTCCTTTGGAATTATTGAGCAAGCCACTTGTACCAGATCCAAAGGCTCATGATTGTACAAGTGGAGAGCTAGGATGCAATCCGATTAACTATATAAGGAATAGAAACCACCCCAGATTAGGGGATTAAGAATTGAAAGAGAACAAATAAACTGTACTATACAATCTGGTATTTAGGAGTTGAAGCTTTTTATGACCATTTACTCCTTGGCCAAACTGAGGTAGTGTCAATCCCAAATTTAGTTTCTCTTACTACGATTCATTTAGCTTTTTCTCCACTAACATAGCAACTGGACCATAAAAGTGCATTAAAATTGACCTCGAAAGCCTAAACTCTAAAAAATTAATTGCATTGGGCCTTCTAAACTTGATTCCACTATTCTAAGTGGGCTTAGCCTTTTTTGGGCTCGTACAATATATAAATATATATATATATATATATATATATTTATTTATTGTAAGAGACATGCCTCTTGAAACCATTGAATAAGAAAATTTTTTGGAAGGGGCCGGGGGATGGGAGTGGAACTGAATTTTCTTTATTTTTTGTCTTTGGAAATCCAAGTGACAGTCTTATTATACTTTTAAATAGAATATTTTTGTGTCCACTATTCACTAAGATTCTTTGTTTCAAGATAGTGGAGTATCAAAAGTTAGGCTTTGTGCAAAAGCAAGCGTCTTCCATCTAAATCAACATGTCGTGAGCACAAGTCCAAAAATTAATCTTTTCAAAAAAGCGAGGGAGTGTAAGATTGTCTACCAACACTCTTCTAAATCTTGAAAAAAAAATGTAAAGTTTATGCCTTTTTTAGTGGAATACATTGGAAAAATTTTTAATGTAAAAAGAATCTCCATTGATTTTTATTTTTATTTAATCCTTTTCACTTTGATGAACAATCTCAATTGAATTATTATAGTAGTTTACCTGATGTATTTATATTAAAGTAATCAATTGAGCTATCACTCATTAATAATTTTTCCAAATACACAAACAAATCAATCCAAAACTTTAAAATATATATTTTTCTTTCAATAAGCGGAGGGGGATTTGAACTCAAGTTCTCTTGGTTTAAAAATTGAGTAATACAACTAACGCACAAAACTCTTGATAATTACTACAAACAACAACAACATCAACAATAAAATCATAGTTTTAGGACTTTAGGGTAGGTGAAAAGCATGATTACATGATAGCATCAGTTATATGCTAAGAATTACTTCTTTTCTCTCATGTTCTGATGTGATAAAAAAAACATTAATTATTTCGTCTGCTATATTAATTAGCACCTTGTAGATTCACCATATATGTAGTCGAGAGTAGCAATGACACCAAAAACAAAAGCTTGATCAATGCCTGGTTTCACCACCACATGGTAGAGATCCTTGCTTGCCATCAATTCCTGCACCTCCTTCTTCACTCCAACCTGCACTTCATAAACAACAAATCCTAATGAAAAAACCTCAGACAACATTGGTATTAATTTAAGTATCGCAGTGTACAAGTTTATAGCTAGAATAGTATCAATTCAATTACCTGTGCCACAATGTCGCCTTTGGTGTCGATGATGCTACAATCTCTATCTGGGAAATAGCCTTTGATCGTAAAGTCCCAATCTTTGTTACTTACCCTGGGTTCCGTAGAGATTTTCATTGCATTGTTTTTTACCAAAAAGGAGTTGGGTTCTTTTAAGCTGAAAACTAACTTTTGAGACCCTTCATAATCAAAAGTGTAACCTTTCCATTTCTTGTAAATGCTTAGAGCCTCAACCATTCCACCCTTCTATTTTTTTTTATTAAAGAAAAGAATAAAGAAGTTAAAAAAAAATTAAAAAAAAAAAGAAGAGAAAGATGCCAAAAGTCAAACGAAAAGAATAAATTCATCTTTTTGGTTATTTAAACGTGTATATCTCTCTCAATATATTGTGTATATGCCTTAATGCTTGCTCAATAAGTCATTAGAAAAGGAAGACTTGTAGTTTGCGTATGGCATGAGCTGAATTTTTCAGCTTATCTCCACTTTCATTTTATTTTTGCTATTATTTATGGATCTTACTGTACTTTTAGATGCTACTCATGGATCTCACTACACTATGTAACTAACTTTTATTATTATCTATATTACTTTCAACAAAAAAAATTTAGTTTCAGCTAAATAGGTTGTTCTCAAACAGATAGGTAATATGATTATTTTGTTAAGAATTTTAATTTTAAAAAACCAAAAAAGATTTTTTTTTTTTAAATCCCAAACATTTTAAGGCAATGCTTCAATAAATGGGCTTATATTTCTAAGTCCATGTTTGGATTGACCATCCCACCAGCATTTCTTGTTTTAGTGAATCATGTTCTCTTATTGGAGACTAATGTTTCTAAACAATGGTTTTCCCCAATTCTCCCTTCTAATCCATAGCTTTGATAGAATAAAATCTTCTTCATTTCAAACATATTTATTTCATAATTCAAATCAAATATTATAGGTTAAAAACTGTATCATACCATGTCATTTAAATTTTAAAAAATAACCTTTTTTATTTCACTTGAAATAAATAGACCAATGGTATTTACTAGCTAAGCTACATATAAATTTGAAAAAAAAATTATTAGAATCAAAGCATCAACATCACTTTGAGTCTTTGAGGCCATCCAAATTACCACACCAAATAACAAGGACGTTTAAATTAATGCACGTCTGCATGTGTGTGTGTGTGTGTGTGTGTGTGTGTGTGTGTGTGTGTGTGTGTATAACTTGTTTGTGGTGTATAAATTGAATTAGTACCTTTCGGCGGATCAGCAGCAAAGCATCTCCATCACCATTACCATCTCTCAGAATCAGCTCATCTTTTACGCCAAGAATACCACACCCATCAACCCTGAAAATTACCTTCTGGTTACAATCTGTCACCACAAAACCTCCTCCATTTGTCACATGCGGCCTTCTCCTAACTACAAGGACAACCTGTGAAGAGGAACAGTAAGTCTTGTTTATGATTGGAATCATATTAGCCCTTGCACCCATCTTTCTCTATACTTCTTTCGAGCTTTGTATTGCTCTCATGCAACAATACTCTTATATATAATGTTGGGACTTGGGAGGAGAAGAAAGATGCTTGCTTTCTTTCTTTATTAAATTCAAAAGAGGTTTGGCAAGACTTGACAATGCGATTCATTGGAGTCTAGAAAGTGAAGAGAATATGTGGAATACATGGACATTGCTTGTTGAAGAGGAGAATTGATACCTCACTAGCGAAATAGATGGGAAAGTCCCCGCGATTGTTTTTATTAGTCTCCTATTAAGGGTGCATAGTGATAAATATTAAAGCTTGATATATTATAATTTATTTATTTTATTTTAATTGGTAGATGGGTATGGCTTGAACTTTGAACTACATATATATGACATCACAAACAATGTTATTATCACTTAGCCATTACTTAAAACTTCGATGACATATTAGAATTGGTGAATAATAATAGTAGTATTGGTATTGGGTACATATATAATATAAAAGTGATTTTATATCAATCACATGAGTCTGTTTGGTATTGATTTTCTCATTGGACTTTTTAGTTAATTTGATTGTGCAGTTTTATAAAGTTTATTTGCTAGACTATGCTTTAACTAACTTTATTTAAATAAACAAATAAACTTAAAAAAAAAAAAAGCATCCAAATACACTATCACATTGATTAAAGAAAAAAAGAGGCTACTATCCTAATAAATTCTAATGATTGAGATGAAAGTCATTGGTTGATTGAAAGCAAAATGAAGTTTCCTTTATAACTAAACAATATACATTCAAAAGAGGCTTTGTGAGCTTTTTGAAATTTGCGGCTTAGTGAGTAGGAAGAGAATCATTTGAAAGATAAAAGTCTTACTTTGATAGAAGACATTTGAACACGATTTCCCTCCTTAGGGTATCTTGTTAGGGTGGATTTTGGAGTAACGTTTGGCTCACCCTAAAATACATGCATATGATCTAGTTTAAAATTTATCATGGAAGATGTATATCATGACACGTGGTAAAAAACAATATATCGTTGAATACTAATGTTTTTAAATTAAAAAAAAAAAAAATTTATTTTGCTAAGCTAGTAGACAAGGGACTAAGGTTATTATAAAAGAAAAGATCATTTTTTCTCTTTGATGGGGTTTGAGACTTGAGAGAAACGATGGGCTACAAATTATTTTCCTTCCTTTTTAAGGAATAATGAAGATTTTTCAACCTCACCTCAAGATTCTTATGATAGCTTCTTTATATATAAAATCATTATCAAATTTCTTTTTTTTTTTTTTTTCTAATTGAAATGCAAAGAATCTGTATTATAGTCAAAATTAAATGGATTAATTGCATTTCCTTCCCCCTCCCCTATCCCCATGTAAAATCATCATTCAAATTTCTTTTTTCTTTTCAAATTTCTTTTATTTCGATTGAAATGTAAAGAATCTATCTTATGGTCAAAATTATATGGATTAATTTGGTCATTTTTCGTGGTCCATTAAGCCCTTTATAAACAGTAAGGCTGTGTTTAGTGACATGTAAAATGTTTTTGTAGGCTAAAATATTTTTTAGCCGTAAAAGAAAACATTTTTTGCTGTTTGACTATGTGGTGGAAATTACACCTGAAAATTATTTCTTGTATTTGGTCTGGGACGTAAAAAATCTATTTTCAGAAAATGTAATCCCAAGACAGCCACCACCACCAAGGACAAGCAAAACCCACCACCACCCCCACAAAATCCCAATCGGGAAGGGGAAAAAACTTCCACCACTGCTCTGCTGCCATCACCACCCACACAAAACCCACCAAAACACCACCACCCATACCACACAAAAATCACCAAAACATCACCACCCACACCACGACAACAACAACAAAATTAGAGATCAAAGAAAACGAAAATCAAACCCAGAGGGCACTTGAGTGAAGGCACTAGATCAGTGACATGTAGTGTCTAATCCGGCCTTGGTTGGTCGGAGGGAAAGAGAGAGAAGATAGATCGGCGAGTGGCGGCGATGAGATCTGGGCTTGGGTTGGTCGGAGGTGGGTTTGAGAGAGACGGAGGAGAAGAGGTCGGAAATGGAAGAAAAGAGGAGATGAGGAAGAAGAGAGAAAAGAGTGGAAGCAAGGGAGAACTCACCGGCACTTGGATGGGGGTGGGGCAGCGTGATCTTGGGTGTGTCTCTCTTCTAACTCTCTCTCTCTCTCTCTCTCTCTCTGGGTGTGTGAGTCCGGAAATAGAATGAAGGTAAAATGGATGAGTAAAATGTTTTACTCGGCTGGGGTATTTTATGATCAATTGAAAATTATTTTTAGTTTGACCGTTTGTCATGTGCACCCAAGCAGGCATCACGGTGTAAAATAATTTCCTAATTCTAGTTACACCAAAATCAAACGCAGTCTTGACTACAATTTTGCTATTTGAATCAAATAGTGGCTAGGAGATAGGGAGTAGAGGGAAGAGGGTGAAAGTTGGTGTAAGTTTAATTAATCTTATTTGGATGTTTTTAAAGAGGAAGAGCTTGAACGGATTTGGAGGGGTATAATACTTCTTCAAACTCTCAATTTTTATTTTTAATAATTCGATAGTTGGAGATATGAACCCTAAATATTACCATTGAAAACATTAAGATTCAACCAAATTAGGAAAATTTGGCTGGAGAGGAGTAGGATTTGAGTTATATATTTTTAAATAAAAAATTAAATTCTCAAATTTAACCTTATATGTCAATTTGTATAAGTTTCTTTAAAATTTGTAAATAAGGTTTTATAATTGTCAATTTAGATGACCATGTTTTAACCTAGAGAGCAAGATTTTCTTTCTCCCTTTTAGTCTGGTAGCAGTCTGTTCTTCCAAATATTAATAATGTTGTTACGGTTGATTTACTAGCCTTGGAATGATATTCATGATGATCTTTTTCTTAACAAAAAAAAAGAGAAAGTTGACCATTCCCATCTCCTCTACTCCCCATACTTCAATTTTAAAACATCCATAAAAATGGGAGGGATATTTATTCTCTTTCCTCCTACTTAATTTTAAAACATCCAAAGAGAAATGGACATTCATCTCCCCTCTCCTCTCCTTCTCTTTACCCTCTACTCCCCTTCTCCCTTGAAACTTACAAACAAATAATATATTTATGCTAGGTGAAAAAAATTATTTGGGGGAAAAAATCGCTCATTCAGGCTAATTCCAAACACACCAAGATTTCTCAAAAATCCAATTGGATTTTTAAGCACGAACAACACTTAACACATTTTGAATGTTTCCATGCTCCTCCAAGTCTTCTGTTTCCTCCTTCATCTTTAGTTATTATTCATCCACCAGATGCTACCCGGAAAGTCCCTTGTGCATATAGTTTTGCAACAATCTAGTCATTGTCAGACTTGTGCAATCAAGACCAACTATTGCATATATGCAAATGGGTCCAACTTCTTTGATGAGATTCAGTTCCTACCCAAAATTCAGATCAAATTTAAACACATTTGATTTCAAATTTCCTATCCATCATGCTGGTTAGATAGCTATCCATTCAAAGGAATCATTCACTCTCTTTGAAATTATCACCCCAAACACATTAAGCCACCACAAAACCTAATAGCAACCCAAATTTAGCCACCATAACCTACCCCCACCCCAACACCGTATCTACAAATTAACTACTTATTCGACTAATCCATGTCCTTGGAGGCCAAAAAACACTCCCAAATAGTTGTTGGGAAATTGCCTCAAATTCCAATTATAACTTGAAAAGTTAATTGGGTTTTCTTGTTGGAAAATGAAAAATTAATTTGGTTATTTTTTGGTTTCCTTGTTGTGGAAGAAAAGGCTATTTTTTGGAGTGGATGGAAAACCTAATCCTTGTTAAAGATTAAATGTATTCCATTTTCATTAAGGAATAGGAATGGAGTCTTTTTTAAATAGACAATATTATAAAAACATTAATGGCTTGGCCGAAGGGCTCCCCTTATGAGGAGAGGGAAAGAATTATAGAATAAGGTGTGAAACCGAGAGAGAGAGAGAGAGAGAGAGAGAGAGAGATTTTTCTTGGGAGGTAACGCAAGGAGAGAGATAACAAGGTTTGTGTTTTGTTAACTACATTTTTTTTTTTTTTGGTAAAACACACAAATCAAGGAGAATTTGTGAGGCTTATTTGTGATTTTGCAAAGTGAAGAAAGAAGAAGAAACTACAATGAGTGTGTGCAAGAGTAAAGGAGTAAGGAGATTTTCTTTAGCCGTGAGACATACACAAAAGAAGATATTATTGTATTTGATGTGAATCTCAAGTTAGGCATAAACTTGAAAGCATATATTTTAGTTGATTTTATAATAGTAAACTATTTGAAGTTTGTCTCATGATTTTTCATTTCAAGGAGAAAAGGTTTTTCACATATATTTTTATGTTCTTACTAGAGATTGATATTTTGGCTTGGTAATTATAGTGATAATCATTTTGGAGGATTGATTAAAATTGTTGACTATTTTTCTTAAACACAAGGCTAGATTGAGACCCAATAAGTGGTATCATAACTCCAGGTAGTGTGCAACAAGGTGGTGAGGTGTTCAGGTTCCCTTTGTAGGTGGTGTGCGGTAAGGTGGCGAAGTGTTCAAGGTTTCCCATTCATAGTTGGAGTTGGACATAGCAAACCTAAGAGAGAGATTTGTTTGTGTAAGCATAAAAATGGTAGAGTACAAAAATTTTTCCTTTTAATTTTTATGAGCGGGTCGGGTCTGTTGTTACGGGTTTAAAATTACTAAACCTACCACCTAAACCAAAGTTTCGGTTTTTAAAAGCACATGACTCAGATCCGACGAACCATACTATTCAAATCCACCCATTGGGCTTCGGGTCAAGTGGATCCGATCGGTTTTATCGAGTCAATTGACTTGCTGGACAGCCCTAGTATGATATTTGATAAGATGGTTTTACAAGATCTTCCTCTCATAACATGTGAAACTCATACATATATATATATATATATATATATATATATTTTGTAAGACAGATGCCTCTTGAAGCCATTGAATGAGAAAAGTTTTTGTAAGGGACCGGGGGATGGGAGTGGACCTGAATTTTCTTTATTTACTGTCTTTGGAAATCCAGGTGACAAACCCATTATACTTTTAATTAGAATGTGTTTGCATTGTAACCTATTATACTTAATAATTAGCATATTTTTGCACTATGTCCACTATTCACTAAGATTTTTTGCTTCAAGATAGTGGAGTGTGAAAAGTTAGGCTTGGTGCAAAAGCAAACGTTTTCCATTTAAATCAACACGTCGCGAACACAAGTCCAAAAATTAATCTTTTCAAAAAAAAGTGGGGGAGTGTAAGATTGTCTACCAACACTCTTCTAAATCTTAAAAAAAAAATGTAAAGTTTATGCCTTTTTTAGTGGAATACATTGGAAAAAATTTTAATGTAAAAGGAATCTCCATTGATTTTTTTTTTTTTTTCATTTTTACTTTGCTAAACAATCTCAATTGAATTATTATGGTAGTTTACCTGATCTCTTTATTTAAAATTAATCAATTGAGTTGTCACTCATTAATAATTTTTTCAAATACACAAATAAATTGTAAGGACTTGGAAAATGGTCTAGGCCCATTTGGAGTAGTGATGCTCAATATTTCAGCCCAACATAATTAATTTATAAGAGAGTGGGCTTTCCAAGTCAACTGTAATGTTAAGTAGGAACCAAGCTTGATATTAAAAGGATAATGGCTCTTAATATAAATAAATGAAGCCCAAAGTTAGTATAAACTCTTCCTCGGGCTCATCCGAGGATGGATTGTTCATAATCAAACAATGGCAATCTCTTTACAATTTGACACTTAATTCTCTTTTTTCCAGTTTCTACTTGCCAAGCCCATTTTTAGAGGGGTTCTTTTCCTTATATAATCTTTTCTAATGCATCTTAGTCTCCAACTGTACGTTTCAGGAGAATAATTTGGATGCTAGTCCCATCAGGACCCTTCTGGAGGTGGTAAAGGGTGTTGTGAGCTGTGAGATTACTGTTCAGGTGTTTTTTCCTCATAAATGCGGCCAACTCAGTTAGTGTAGAGTATTGAATGTGGAGATGATGGTTACCTTCTACAGATATTTCCTTTCTTTTCTATTTGCACATCTCTGATGTCTTCCATGGTGTCCTGCTTTCGGGTGTAGGTGGACAGTTAGGGCATCTAGAGGTGTAGTTAGTCCTCGAACTCCTTAAACAATGGGTCCGTCCATTTCCTATCCTCGAACCTCTGTCTGCATGTTTAGCCTGAACTAGCTTCACGTTTGCCTTCTTCGAACTCCGTCTACGTGTCAAGCCTTGATTGGCGCACGATGGGCCTTTGTCCATCCTCATACTAGACCTATAGGCTTTGTGTTGTGTTCAAATTCCTCCCTCCCACACAAATCATTCCAAAACTTTAAAATATATATATATATATATATTTTCTTTCCATAAGTGAAGGGGGATTTGAGCTCAAGTTCTCTTTGTTTAGAAAATTGGGCAATACCACTAAAATACAAAAGTCTTGATAATTACTACAAAGTATAGGAAACAAAATAATATATTACTTGGAAAAAAAAAACACAACTACATCAACAGTAAAGTCATAGCCCTAAAACTTTAGGGTAGGGAAAAAGCATGAGTACATGATAGCATTAGTTATAGATGGAGAATTAGTTCTGTTCTCTCATATTCTGATGTGAAAAAAAAAAAATTATTTCGTCTACTATATTAATTAGCACCTCGTAGATTCACCATATATATAGTCAAGAGTAGCAATGACACCAAAAACAAAAGCTTGATCAATGCCTGGTTTCACCACCACATGGTAGAGATCCTTGCTTGCCATCAATTCCTGCACCTCCTTCTTCACTCCAACCTGCACTTCATAAACAACAAATCCTTATGAAAAACCTCAGACAACATTGATATTAATTAATTTAAGCATTGCAGTGTACAAGTTTATAGCTAGAATAGTATCAAATCAATTACCTGCGCGACAATGTCGCCTTTGGTGTCGATGATGCTACAATCTCTATCAGGGAAATAGCCTTTGATCGTAAAGTCCCAATCTCTGTTGCTTACCTTGGGTTCCGTGGAGATTTTCATTGCATTGTTCCTTACCAAACAGGAGTTGGGTTCTTTTAAGCTGAAAACTAACTTTTGAGACCCTTCATAATCAAAAGTGTAGCCTTTCCATTTCTTGAAAATGCTTAGAGCCTCAACCATTCCACCCTTCTATTTTTTTAATTAAAAATAAATAAAAAGAAAAGGGAAAGATGCCAAAAGTCAAACGACAATAATAAATTCATCTTTTTGGTTATGCATGTACCTGTATTTATTTAAATAAACGTGTATGTATTTCTTAATATATTGTGTATATGCCTTAATGCTTGCTCAAGAAGTCATCAAGAAAGGAAGATTTGTAATATGATTATTTTATCAAGAATTTTATACTTTTAAGCAACCAAAAAATATTTTAAAAAATCCCAAACATTTTAAGGCAATGCTATAATAGGCAGGCTTATATTTCTAAGTCCATGTTTGGATTGACAATCCCACTAGCATTTCCTGTTTTAGGGAATCATGTCCTCTAATTGGAGATTAATGTTTCTCGACAATAGTTTTCCCCAATTCTCCCTTCTAGTTTTGAGAGAATACAATCTTATTCATTTCATGATTCAAATTAAATATTACAGGTTTAAAATTGTATTATACCGTGTTACTTAAAAATTTAAAGATAACCTTTTTTATTTCACTTGAAATAGATAGACCAACAGTGTCTACTAGTTTAGCTTCATATAAATTTGAAATAAATTATTAGAATAAAAGTATCACCATCACTTTAAGTCCTTGAGGCCATCCAAATTACCATGTCAAATATCAAGGACGTTTAAATTAATGCATGCATGTATGTGTGTATAAATATATAACTTGTTTGTGGTGTACAAATTGAATTAGTACCTTTCGGCGAATCAGTAGCAAAGCATCTTCATCACCATTACCATCTCTTAGAATCAGCTCATCTTTTGTGCCAAGAATACCACACCCATCAACCCTAAAAATTACCTTCTGGTTACAATCTGTCACCACAAAACCTCCTCCATTTGTCACATGCGGCCTCCTCCTAACTACAAGGACAACTTGTGAAGAGGAACAATAAGTCTTGTTTATGATTGGAATCATATTAGCCCTTGTACCCATCTTTCTCTATACTTCTTTCAAGCTCCGTATTGCTCTCATGCAACTATACCCTTATATATAATGTTGGGACTTGGGAGGAGAAGAAAGAAGCTTGCTTTGTTTCTTTATTAAATTCAAAAGAGGTTCGGCAAGACTTGACAATGCGATTCATTGGAGTCTATAAAGTGAAGAGGATATGTGGAATACATGGACATTGCTTGTTTGAGGAGGAGAATCGATATCTAACTAGCCAACTAGAAGGAGAGTCCCCACGATTGTTTTTAATAGTTTCCTATTAAGGGTGCATAAGAATAATGTTAAAGTCTTTTTTTTTTTTTTTTGCGAATTAGGATAGTATTAAAGTTTGATATATTATAATTATTTATTCTATTTTAATTGGTAGATGGATATGGTTTGAACTGCATATATAAGACGCTACAAACAATGTCATTTTGACTAGACCATTACTTAAACTTTCATCATGTATTAGAACTGGTGAATAATATAAATGGTATTAGTATTGGGTACATATATAATATAAGAGTGATTTTATATCAATCACATGAGTCTGTTTGGTATTGATTTTTTTCATTGGACTTTTTAGTTAATTTGATTGTACAGTTTTTTTTAAAGTTTATTTGCTAGACCATGCTTTAACTAGCTTTATTTAAATAAACAAATAAACTTTAAAAGAAAATGCATCCAAATACACTATCACATTGATTAAAGAAAAAAAAAAGCTACTATCCTAATAAATTCCAATGATTGAGATGAAAGTCATTGGTTGATTGAAAGCAAAATGAAGTTTCCTTTATAACTAAACAATATACATTCAAAAGAGGCTTTGTGAGCTTTTTGAAATTTGCGGCTTAGTGAGTAGGAAGAGAATCATTTGAAAGATAAAAGTCTTACTTTGACAAAGGACATTTGAACACGATTTCCTTTCCTAATCCTATGGTATCTTGTTAGGGTGGATTTTGGAGTAACGTTTCGCTCACCCTAAAATCCATGCATATGATCTAGTTTAAAATTTATCATGGAAGATGTATATCTTGACACGTGGCAAAAAACAATATATCGCTGAATACTAAGGTTTTTTTTTTAAATTTACTTTTTATTTTATGTTGCTAAGCTAGTAGACAAGGACTAGGGTTATTATGAAAGAGAAGAAGACAACTTTTTCCCTTTGATGGGGTTTGAGAGAAACGATGGGCTGGAAATTTTTTTCCTTCCTTTTTAATGAATAGATTAATATTTTTCAACCTAACCTCATGATTCTTAAGATAGCTTCTTTATATATAAAATCATTATTCAAATTTTTTTTTTTTTTTGAAAACAAAGAATCTATATTATGGTCAAAATTTAATGGATTAATTGCATTTCCTACCCCTTCCCCTATCCCCATATAAACCACCACCCATACCACACAAAAACCACCAAAACGCCACCACCCACACCATGACGACAACAACAAAATTAGTGATCAAAGAAAACGAAAATCAAACCCAAACGGCACTTGAGTGAAGACACTAGATAAATGACATGTAGTGTCTAATCTAGCCTTGGTTGGTCTGAAGGAAAGAGAGAGAAGGCAGATTGGCGAGCGGCAGTAACGAGATTTGGGCTTGGGTTGGTCGGAGGTGGGTTTGAGAGAGACAGAGGAGAAGAGGTCGGAAATGGAAGAGAAGAGGAGATGAGGAAGAAGAGAAAAAAGAAATGAAGCAAGTGAGAACTCATCGACACTTGGTTGGGGATGGGGTGGCGTGATTTGGGTTTGATCTGGGTTTGGTCTGAAGCTTGAAGATGGTTCTTTTGGGTGTGTCTTTCTTCTATCACTTTCTCTCTCTCTTTGGGTGTGTGAGTCCGGAAATAGAATGGAGGTAAAATGGATGTGTAAAATGTTTTACGAGTCAGCTGGGGTATTTTATGGTCAACTTAAAATTATTTTCGGTTTGATTGTATTTTCATATGCACCCAAACATGCATCAGGGTGTAAAATAATTCTCTAATTCTATTTACACCCAAATCAAACGTAGCCTAAACCACAATTTTGCCATCTGAATCAAATAGAGCTAAAACTAAGAGTGTGTGTATGGAGGGGGAGGAGATAGGGAGTAGAAGGAAGAGGGCGAAAGTTGGTGAAAGTTTAATTAATCTTATTTGGATATTTTTAAAGGGGGAAAAGCTTAAAGGGATTTGGAGGGGTATGATACTTCTCGAAACCCTCAATATTTATTTTTTATTTTTAATAATTTGATAGTTAGGGATATGAATCCTAAATATCACCATTGAAAACATCAAGATTCAACCAAATTACGAAAATTTGGCCAGAGGAGAGTAGGATTCGAGTTATATATATTTCAAAAAAAAAAAAATTAAACTCTCAAAATTAAACTTATATGTCAATTTGTATCAGTTTCTTTAAAATTCGCAAATAAGGTTTTGTAATTGTCAATTTAGATGACCATGTTTTAGCCTAGAGAGAGAGCAAGACTTTCTTTCTCGCTTCATTAAGAAATAGAAATGGAGTCTTTTTAAATAGACAATACTACAAAAGCATTAATGGCTTGGCACAGGGACTCCCCTTATGAGGAGAGGGAAAGAATTACAGAATTGAGAGAGAGAGAGAGAGAGAGAGAGAGAGAGAGAGAGAGAGAGAGAATTTTTTCTTGGAGGTAACGTAAGGAGAGAGATAACAAGGTTTGTGTTTTGTTAACTACGTTTTTTTTTTTTGGGTAAAACACACAAATCAAGGAGAATTTTTAGGCTTATTTATGATTTTGCAAGGTGAATAATATTTTTGGCTTGGTAATTATAGTGATAATATTTTTGGGGGATTGATTACAATTGTTGGTTGTTTTTCTTAATTCACAAGTCTAGATTGAGACCCAATAAGTGGTATTAGAGTTACAGGTACTGTGCAATAAGGTGGTGAGGTGTTCAGGTTCTTTTGTAGGTGGTGTGCAGTAAGGTGGTGAAGTGTTCAGGGTCTCCCATTCATAGTCGGAGCTGGACATAACAAACCTAAAGGGTCCACACAAACAATCCTAGAAAAAGGCCAATCAAAGGAGTATTGTTAATGGGAGCTAATTCATGGTGTAGCACGAGGTGTTCCCATGCACAAGGAAGTGTAGGCTTGGTTCTCATCAATGAGTGTGCGGGGTTGACACGTGATACTCATAGATAGCAAAGAGAGGCCTATATATAGATGATGCACTAGTGAAGAAAAGAAAACCTATAGGTAAAGAGGAACAAGTACGACTTGTTCGTTGGCCCAAGTAGAGGCTTGGAAGTCCACAGAAAGGCAAAGACTCACTTATGAAGGAGAGATACTTAGATATACACGTGTGAATGAAATCTCACATTACATAATAATAAAAAAATGAATTCTTCATAAATCATATATCATAATTTGTTGTTGTAATCACAACAATAAATACATATACAGTATACTACATAAATTAGCGAGGAAATGGTGCCTAGGTTCTTTTTCGGGTGTTTTTGTACCTAGCCATTGACAACTCATTTGCCATGAGAAACATATTCCAGAGCTTTAAAAGATGAGAGAGTTGTAGTTTGTTTAACTTGGACTCAATTAATTAAACTTGGAAGGATCAGATGCGAATCAAATTTTTAGCAACTCTCAGAATATATGATACTGGTTCCAAGATACATAGAACCCAAAAGGACCTAGTCCTATCCTGTTGAATATTATGAAGATATTTCATTTTGAACTTCCAGAATGTTTTAGGAGCCGCCCATCTTGGTAAATTGCATAGAGTGGGAAGCCCATTAGCCCAAACGTACCAATAGGCCCAAGCCAGCATCTTGTGAATTGTCATTCAAAAGAAGCACAACACCAAATTTGCAGGCGTTTAGTGCACAAGTACAACGTGCAGTAACTATGAGGCACAATGCATTCGCCATAAATTATGGGCCCGTTTAGATAGAGCTTATTACTGAAACTGAAAATACTGTAGCAAAATAATTTTTAAATGTGTGAATAGTACTGCGAAACCCATTTTTAATAAAAAAAAATTGTTAAAAAAATAAGTGAACAGTACGCGCACAGTACGTAAACAGTATGCGCATAGTACGTGAATAGTGCGCGCACGGTACGCGCACAGTATGCACATACTGTCCCTCTTGTCTCCCTGCCGTAGAACCGAAAAAAAAAAAAAAAAAAAAAAAAAAAAAAAAAAAAGGAAGCAAAACGCTTCAAAACGCAAACGTGAAAGCTGAAAGCTGGATCCAAACGGGTACTATATCAAGGAAAATGATCCTTTTCATTTTCAAATAGACTGTCCATTTACAGTATGTAGAAATATCACTCCTACAATTTTTCTAGTAGTTTAACTAACAGTAACAAACACACCGTAACAATTGGCTTTTTGGTCATTGTAATTAAACATAAGTTCATTTTATAAAGCACATCATATGTTAGATTACAAAAATTTAATTCAAAACTACATCAATAAGTCACTTTTGTGTAGTGCTCATTGTTAAATAAAATTGAAATTATGACAATAAATATAATTTATTTGCTTAAGAGTAACAATATTTGACACGACATTTGAAAAAGACATTTTTTATCTGTTCATGTTTGGTGTAATTGGGTTCGTGACAAAATAGGTGGACACGATTTGACAATTAATAAACAAGTCAATTTTGTGTTGATTTGATTGACTTGCAATCAACTCAAACAACCCAACTTATATTATGTATTTTTAAATTTGGGTGAAATTTCATTGTATTTTAGATTTTAAGATGTTAGTATTTCTTTAAACAACAGTTTTTAGTTTTTTTTTAAATATATATAGGTGAAAAAGTTTATAAAAATATGTATAATATTATTTAAAAACTGAAAAAATGTATTTAAGATAATATGCCATACGAGTTCATAATTTTCTAAAATATAATGATGACAACAAAATAATTTGAAGAGAGAGAGAGAGAGAGAGAGAGAGTAACCATAAAAGAGCAAACACATCATCATGGTTTTTCAGGATGGTTACTGTAACTGGATACGTAGGATTTGAAGGTGGGTCCCACTAACTAAAGTAAGGTCACTGTAAGGTGGGTGATACATACTCTCTCAAGATCCGAGAGATAGAGAGAATGATAGTTGGCTGTTTCTAGTTCTAACTTCTAATGTTCTACTACTCTGGTTTTGGTTTTGAACTTCCTACCCGGCTCACTTTAAACATTGTAGTGCCTTGAAATGCTAACCTGCTCCGACACGTCACCACTCTTTTTGCCGTGGTACTTTGGGAAAGAGCGGGAAAAAAAGATAAAAGAAAATATTTTACTGAAAATGACAAGTCTGATTCAATGGGTGGACACATGGGTTTGAGTGATACACGCTATTCCATTGCGCGTGGACTTCAAACATTAACACACACATGGGTTTGTACTTTGTTGTTGGATTTTTTACTAGGCTTTGTGAAGCTTAGTTTATGTTTGATTCGGTAGATAACTTGACTCGACCTAAATAATAGTGTAGTTTTTAATGGGAGATTTTTTTAGGCTTAGTCCAGTTTTTTGTAGAAACCGTTGCTTTTAATTAGGGTTTCTTAGGATAGTCGATTTTGAGGTGAAAAAAAGTGTTGTAGTTGCAATTTGTATTTTTTCCTGATAATAGTGAAATCTCTGCAACTCCGTGGACGTAAGCAAATTGCCGAACCACGTAAATACTGTGTTGTGCGTGTAATTATTTTCTTTGGCGTGTGTTTTTCTCTATATTTTGTTTCTCACAGGTTTAGGAATTCGTGAAAATTCTCTACATCTTCTGATTTGGGATGTGTGTGAGTAATTCTTAGAGACTCTTCGAATATAAGGAATAGTGTTTTTTTCTCTTACATTTATAGTGGGATTCACACGTTAAATTTATGACGAAGTCTACTGCAAATATGAGAAGAATAAGCACTATTTTTTGGTAGAGACCTGTACGGAAAGCTTCAGATTTCAGAGTTATCAGTACTTCCCTTACATACACAGCCTGCGTAGTAGTGCCTTTCCTGCATCTGCCTGCCTAATTGTTGCTGTATGCTATTGCTTTGTTGTTAAGTTATGTATGTGCAAATTGGGTCACTGATTTCATTCACCAACATCAAACTTGCTTGAACTACTCTCATTCTTTTCTTTCTCTTTAGCTACACACCATAATTATGTCCACGTTGGAATTGGATTACTTCTTGACTTCTTGCTTCCTAGTTCATATTAAACAATGATTTGGAACAAAAAAAAAATGTGATTCAAATTTCAGAACTTTCCCTTGAAAAATTCTACCACTACAACCAATTTTACATTCATTTTCATAACTATTTGATACCATTAATTGTGAATTATGGGTAAAAAAAAAGTGCATTTTCATTCAAAAGTGACAAATATGTAGTCACAGTTTATTACATAAAACAGTTATGAAAATGAGTGTAGAATTAGTTACGATCATAGAATAATATTTGTCTTTTCCTATAGTATTTTTCTTATTTTAATTTCATTTTTTTTTTGTATCAAAATTTGTAGTAACTCTAGCATTTTTTAGTTATAAAAAAAAATGAAGAATACATTTGACTATAAAAAAATGGTATTACTTTACACAAATGATAGTCTCACTCTGCCTATTATTAAGTCTGACTCCCTTCTTGTAGTTCTAGCCTTGAGGTCAGGCTCCCTTGGTGGAGACATGGATCCTATTATTCAAGATTCTCTCACCATGCTTGAATCCATTTGTAGCTAGAAAGTAAGGCATCTGAAATGGGACTACAATAGAGTGGCTCATGAGCTATCTCAAGCTGCTTGAAACATTGGGTCAACTCAGTCATGGTTTGGCTTTGATCTTCCACTAATTCAACATCTTCTTATTATAGATCAATCAAAATGATAACCATGCTAATGGTTCCCTGTATCTTGTTTCTCTATCTCTGTTGTACTTCAATTTCAACTTTATTAAAATCATATCAGTTTCATTTATAAAAAATCAGGATGTGCCAATTAGTCGAGGTACAAGCCTTTCAACATTCTCTTGTATATATACGTTAAGAACAAGATTTTAATGAACCTTTAGAAGGAAAAATTATTGAACATACTCCCTTCTCTCACACGAATAGTTACTTCTACTATAAATTTAATTAATGATACCTTCGTTATGTGGGTAGTGGGGAGGAGCTTGAATGTGGGCAACGTGAAGGAACTCCATTGTGGATGGTGGCTAAATTTCGCTCACAAGATTTTTGTCTCGTCTCTTGCACGGTTGGTCACTAGACCGGTGGTACAGATCACGACTAAGTCAATGCATTTCCCAGGGTGGGTCGCCAAAGTTGTGATGTAGGTCGCAGTGGGATGTGGTGGTGGTGGATGGAGTCCAGGAGGAGTGATTTTATGGTCAACTTAGACATTTGCCGTTTGAACAACATTTTCAACTAGCTCAAAAACCTGAAAATGTAGAATTATTTTTTGAAAAATATTTTCAACTGAATCAAATGCAGCCTTATTAACTTTTTTTTTTTTCTTTTATGGTAAAATTTAATTTATGCTTTCTAAGTTTATCATCACATCTATTCTATTCTACTTTTAAATTTTTAAATTAATACCTTTAAATGTTACAGTTATGTCAATGTATCATTTTTATAATAATTCGTCACATTTTCACCTTTAACTCAACTAAAAATATCATTTTTTTTTCATCTAAATCAACACTTTTTTATGGATTAACAAAAATATATATTTATATGAGAAAAGAGTAAAGCAAGAATTTCTACCCAACCTCAAGTCGAACCTAAAAATGCACTAAAAGGAATGTCTAAGCATGGTTTATTTTTCCACTATAATTAATCATATCTAATTTGAAGAATGAAGTGGCAGATAAAGCCCATTACATTTTGCTCCTAGAACCTTGTAATTTAATTGATAATATTTTATATTACCAAAAGAAATTTCAACTACTCAAATTTTCCGTTATTTTAAATTTTAAATTATAAAAAAATAATTAATTTGTCACACAAAAGAAGGAAAATTTACCTAAAAATGAGTGTCGTTGGATGGGTGGTTTTGACTTAAAAGATGTGAGTCAGACACGTTTGGCTTAGGACTCAGCTTTCTACCCTAAAAAGTTTATTAGTGGTGCACTACTCTTAAAAATTGAGCTAAAAACAGAACTTGTAAGTGCAATGTCTAGCTTACAATTTTGGTGACGTGAGGATTCATTTCAAACCCTTTTTTTTGGGGGAGGGGCTAGAAAGGAAGCTTTAATTAAAACTAAGCAGCAGAAACAAAACGTTCATATTACACCCCAGTTACATCCAAATTAAGCAGAAACAACTCATTTGTTGGGGGTTCTATAAAAATAACAAAATCTTGGGGCAGCAGGTTTTTCCGTCAATATCGGTACATTTGTTTACTTCCCAGTAGCAATGTTGAATTTGGACCATGGGAATCTCCCTCAGGCCATTTCAAACATGAGAGCTTACAATACAATATTATTGACATTCTCTTTTACCCCTGAGTTTGGGTAATATCCTTTAAGCTTGGTATCCTTTAAGCTTGGTCCTGTTCCTTTAATCGGTGTCTCTGTCTCTATGCAACTCTTGGTTCTTGCGGTAAATTTTATGATGCAGTTGATTTACTTTTTACCAGAGTCAGTCACTTTAAAATTTTTAAACAACAATTCAAATTCTTATTAAATTTTTTTTGTTTTTTTCCTAGTACAAATGTGATCGAAGTCTCCTTATCACAAGTACACACATTAACTAAAAAATAAAACTTTAAATCTCATGAACAGGAATTTGTATTGTTTGTAAAAGGAAATCTAGTAAAATTGACAATTGACATGAGGTAACATTGGTAGTCCCTTTTTTTTTTTTTTTTTCATCTCAAAGTCAGAGCTGATTGATTCGTAATTGAAAACTCGAACCCCACCAAAAATACGAATACAAAGACTCTTTTTTCTTCTCTTTCCTAACGAGCGGTCACGTGCGGTCTCTGAGGTACTTCCTCATCGTGTTTTTCGCTCTCCCCCAGTCTGCAACTAAGCAGAGAAAAACGAAAATAAAGAAAAGAAAAAATCACTCAGTCACACTGTTTACAAACTTCAAAAATCAAAATTTCAATGAAATCCCTCAACTTTGCCAAATGGGTTCGTACAGAGAGTTGCAGTTGCAGGCTTTTTCACAGCCGTCTTTACTATTATTATTACTACACATCACTAACCATGCACAAAAGATGTGCCTCGAGAGACCTCAGAACCTCTCCTCTACTTTTCACTCATAGCCTGTGACAATAATGACTCTCTTTTTAGCCTTATTATTACTCTTTTCTCTTAATAACTTTAACCTTCATTTAGTCCCTGCAACCACAGTTTGATCCATACATACATTTATGTACCTGGCTGTTCTCGCAGAAACAAGCACAGAGAGAGAGAGAGAGCGAACCCTTTTCTTTTTTCCTTTTTCTTGTTTCTGGGTAGTAATTAGTTTTTGTCAGAGTGCCTAATTACTGCCTTAAAGCCACAAGCTTTGTTTTTGTACAGCTTGCCTTACAGTTTTCACACCTTAAAATTACTGCTACTTAGTTCTTGTTTCTACTACATGTACTACAAATAATACTGTTATTACCACTTTCAAGTACTGGTTTTTCTTGTTCTGTCTTTTTCTCCAATCGATGGCTTAAGTTTTGGAGTGATTTGGAATTTTTAGTTTTAGAAACAAACAATCGGTCACTTCTTGTCACCAATAACAAAGTTTGTGCGCTAATGGCTGCTCCTGCTCAGTTGGGTAGTTCTTCTTCTTCTTCTTCTTCTTCGGTGCCATCTCTGCCGCCGCCACGTCCAAAGTCACCACCGGCGTATCCAGATTTGTACGGCAAGCGGCGGGAAACGGCCAAGGTTCAGATGCTTGAAAGAGAAATTGGCTTTCTTGAGGTCAGTTTGTTTGATTTTTATTGTTTAATTAATTTTGATTATTTCAAATCAGTAAATGCATTGCTTTGCTTTTTTGTTATAATAATAGTAAATTGGGGTTGGAAAAGGCAGTTCAAATGCTTTTTACTTTTAAGATATCTTTTTTTCTTACTATGATCTTTTAGTACTTTGAGCGTAATGATGTGGAAATTGAGTGAAAACAAGCAAAGGAAGTGTATGATTAGATGGGTGTAGTGTAGTACAATGACTTTTATTTCTGAATCTCAAGTGGAAAAATAAAAAAAAGAAGTTTTTATAGAATATCAATTTGAAGCCATTAAAAATCTTCACAGACGTAACACACAAGAATATCAGGTTGAAAAAGCAACCTACTAAGGGGGGGATGTATTGACCGAAAGGATAGATTGGAATGTTCTTCTAAAAATGGAAACTGATAATTTGAGGTGAATCACCTATTCCCCTGATACATTTTGTACCAAATTTGGTTTTGCATGCCATAAGAATGTCCAGGATAATATTCCTTTTGTAAATTGTATTATAGTAGTAAAAAAGTCTCAAGTTGGTCATTATCAGTGGCAGTAGTTCTGTAGCTTAGCTAATGAGCATCCTCAAACTCTGTAACCATTGATGCTTTGAGCAGCTGAGACTATTTAGTAAGACTTAGCTATGTTATACTCCAATTAAGTGGTATATACATATATCTAAGTGATATTACAAGATTTTCTCTGGCTTTACCTTAGGTGTACTTGTCTGAGATTTTTTTACTATTAATGTTACTTTCTCCATATTCCCTCATCTTTTTTTTTTGAGAAGCACTTGCGTCCATATTCCAATTGGACTTCTTGATGACAGTGAGATTGTTGGGGGTTTAGTTCATTCATAACAGAGCAGTCTGAAAATTGGACTCACTGAAACCGATTCTTGAATTTTTATTTATTTTGGCCATCGATGCTGTAATCTATCACCTTTGTTCTCAAAAGGAATGCTAGAATATTCAATGGCACTATGAGGACTGAACAAAGCATTTTTCAAGCAATCAAGTGGGAAGTAACGACAAGGATTGGCTGTTGTAAATACTTTAAAGTGAACCATTCCTAAAAAGGTTTCGTGTAGCATGTAGAGATTCCTGTTTCAAATTTAAGAGTGTAAACGACAGTAGGTAGTGTAGTTGAGTTGTATTAATTCGTGCAAATGCTTCACTGTTTGTTATGATGGTGTTTGGGCTCAATTATATCTTACTGATCCCTTATATAAAAATGGGGTGGCTATAAATGTTAGAAACTACTCTCAAGTTTCGTATTTCCATAAGAAGGTCTGCACAAAAACAGTTTTGGCAGAGTTAATAAAGCAACAATTTTGTTTTATTAATTATGCTTATGGTTTGCAAAAATGTGATTGATAATTTTGCTCTGCGTAGGAGGAACTAAAATCTGCTCAATCCCTTCAACCTGCTTCTAGATGCTGCAAAGAGTATGCTTAAATTTTGCAACTTGTCCAGAGTCTACAAGAAATTTTTGTGGATTATGTGGAGGATTTCGTTAATGGAATTTTCTTTTTGATATATATATATATATATATATATTTTTTTTTTCCTTCCCACCTAAAGGATTATTTTGAACATGACCATTTTGTAGGATTACTGATTATGTGGTGGCAAACCCGGATCCTTTTATACCAACGTAAGAATATAGTCATCAAGTTGTTTTATGAAATTTGGAGGGGGAATATGATCCTTATGTTTTTCTCTTTCAAGTAGGAATCGGAAGATCCGTCGGCCATGTCGCTTCTGGAAATGGCTCTGGTACCATTCTGCTGTCTTTTTGTATTATGTTTTATACATGCATAATTGTATTATCTGTGAACTAAGTTTTACCACGCACTTTATAACGTATTTATTTATTGGAGCGCTAAATGATGAACTCAATAAGCAAAAGCTGTCCAACATTACTAGCACATGATTGTAGAAGTTCTGTTTCCCAGCATTTGGAAATGTGGTTGTGATTTTCAATTATAATCAATTGATTCTCAGTGTCTACTCATGCTGCTGTGGTGAATGCTGTGGTACTGCCTTACTTTGTATATTCTAAAAAAAAATGTGTAAAAATTAACAATTAAAATTATTTTTAGCTCTGATTATTTTTTTTTACTCTACTAACATAATACACAAGAAAAGACTTGATTGTCATCTTAGAAAGTAGCTAGAGCTTATATGGCATTGCCACTAGAGCCTTATAACATTGGCTTTGTGATTTTATTTGAACTTGACTTCAATTAACAAAGGTATGCATGATGAACCTATTTTGACCTGGAAAATCACAGTTGGAAGTTGGAGCTTTTTCTGGTACTTGCCTCTTATGCAAAAATTTTCCTCAACTCTCAATTTTATCAGGCAGTTATGAGTGTAGTGATAGGGAAACCTAAGCAAGAAGTACCAATTAAATTAGAACAAATTAAGATTTCTGGTCTGCCTCTCGCAGAAACAGAATTTGTCAACTCACGCCTCTTGTGAAAACTAATGTCCATATATAATGATGAGTGTCCTTTTTTGTGCAGTGGAATGCCATGTTTTAACCTCTCATGGATCTGCTGTTGCTGCTGTACCGGGTGCTCAATTCATTTAGAAAGGCCGCGCTGCAGCTGCTGCAGCTGTGACTGCAATCCATGCAAATATTGTTCATGTAATCCGTGTTCATGTAATCCGTGCAACTGTTGTTTCTGTGTCGGTTGTCATTTTCCAAAGTGGCGGTGGTGTTGCTCTTGTCCCCGTTCAAATTGCTGTAGAAAAGTCTCATGCAGAAGAAACTGTTGCCATTTCCCATCTCCTTCATGCCCTGATTGCTCTTGCTGCATATGCAGATGCTCA
The DNA here is from genome assembly GCA_032878915.1 of Castanopsis chinensis. Taxonomy (NCBI): domain Eukaryota; kingdom Viridiplantae; phylum Streptophyta; class Magnoliopsida; order Fagales; family Fagaceae; genus Castanopsis; species Castanopsis chinensis. Next base: position 104,250 of record JAVQMG010000051.1, on the reverse strand, counting down.
TGTCCTAAATGTCCAAAGGTACGCCCTTGTTGCTGTTGTACAGACATCTGTTGTAACCCTTGCTATCTATGTTTCTAGCATATTCAAGCAATTCCATTTGGAAGCTTTGTTCCTCAACATGGCCTTTTATTTTAAATGGAATATAAACTTTGCAAATATGGAAGGATATAAGATAGCATCTTCAAGTGCCATTATAAATGGGTGGTATTAGACAGATCTATGAAGGAAATTGGTGTCCTCTGCCCTGGATTGATGGATTTTGCTTTGAAAATTTTCCATTGATATATATTAGTAATTTTATTATTAAATGATTGAAGGTTCTTGTTTCTGCTTTTAAAAATGTTCTTTTGAGACCTTTAAATTTAATAAAGGCAAAACTTCAAAGTTAAGCTTTCATGTTTAAAAACCTTAGCCTTAGGTAGAGCTCTGCTCAGCTATGCAGGACTCTAATTGCAATGAGTTTTTCCTTTGCCTCCATAATTCAAAATAGGTGTCCCTACACTGAACCCATAATTGACATGAATTATTGAAGTGCGCATGCCATATTTTGGATCTGTCAGATTTATTTTCCTGCAAAAACTTCAACCACAGGACATTTGCAGATGTTCATTCATTTCATTCAGTTCTCTGACATAAAGCCATCTGGGTATATGGCCATTGGACGGTCTAGGGAGAAAAATAGTATAAACTAGAAAGTGCTTCTCCAAAAATAATTGAGCATGTGTGACCAGAATGGCCCAAATTAAGTGGTACGAGCCTAGGTGGTGTTAACAACCTTTCTGCCTTTGGGCTAGACTTGTTATGAGACCAATTTCTCATTGCCTGTTTAGTTGACATAGCAAGACTTGGAATAGTAAGGATTAAGTAGGAGAAGAGGACTCTTGGGACTGTTCAACTTAACCAAGCCTAGATTACGTGCACCTAGGTTGACTACACTACACCTACATGTATAGTGCTTAAAAAAATGGTAGGGCACGAGGGATGATGATTATTGAAACACACACAAAATAGTAATGATAGTGTTTTAAACTGGGTTTATAATACATTACATAACTAGAGTACAACTACAAGAGGGCCTAACCTTTGTAGTTGTAAACTAGGTTATAAACCGCGTACGCTAAAGACACGTTAGCGACACAACTAATGTGGGAAAAATATCCAAATTTTTTTGAGTAAATAGCAATACTTATTAGAATGCACACGAAAATAATAATAATAGTATTTTAAACTGAATTTATAATAGTTAACAATTTATTTTAGGAAAGTTTTGTAAGAAATAAAAAGCTATTAAAACATTAATTTTTTTTTTCATAAAAACTTTCTTTAAAACAATTGTCTTAAGAACATTCGTTAATATTTTCCTTATATTAAATGTTCCTAAAGCAAAGGGACTGGCAACATTCTTTATATGTGAAATACTAGCAGCAATTCTAGCTGCAGATTAGTGCAAAGATTGAATTGGGTTTGGCTTACTTCTAAGTTCTAATATATTTTAAAAATGAATCCCTTTTTGTTTTAACAAGAGACTGTCGTATCATTCACTAACTAAATAAAATGTGAAAATTAAAACCCTGTATATTTAAAACAAAAAAAACGTCTAGTTAAAAAAAGTAAACTGAAACTCAAATCAAATTTTGACCAAGTAGTAACTAATTAAATAAACAAAAACAACAGAGTTTTACTCTCAAATTTGAATCTATTCGTAAATAGAACTAAATTAAATTTGATTCTGGCACAGACATAATAGACAGACAGTTCAGTAACCAACTAAATCATATCATTAAATAAAGAAGAAACAAGTTTCTGTTTCCCACTTCCACTCCAACAGAAGGAAAGCTTGAAAATATCAACTGGAAATAGTCAAAAGTTACGGAAAAGCTATACTATAACATTGGCATGTCAGTCATTCTGTAACATTAAACTTTACTAAAAACAAGCCAATTGCAAATTTTCATCACGGCACGATCAACCATTTTGGTCATGTTCGATAGAGCTGGGCTTTGATAGCTGTTTTATTAGTAAACTGCTACTGAGGCCCAAATACATTAAAAGCAATCTAATACTACTGTGTCCATGCAAAAGCAACTGGGCTCTTAACTTGGTGTTGGGCGTTGCTCCAGACAATTGACCCAAATTCAGACATAGGTTTTTTGGGTGCACCTCTCTTGGCCACAAAGGTAACCGTGTACCTCTGTTTCTCCCCTACACTTTTAAAAACAAGCTTTGTAGGCTTCACTGCCACATTCACCACCATTGTTGGTGCATTAACAGTTACATCATAGACAGAGCCAGCAGCCCCGACATTTGTCAACTCACGAGTGTATCGGACAACCCTCTTCTTTGCAAACAGGACAGAGAATGACGGGTAATTGAGTTGACCAGGGTCGGAAAATTTCCTTGAACACGCAACATTGGGGCGTTTGACAATGGTTTGGACTTGAGCAACGGTGTAGTCCAAGGAGCACAAGAAGGTGATGTAATCCTCAGTTGAGATATCGTATACAAGGCCCGGATCGAGGGCTTTATGCGGTTCTACATGACCGGCCCCGTGAGCCAACGGGTTGGAAAATCCTCCTCCTGCAGCATCCCGGAGAGAGGAATTGGTGTTGTCCTGAGTGTAAGCTGTAGTCATTAGTGCAGATTTGATTGCACTTGGACTCCATCCTGGATGAGCTGCTTTTAGCAATGCTGCCAATCCACTGATATGTGGGCAAGACATTGATGTACCTATATAGTTTCCCAACATCATCCTCATAAGTATAAATAATCATTCTTGAATATAAATATGAATAACACAATCACACCCATCTACATTGCATTGAAGCTCATTTTAATACTGTATTCAGCCTTGTTTTCCATAATTTCTTTCAATTTTTACTTGTTCTAATAAGCCTAAAAAAAAAAAAAAAAGATTGCCAACTTTATTTATTATGTACATTTAAAGCTGATGATTAAAGCAATTCAAAATTGACCAACTTTTTCACTGAAACCATTTCAAAATTAATGCAACACCAAAAAGAAAGAAAATAATAAATGAAAGTACCTGACATGATGTTGAATTGAGTCTTCCTAGTGTCTGTAACCAATCCAGTGGGCCCAACAGCCTCAGACCAAGCAGCCAAGATATTAACACCAGGCCCAATCACATCCGGCTTCAAGATCTGCGGATTCACCATATTCGGCCCACGAGAACTAAACGCCGCAACCACTGGCGAAGGCTTCACATTCAACACCGTCCCACCAAAACTCAGCACAGCCGTTGGATTCGAATCGGACCGCACATATTCTCTGATCATATCCCCTACTTTCCTCCCCACCGCCACAGCCGGCAGCAAGTGGCTGTCGGCCACCAACTCTTCCCCACTCACCGCCGTGTTCGCGATTATCATCCCAACCCCACCCGCGTCTCGCACAACCGCTCCCTTCTCCACACGTGCGTTCACTCCTCTATCGCAAACCACCACTTTCCCACGTGCGAAGTCCGGTTCGAGCGCACCGGGCAAGCACAAGTTGCTCGTGCTGTTTCCCCCTTTGTTGTAAACCAACCCAACCGGTTTGTCCCCCATTCCATTTCCGCTGTACAAAGACACGCCGGTGAACCGGTTTTTGTTTCCGAGTACAGCGTAAGCCGGGAAATCCCGGTCTATAGTGCCGGCTCCAACGGTCATGATCCAGGGTGCCACGTTGGCCAATGAGGCTCTGCTGGGCCCACTGTTTCCGGCGGAGCAAGAGACGAAAATGCCCTTCTCGACCGCGGTGAAAGCGCCGATTGCGATGGTGTCTCTGTAAAACGGGGCGGACCCACCCCCGAGGGAGAGGGAGAGCACGTCGACGCCGTCGGTTATGGCCTGATCCATACCCGCGAGAATGTCGGATCCGAAGCACCCGACGCTCCAACAAACTTTATAAGCTGCGATGCGCGCCCGAGTCGCCATTCCACGCGCCGTGCCGGGCGCGTAGCCGAGAAGGGAAGCGTTCCCCACCGGGGACCCGGCGGCGGTGCTGGCCGTGTGGGTCCCGTGGCCGTCAATGTCGCGTGGCGACACAACTTCCGTTGGTTTCTTCTCGGAGGCCATGCGGTACCCTTTGGAAAAGCTTCGTGCTCCGATGAGTTTTTTGTTGCAGAGCGTGGGTTTGAAATCGGGTCCGGACTCGCATTTGCCTTTCCACTTGGCCGGGATCTCGGGCATACCCGAATCGTCGAAGCTTTTGGATTCGGGCCAGACGCCGGTGTCTAAAACTCCGACAATGACGTCGTTGGAGGCGTGGTCGAGGACCTGAGTGTTGTGGCTGTCGAAGGCAGTGTCGAGGCCTAGGAACTCGGGAGTGCGAGTGGTGTGGAGAGTGTAGAGAGTGTCTTCGTAAACGCCGAGGACGGAGTCGGATCGGCGGAGCGAGTCGGCTTGGTCGGAGTCGAGTGAGGCGGCGAAGCCATGGTAAGCGTCGTTGTAAGTGTAGAGAAGAAAGGAATCGGATTGGAGTTGAGAGGAGTACCAATCGTGGTGGGTGGCATAGGAAGAAGGCTTGTCTTGGTGTTTCATATGGACAATGTAGGTTTTCTTAGTCTTAGCCATGGCTGAAACAGAAAGGAGTGGCAGTAGAAGAAGGAGAAGAGCAGTGGTGAGGGAGAGCAAGAAGGCATTGGAAGCCATGGCTAATGGCCAATGGCTTGGCTTGTTGGCTGTGTGAGTGTGAGTGTGAGTGTGATTGTGAGAGAGAAACGCGTTTATCTTAATCAGTTATTTATAAAGGAGTTAAAAGAAAGAAAGCAAGAAAGAGAGAAAGATACTCACAGGGTAGCACTGAGTTAAAACGCGTTTCGGTTTTATAAGAGCATTACTACATCCGGACTTGTAAATATGGAGACTATTGTAAAAAAAATTTGCAATTCTGCCGCAATGGATAGATTCGCGATTCTAAGGGTGTGTTCGGTTAGAATAGTGAAAAAGTGGGAGGATGAAAAATTATGAGAGGATGGAAAAGTGAAAGGATGAAAAATATTTAATTTTTCCTCTTGTGTGTCCGGTTGGAAGGATCGAAAAATAGAAGGGTATAAATTGACTATTATACCATTGTTAATAGTAATATTAAAATAAAATTAAAAAAAAAGTTCAACATTAACGTTGAAATGAAAAAAAAAAAAAAAAAAAAAAGTTCAACGTTAACGTTGAAAGAAGGAAAAAAAAAAAACAGTAAACAGTTAAATGTTAACATTGAAAAAAAAAAAAAAAACGTTACTGATCAGTAACGTTTGAAGAAGAAAAAAAAGAAAAAAAAAAATCTTCAATGGGATGGGGGCATTTTAGTAAATGCCCCCATCCCCTTATTTTCTCTCCCACTTTTTCCTCCCAATTTGGAAGGAAAAGTTTTTGTGGGCTTGGGAGGAAAATTTTCCTCCCGGTTTTCCATCCTCCCTAGTTTTCTCTCCAAACGAACAGTGAAAAGTGTCTGCTTTCTTCCCTTAATTTTCCATCCTCCCTATTTTCCCTCCAAACGAACCCTTAGGGTGTGTCCGTTTGGATAGAGTTTATTACTGAAAACTGAAAACACTGTAGCAAAATAATTTTTTAATGTGTGAATAGTACTGCGGGACCTATTTTTAATAAAAAATTGCTAAAAAGTACATAAACAGTGTATGTACAGTGTGTGTACAATGCGCGCACAGTACACGCCTACACCCCTTGTCCCCATCCGCAGCAGAACCGCAAAACGTGGAAACTGAAAACGCACCAACATTAAGCTGGATCTAAACGCCACCTAAATGTAGAATCATTTAGAATCGCACACAATGGTAAAATTGAATAATAGTTTTTTATTCAATCTAACTTTTTCTCCCTCTTTATTTTTGAATTTTTGTTTTTATTTAGGTTTTAGAATATATTATTTTATTGTATATAAATATTATTTTAATGTGTTGTATTGTAAAGTAAAAATTGAAGTGCTGAAAGTTTTGTAAAATAATATAGTATAATTGATAAAGTAACTTTTTTGAAATGGTAAAATATAATATGATAAAATAATGAGATGCAAATGCTCTAAAGATTTCCATTTCTTATTATCTTTTTCTATTTTTCGTTATATAAATAATATGTACAATTTTTATTTTTTATTTTAAATCATTGAAGTAAAGGTTTTTTTTTTTTTTTTTTTTTAAAAAGAGAAAAAGAAACAAGAAATATAGGGTTAATAGTAGATTCAAGTAAAATTATTTACATTCAAATATAATTTACCACTTTAACAAATGGTGGAAATTCTTAAAATATTTTTTGTATAGGAAAATTCTTAAAGTTTTGAACTCAAAAACTTATGAATCACCTAAATAATGACCAATGTGTTATTTTTTTGTGCTAAGCCTAAGCATTCTAGTGCCTAAAAGATTTGGATTTGTCTCGCTAGCATCTAAGAATAAAGTTCAAGATCCGTGACTTCTTCTAAGACCTATAAAAAAAATAAAAATAAAAATAAAAAAAAAGAGAAGAAGGGAAAAGAAGTTTGATCAATAACATTTAAATATAAAAAGGAAAAAAAAGTTCACTAATTTTGGGGGCCATGCTTGATTTATGTTCCCATTTTGGCTTTATTTTATTGGTTATTCTAAAAGCATTGCAGTCTTTTAAAAACAATAATGCCTGCAAGTTGTGTTTGGGCCCTTAAACAAACAAGAGAGAAGGACCCTCATGTTACCTTTGGAGTGTATTGCAGACGAAAAATGGTTGTTCTTGTTTAAGAGTATTAATATGTTTTATATGGACTCCATTCAGATTTAACTATCATCCTATCGTCCCAAAGTATTCCATATCCTCATTGAGGAATTGCAAGTGCGTAATGGATCTCTTTGTTTCCTTTTTTTTTATTGTGGGATTTTGGTTTATTCCCCCACTTCGGTGAACATGTGAATTGTTGTTGGACCAGAGCTTTAATATTTTTATCAAATGGCTGGAGAAACGTCACCTCGAGGGTCCACCAATTATCTTTGCCAATTTAATCTACCCCATTCTTTGTTGATGTATGAAGTAAGAACTCCATTGCCATCCAGAGAAACTCTTGTACAAAAGTCATTACACACTTTTGAAAGTTTGAAATTGTTTTGCTAAACCGATCATCGTTTGCTTGATTTTGGGTATGGGCTACATTCACTCCATCACAATAGGCAAATAAATTACAGAATACCTCGAATGCCACCTTAAATGTGTATTTTCTACTCTCATGTGAATAAAAGGTTGTACTATTAATTTAACTAGTAAGCTGTTCGTGCGATATATGAATAATATTGTAATATTTTATATAAAATAGTTTCAGAGAATATTGTACATATATTATCGCATAATTTAACTAGCAAGTTGCCCAAATTTTATATATAATAGTTTTCGAGAATACTGTATATATATTATAACATAATTGTTATAAAATTTTATTAATAATGAGTTCATCATAAGAAGTAACAATTATAAATTACACGCATAGGGCATATCCATTATAACTATTTCAAGTAATGAGAAATAGAAAAACATTTTTGAATGAATATTGTAAAATATAAAATCACAGCCTCTATAAAACCCACAAGTTCATAATGTTTGACTTTAGCATCAAAATCATAATTAGTTAATGTGGGGGTAGAAGTGTCAAAGTATGAATTTGGGCCTTGGGCCCAATCCAAGAGTATTAGCTCGTTCGAGGAGGATATATTAGGAGTAAAAGAGACCAAATTGGTAAACCCACTAGTCGACTGTTTTGGTAGGGAAGAAGAGAACAGTCCGAGGAGGGTCAGATCCTCGACTAATTGAGGAAAGGATCAAGTGATATGTCATGATGGATGGAAGGAGGTTCTAGAAGGTTAGGTAGGTGAGGATGAGCTCCAGTAGGTCACAGGAAGGAGGAACAAGTAAAAAATATCTTGAAGAAAACTGCTACCACCGCATTAAAGATTTTACACCTAACTCTTTGACCGCATTAATGAGAAAGAGACATCTGAACAGATGCGGATCAACCTTACAGCTATCGTTTGAAGATTCCAGGGAGATGGGGGATGGGAAAATATCTGTTTGATGATGATCTGATCCACATGTAGAAGGCAAGAAAGAAAAGGAAGGATGATATAAAAGAGAAGGAAAGACCAACAAAAAAAGGAGGAGAAAAAGAAAAGAAAAGAGAAAATAATGTACACACCATTATCAATTGTAATTGAATTTTGATAATAATAAAAGCACTACGTATCATCCTCAGCTGACAACCGAGGAGAGGTTTTTACATCAAATCAGTTTTTTGTTTACATGTTATGCATCAAACCCACTGTCTTCGTTCTTTAGATGTCTATAAACCTAGGTTTTAAGCCCACTCTCTACAGGATTCATTGTTAGGCCTTTTGGGCTTGTCCCCTTCATACTTTTAGGTCTAGGTACAAATTGTGCACCTATAGTTAATTACCACTATCACTCGATATAAAATGCAAGCCCCCTTTCTTATTTGTAGCCAACTTATATGGGTTAGGATTAGATAGAACAACAATATTAGAGCATTGAACCAAAGGAAACAAACAATATTTATTTTAATTATAATAGTCTTGAAACACTGAACCAATTGAAACAAAAAGTCAATATATAATTTGTTCTTATCTTTGATGTGGTATATGAGGATATTTCAATTTTCTTTGCAAAAAATGCGTTACTTAGTAAAATCTCATGCTTATCCACCTAAGGTATATGCTTATGCACACACACATATACTATGCTTATGCACGCACACATATACTAGCACATAACCCATGCAAACGCATGGATAAGGGTGGCAAAATTGGACATGACCCACGAACCCGACCCGATACGACACGAAATTAACAAGTTATGGGTTGAGGCTTAATGGGTTTGTGTCATATTTAGGTTGACACAACTAACTCGTTTAATAAACGAGTTGAGTTAATGTTCAACCTATAAAACCTGTTTGACCCGTTTAATTAAATGACATTTTACTAATATACTCTTCAAACCCTAGGTATATAAACTTATTAATTATTGTGGCTTACTTTCTTTGCATATTGTGATTGAGATTTGTGATATTGAGATATACTTTAGTTCTGAATAATTATTGTGATACAGTTATTCGTTAGTTCTAAATTTTATATTAAAAATATTTATTTGTTTGTTTTTTCATTTTGATAAAATTTGATAAATAGGTCAACATGATTGCCCCGTTTAATAAATGGGTCGTGTTAGAGTTGAAGAATCTTGACCCATTTAATAAACATGTAGGGTTAATGTCGACTTATATAATTAGACACTCATGAGTTGACACGAACCCGACACGCGAATACGAATTGTCACTCCTACGCATGGATGCATTTGAAATTAAACATAGTTTTATTGTAAAAATATAAATAATCAGGCAAATTATTAACAAAAAAAGCATGTAACACATGCATTAGTGCATATGTATAGATACATTTAAAATTAAACATAGTTTTTATAATAAAAATTAAATAATTAGTCAAATTATTTTTTTTTAAAAAGTAAACATAATTCGTCACATATTAAAAATTTTACCTAAATTTAATACTACTTATGATCATTTTTTCTTTCCTAATTTTTAATAAAATAGAATATGTGGTGATTTTTATTGAGAATATGTGATTGCTTTTTAAAAAAAAAAAAATTATAGTTCATTAATATTAAATTTGTAGTATTTTGCATTCATTAACTCACTTGGCACAAGGATTAAAAAACTTAAGTGGACACATTATGCAAATTTAAGTGAATAATTATAATGCGATCCTCACATAAATTTAAACACATGACGCAAAATTGGATTCTAGTTTATATATATAAATATATATATATATATCTATTGTAAGGACCAAAAATCATGCACGGAACTAAATTCCACTATGTATCTAATTATTTAAGGCCCAAAACAAAGAATATGTAAAGAGGGAATAAAACAACAAAGGGAGTTTGCATCCCAAGGATTCCACTCAAAGTAAAAAGGAATAGGAAATGCTCATTCTCAGGTTTTTCCCGAAGAGGAATCCTTTACATTCAAGTATCAATATTCTTTCCCTTCTCAATGCCGTGTTCATCCCTATTTATACTCTTTGCTCTTGTCATCTCGACCATTCATCTCCCACCTAACCATTTTCTTTTGTTGACACTTATACGTTTGTTTGTAAAAGGTGGTGGAAAGAAGTTGTCTAGCTGTGATTTGCACTGTTCAGATCACCTCCCTATCAATGCAGCTGATAAAACTGGTGTTCCTCATTTAATGCGGTCAAAAAACTAGGTATAGGGCATTTAATGCGGAATTCACAGGCTATCTACCCTCAAACCCGATTTTTTCACTTTCTCTGTCGTATGTCACCAGTTTACCCTTTATACTTCTCCATGCAACCACATCCTCATGTCCTCGGGTCCTTGGGTCCTCGGCCCTCATCCTAACTAAGATCTCCAAGATCTCCTTTGTTCCTTAATCTTCCTCGTTGGTCCTTGGATCCCCACATCTATATATATATATATATATATATATATATATATATATATATATCGATTAGTGAAATTCAATATTGTATAAGAGGAGGGAGTATATATTTGTTATATTCTTGGTTTTTTTTTTTTCTTGGCAATATCTCTTATCATCAATACTAATGTAAAACTGTTAATAATAATAGAGTTTTACTAATGTAGGTTTAGAAAAACTTTTTAGGGAAAATGTGAAAGTGGTTAACTTTTTCCACAACTTTTTTAATTTTTCACAAAATGTTATCTAAAATTGATGATTAATATATGCCCTAAGGGACATTAACCAAAGGCATAATAATATTGGTAACCACTGTGACAAATGACAAATGACGAAAGGCAACTATTCATTTTTTAGGAATATTCATTTCAAAATTAATATTTTGTGACAACTTTTAGTGTTTCTCATCTTTTTATATTCTCTATGCTTGCAAAATTTCTAAAAAATTAAATATCAATAACTATATCATTAATAAATTATTTAAATTACAGGATTTTGTAATTTAAAATTATGCATAAAATATAAGTTTAAAGATCATATTGTAAATAATATCTGATTGACACAAAATTTGACATGTATATTAATAGCGTAAAAAACATATAATTCAACAATTAAATTTTCATAATAATATTTATTTTATTGAATAATGTTGTAATCTTAAATTATAACTAATTATATAACTAAATTTTGTCCAATATTTAATCGTAAAATAAATATAAAATGAAGAAGACGTGTCCTTTAAAAATAAGAAATAAATAAAAGGACATGCAAGTCATGAATCATTCATGAAGAATAAAGCCATCCCATACTCCCATCTATATATATCTGTAAGTGGAAGCGGCAAACGCATATTACGGCGACATTAAAGGGGTGTGATGGCGGTGGCATGAAAATGAGTTAGGAGCCAAAACGAAGGGTATTGAAGGAAATGACAAAATAGGCACGATGATCGAGGAGGAGGTCAGGCGCCAATTATGCGGTATAATTTTGTCCTTTACTCCTTTTAAATCGTGGAGAGAGAGAGAGAGAGAGAGAGAGAGCAAATTGGCAAATGGCAATGGAATAGCAGGCAAAGAGTATTGCACGCCATTTAAAAAAGAGCCTAACGGCTAGATTTTTATGAAAGCTACACCATGTTGTCCTTCTCTCTTTCACACTCTCTTTTTGACTAGATTTTTTGTTTTATTTTTTTAAAAGATAACTGCTACCTGCACTCTGTAGACTTTGTACTATTTTCTTCCATCACTTATGAATGGCTTTTTCTGATTCACGTGTCATTTTGTGTGTGCATATATATATATATATATATATATATAAATTCAGATCTTCTAAATTTTTTAAGGTATTCTACTAGTAGATTTTTTTAAATTCTAACTATTCATTAATGATTTAATGGTTAAAATTCTGCTATATTAGTATTCAACTAACAATATTCTTGAAATAATAAAATAATGTTGCAAACAAAACAATTAAGATTATTGTTAGTGAAATGTTGATATGATATAATTTTGACCATTAAATTATTAATGAGTGGTTAGGATTTAAGGAAATCTATTTGGTAGAGTTCCCTAGAAAATTTAGAGGATTTGAATCCTATATATATATATATATATATATATATATATTTATTTATTTACGGTCTGGTTAATGTGTGTATTAAAGGCACACATTAAACTATCTATTTATGGTAAAATTTTTTCAAGAATTAAAAAAATTGTCAATACTTTTTCAATTTTCAAAAAAAATTTTCCCAAAAATAAATACTTATTGTGTGCCCTTAAGGCACACATTCAAATTTATAATACTATATTTGAATACTATATAGTATTATAGAGTTCCAAATTTATAATACTATATTTATATTATTTATAAGAAGATTTTTATTTTTGTATTAAATTTTTATATGATCCAGAAATACTTCTAAATTTTAGGTTTGATAGGAAAAAACTTGAAAATAACCGGTAAAAATATATCTCAAACTCTACTTAAAATGTTAATAAAATATGATACTTTTTTAGTAATCCATGTTTTCAAAACAAACTTATCTAAAATTAACAAAAAAAATTCTAATAATTATCCACAAAAGAAAAAAAAAATCTCATTGCACGTGTAAAACGGGTGTGATGAGGTTAGTACAATTATAAGCACATATGAATTACACATTTTTTAAGTCATGAATTTCTAAAATATGTAATAGTTTTATAATCTAATTTGATCTAGACTTTTCAATTTTTGCACCTAATAACTTACTTGCTACCAAAATAAAAAATAGTCAAAATTAACTCCAATTGAAATTCAAATTAAAATCTACTTGGATTTAGATTCATTGACTTTTGCATCTAATAATTCCCCTTGACACAAAAAAATTAAAAATTAGATTGGACACGTGTGGCACAAAATTGGACTGCAATTTAGAGTCTAATTAGACTTTCTTTAAGTTTTAGTTTTAACTATACTAGTATATAACTCATGCAAATACATGAATGTATTTAAAATTAAACACAATTTTTATTATAAAAATATAAATAGTTAGTCAAATTATTAAAACTATATATACAATTGCAAACTATATTACAGGTTTTCTAGTATCACTTTTAAAGAAAGTCCAAAGCAGAAGTCCTAAATAGCTCTAAATCATTTTAAGTATTTAAGTAATTTAAGTGCAAAGTCCAAAACTATCATTTTGTTAAAAGATTAATGCTCTAATCCCATGTTAAAAACTTAAATTACTAATTATAGATTTAATTATTTAACCTCATAATTCTAACACAAATTTTCTCTATCACTATTTTTTTTTTTTTGGGAGCAAATTTCCTATCTATATCTCGAGCTTGTGAACATAAGACGAGAGAAAATATATATATGTGTGTGTGTGTGTGTGTGTGGACAAAGTTTAGCTACAAAATTTGTTGTAACTTAAGGCTACAAAGTCACTCAATAAAATAAATATTACAACATATTTTCAACATATTTTGAAAATCTAATAGTTGAATTGCATGTTCTTAAAGCTCTTAATACACATGTCAAATTTTATATCAATCAGATATTATTTACTATATGAAAAAATGTCAAAAAAATATAAATAATATTTCATTATCATTAGCAACTTCGTCATGGAATTTAGGCATGATCATTGATTGATAAGCAAATGGACATTGTAAGGGCAGGAAAATCTTTTAGCCCACAACTCACTCAGAACAGTGGCTGTATCAAGTCAGTCTAGGCCCAAAACAAAAAATTTGTAGAGCAGGAACAACACAACAGAGAATTGGCTCATCTTGAGGGTCAATAGGGAAGAAAACAAGCAAGATCTAAGATAAAATGAGTAAAATTCTTTCTTTAAAGAATTCCCAAGGAGACTAAGTTACACTCAAACAGTACTGTTCATTACACTGTTTTCACCATGTTCTTCCTATTTTCTCTTTGTCATTTTTTCTTCTAATCCTTGTTATCATCCCCCCTTTATGCGATCTCTCTCTTTCTATATATACTCTTTCCTTCCTCGCATCTTAATCGTCCATTTCCTACCTAACCGATTTCCTGCTTTAACACTTGTCCCTTCTCATAGTTTGTAGAAGTGATGGAAACAACTTGCCTAACCGTGATTTGCACTGTTCAAGTCACTTCCTCATCAATACTACTGATAAAATTGTTACCCACCATTTAATGCGGCCAAAAAGCTAGATACAAGGCAAGCAATGTGGAGCCCCATAGGCTACTCCAAACCAGAGTCTTCTTCTCTCAGCACCTTCCCGAGCAGCCCTTCTCCTTAGGCCCCTGGCCCTTAGCCTTGTCATCCTACAATGCGACTCTTGAGCTTCATCCTCAGTCCTCTGGTCATCGTACACCCCAGTTCTCAAACCTCATTCTCGACCCTCGGGCCCCCACAGACATCTACCAAAACTGAAAGAAAATATGGAAAACAAGAACTGCGCGCCCATAACAAGGCAAGGGCCTTTGGATTATTATGTCAGTTCAAAAGGCACTCCCGTGAAATTCTACGATCCCCTTCCCTTAAAAACAAGAAGAAAAAGAGAGTTCTCTAGTCTTCTGGGCGTTGGCTTGTTAGGCTAAAAAGGCAAAAATTAATCATAACTTATAACATGATTAGTAAACAATCATATATTAAATGGTTAAAATTCAAAAAGATTTACCGTAGCAGGAAAGATACAAACAAAATAAATATGCAGTGATGAAAAATTATAGACAAAAAAGATCTTTTTCTTCGTGTTTTATTTATTTATTTATTTTTAGTTTTTTTTTTTTTTTTTATGTGATGTTAAACACTGCAACATCATCAAATAAAGTTAGCCCTAATGCCACCTAAAGCAAACCACAAAGGAAGTTATAAAACAAACTAAAAGGGAGTTATTTAATGTCACAAAATAAACTAAAAGATAGTTTTATGTTTTAATGATATATCATAGGCTAGTGTGTGTGTATATATATGTGTGTATATATATATATATATGAGAATGCTATAATATGTTGCTAATTTAACAATTCAAATAATTTTCTCTCTTAGAAATTTAAACACTTTGCATGCATTTGCCTAACGCGTTTGCAGCTCTTTGTGTTTTAAAATTGGGACTCAAGGCATTGTTCACGTTTCAGCCAATAAATGAAGAAAAACACAGCTACAATGTTGAGGGCACTGATCACAACACTATTCACGTTTTGCTACAAGGTCTTCAACAAAATAAGCGATATCAAAACAAACCCTTTATGCATGAGGAGATGCTAATTAAGTTATAAGACTATTGAAAAAAATAAGAAAGAGTATGTAAGAAGAAATTAATAATTGTGCAAGTAAGGCAACTCTCACTCTCAAACGGTCAAAACGAAATAATATTTTAGTGCAATACTATCAAATGCATAGTACTTTTTTATCTTCTTCTTCTTCCTTCCATCTATTTTTTATTTATTTATTTTATGTGGTATAAGAAAAACTTTACTCATTGATATGTCACTTTGAAATTTAAATGATAAAAAGGATCTGTTGGGGGGGGTCCGTTATGGGCTATAAATTATAAAACCTTCCTACCACCACTAACATTATTGATAATGAACTTTCATGAATTGAAATTACCAGAAAAGCTAAGAGCAACCACATCAGTCCGGTTAAAAATTTTCGTCTATTTTACACTAAAAACTTACTTTTTCTATTTTACATTACTACATTTTCAAAACATCCACATCAATTTATCTATTTTACACATCTATTATAATTAAATAATAATATATTTATTTTTATTTGTAAATACTGACTCTCTCATCGGTTACTCAACATTTTTACTTTTCTCTCTCAAGGTCTCACCCGTTTCTCTCCTTCCCTCACTCTCTCCCTCAGCTCGCCTCGCCAACTCGCTGCCTCAGCCAGCCTGCCTCGCCACCGATCCAGCTCGCCGCCTCAACCCTCCACCGATTCGGCCTCCCTCTTTCCTTCGCCCCTCCCTCTCTCCTCCACCACCGACCCTTTGCCTCCCACCCCCAACTGACGACCCTTCGCCTCCCACCCCCAACCGACGATAGCAATGGAAGACCTGACGGCAACAGATCGGGCAGCAGATTCAGCTCCGTTGGGAATTTTACGTGAGTTTTCCATTGAGTATGGTTTGGGCTGGGTTTTCCCATGGGTTTGGACTGTTATTAGGTTGGGTTTATCAATGAGTTTTGATTGATTTTGATTTGGGTTTATCTTGATTTTGAGTTGGGTTTTCTAATTGCTTTTCTGTTAATTTTGGTTAATTTTCTGTTGATTTTGGATTAATTCTTTGTGTTGGTGTTTTGTGGTGGCGGTAGGTTTGGTGGTTATTCTGGCGCGCTAGGTTGTTATAATGCTTGAGAAGAGAAGTAGTTTGATAGAGAGAAGAGAAAAAAAGAATAAAAAAATCATTTAAACGTGAATAGTAACTGTGCATATTTAAGTGTTTTTTTTAATCAAAATATAAAAAAAAAAAAGTTATTTTTTGTATTTTACAAAAGTATCCATAGACTTCTATGATGCTCTGGTACAAGAATTTCTTACAATAGGCACGAGTCCTTTTCAAAATACTGCACATATAAACATAACGGCTACTTTCTTTGTAGTAGGTTATGGGTTGGTTAGTAGTAGGATGAGGTGGTTCCATATATTCCACACGAATAAATATCTCATAGGGCCATAACCTATGGACACCAATAATTAGTAGCATAGATTGGAAAAGGCATTATATGAGGACTGAGATAGACCCATCCATACCTACTCAACCCATGTGCCACTCCTCCCCACTTCTTTAAAAAGGGGAATGCCTCAGTTTTAGTGGGATTTGAGTGGGTGAGACCCTCTGACTGTAACTCTAAAGTCTAAGCAGTAGCTGAAAATGCTGATTACTTTTGTTGGAAGTGAGGGGGGAGGAGATGGAGACTGAGATACACCCCAGTCACTCACTAGTTGTACTTGGTCAAATAAATTAATGAATTATATATTATATTTATGGGTAGTGTTAACTGTCATTATGCAGTACCTGTTTAAAAATAACTTTATGCCAGTAAAGTTAACTTTTTGTTAGATCTCTAAGCAATTATAAAATCTAACTTTTTAAGTTTTATTTGTCACTTCAATGTTATCTTTAATCATTTCTTTAATTTATACCAAGTCTTTATTAATTAGAGTAAGTAATAATTCATCCTTAACTAGTTAGACCTCCTAATAATTCATTCTTAACGGATACTAAAAGAGTCTGATAACATTTCCCTAGATTTATTTATATTTTCATTTTTGCACCATGTGTAACTTTGAGTGGTCTCTATCTACATACAAATTATTTTACTTAGGGTTTGTTTGGATAGAGTTTATTGCTGAAAATTGAAAACACTGTAGCAAAATAATTTTTAAATGTGTAAATAGTGCTGCGAGACCTATTTTTAATAAAAAATTATTAAAAAAGTACATGAATAGTGCGCGTATAGTACGTGCACAGTGCGCGCCTGCCTCTTGTCCCCCAGCAGAACTGAAAAAAAAAAAAAAATGACAAAACATGAACACAAAACGTGAAAGCAGGATCCAAACCCAGCCTTAATACTTAACTTGCGTTTGGGTAACGTGTTTTGTAGCATTAGACACTATTCACGCGTTTTAAGCATGGGATCTATGGAACTGTTGCAAACAAATGAAGAAAAATGCATACCCACAACATAGTGTGAACAATGTTTTACTATTTAAAAAATATTTTGCTATAATATTTTTAGTAATAAATTTTTAATTTTCAACAAAATAAACAATATTCAAACAGACCTTTAATACTAAAAGGGATGCCGTGATGAGAATACAAAATGTGTGGGAGTATTGAACCATTGAGCGGACATTCTTAGAGTTCTCATGCAAACTACTTGTACTTAGTAAGGGCTGCCCTAATGTGAACGAAACTAATAAGTAGGAATTCCCACTATCAGTGACCTTAATTGCATCGTCTCCCATTTCACCAAAAGCAAACATATGCTTGAAGATGGGTTGAGTTTTGACCAACAGCCATCAGGATTCAGGAAAGGAGGTCTAGGTTGGATTCATTTATTTTTTCTTTTCAATTTATCCATATGAGAGAGAATTCTTATATATTGGGAAATATATAAATAGTAAAAATATCCCTTCCTGCTTGATCTATATTGTTTTACTCTATCACACGTAGACGTGACAGAACAAGCAGGTCAAGTTTGGATAAAAAAATCGATCATTTTAAGCAAGTTAGAAATGGGTTAAGTCAAGTAAGGTTGATTTGATCAGTATTTTTTTACATAGATTTTTTTTTTTAATTGAAAAAAAAAACATATATTTGCCAATTGGTAAGTTATGCAACAAATTACTTTGTGTGAACTTCATTACTTTCAATTTATTACTCGTATCAAGAAATATTTCAACTCAACAAATTGATACCTGTTCAATAACTATAAAATTATACAAATCCCAATAAAATAGCACAAATATAAAGGAATCTTGTCTATCATTTGAAAATCTAATTAAAATAGACACAAAATTTTCACTTCTACACAATATCAATAGCCCAAAACATAAAACAAAATTGCAAATGCTGTATTGGATAACTAATTTCATAAAGAATAGAAACATATAAGAAATTTACTATCTTGAAAACTAATTTAATATCTAGGAAAATGATTTGATAGTTGTGTTTATTTTTAGATGCACTATGATTGATAGTCTGTTTCAATTTTAGAATATACTTTAAAGTTTAATTGTTTACTTATTTATAAATGGTTTCTTTTATGAATATTATATCATTGTTAACCAACATACATTCAAAGAAATAATATTCTTTTAAAATTTTTAAAAGTCATTTTATTTTGACTATAGATCGTTAACAAATAGGCCTAAGTATCCATAATTTATACAAATTTCATTGATATACTTTGGGTTTACTCTTTACGCACTTATGAATGTTTCTCATACATATCTATAATTTCAAATATATATTTTACCCCATTGCAAGCATATTATCATGGCATGTATTTTTTCATTTGATATACAAAAATTTTTACTTATAGCATTATTAATTCAAGCAAGAAGAATGCCCCAGGCATTCATCTTCAATTTTTTTGCATGCAACTAGATAAATGCCTCTTTTTTTTTTTCTTCTTCTTCTTGAGGCTATTATATTTGAATGGTGTTATCCCAAAAATGTTTAAAATTTTGATTTTTTTTTATAATAAAATTGTAATAATCACATGCTTTATATTTTTAAATTGAGTTTGAGTTGTGCACTATAAAGCCCACAACATACAAGTAAACCAATCCTGTCTTAATCTAATTATTTTTTTTACAAAAAAAATGTTAAAAAAAATGGTTTGGGCCACAAGTTATTTAGCCATATTGGGTCAACTAATTTTTACTTTAAGTAAAAATAAAGTTCGGATTTAGGTCAAGTAATCTCGACCCGTTTTGCCTTGTCTAATCACATGCAAACTTTTCCCTTCTCAAAATGATGACTAGAGAGCATTCACAACAAAGTTGCTAAAAAACATAACTTTTAGCAATTCAAAACACTATTTTATTTATTTTAACGCCTCACTTTATAATATGCCTAACATCAAATGCTTTATTTTAGCCTTAAACATATTAAAATAATATATTCAACACAATAAATAACAACCACAATTTTCAACACATTAAAATAGTATTTTTTGTTATAACTTTAGAACTACAGAAAGTGTCAAAGATAACACTTGTTTATAAATGTGCAATATTACAAACACAAATTTTTTAATAATATTTTTACAAATTATTAACATAATAAATTTACACGGTTCTTATTTGAATCTAATACTGATATTAATTTTTTACTTTCAAATAATTAGTAACTACATTGCAGTTTATGAGAAACTATGTAAAATGGTTTTTATTCTAGCATTTTCTTTATATATTATTAATAATCATTTCAAATTATGTCTCTTTCATTTTCAAAGTAGTTAACGTTTACCCCTCATCTCTTTCTTTCATTTCTGTCTTGTCCACGTCGAGTCAATTCAACAGAGAAAGGGGAAAAAAGTCTCAATCTCTTTTTCTTTTTCTTTTTTTTGGGTTAAAAAAAAAAGTTTCAATCTCATATTCATAAAAAAAAAAAAAAAATTATGAAAATTCCTATATATCTTTTTCTAAAGATTTGGTCACTTTTGCAATTCTAAATTAAGAAATGACGGAAAGCAAGAAGCTTCGAAATCATCAAAATTTAGCTTGCGTTTGGATTTGACGTTTGTAGGGTGAATGCTGTGTTTGGCATTTTAGACAAGCGTGCTACGCACTGTTTATAAATCAGCCGGACAAAAAAAAAAAAAAACACAATAAGTATATATATACAGTATTTTCAACTTTAAAAATTATTTTTTATAATATTTTTAATAATAAATTTTTAATTTTCAACAAAATAAATAGAATTCAAACAAACCCTTAAACTTTGCCTCTTAAAATAATTTAGAAGCTCCCTAAATAAAAAAATTGGGAGCAGAAAATGTAATGCTAGTTTGTTAATTGAAAAGAACGATTAAATATAGTACCACAATTAATTTCACAATTTTGTCACGTAATAATTCATAAGCTTGAAATTACGAACCCACTACCATTTATTTCCATCACTTTTAAATGGTAGAAAAAATTGTGAAAAATGTTGTCGCACTAAACTTTCTCAAAAACAAAAAAGGATTAGAGAAGAAATTGATAGTTGGTGTGGAAATGTGTGAGTTTGCATTCCAAGGTGGGATTTTTATTTGTTTCATTTTTTTTTTTTTTTTGTGTATTTGTCGTAAAGAGGCCACAATCATATCCCCTTAATTACTGTGGCGCATGGGACGGGGAGATTAAGAGAGTACAAATTAGAAATTTCCCTTCCTGTTTACTCTAATCAAAATGCATGTCTGGGTTGTTGGCACTCTGTGCCAGTTGCACATGTAGACTGGACACCACTGCCTGCCTCTTTCTCTCTGTTTGCCAACATAAAAAAGCATCGGTAGTTGCAGCTGTCTCCAAATATTTCTTATCACCATCATCATCATCATTATCATCTTCTTCTTCTTTTAATCTAATTTTTATACAAGCCTAATTTCTTTCTTTTTGTCTTTTACGTTAACTTTTCAACTAGCTAGCTTCGAGGAAAAGAGAGCATGTATACAGAAACTTACGTGCGCATTTCTGGAGGTCAACTGAATAGCACTAGTTGAAAAGTTTTGTATTTGCCAAAAAAAAAAAAAAAAAAAAAAAAAAAAAAAAAGAGCAAACGTCAAGTTTTGTATTTGTCTTTGTCCCAAATAAAAATTTAGAATTGTGGTACAGTATAATCATAAATGGGAAATGTTAATGAGCATTGTTTGGTGATTGTTAATATTTTCCTTTTTGAGTCTCACTAACAAAAAAGAAAAAAAATTATCATAAAAATTGTCAAAAAATAAAAAATTACCAAAAGCTGTCTAAAAACCTAAAAATACGACAAAAATTGTGTTAAAAGGTGTCCGTTAACACAATTCATCATAAATTTGTGATGAAACTGTAGCACAATTGTTAAAAGAAATAATATTTTTTTTATTTAAGGTCCGTTTGGATAGAGCTTCTTGCTGAAAACTAAAAGCTGAAAATTGAAAATACTGTAACAAAATAATTTTTAAATGTGTGAATAGTACTACGAGACCCATTTTTTAATAAAAAATTGTTAAAAAAATATGTGAACAGTACGTGCATAGTGTTTTGTCTCCTCAAGTCTAAAACGCGGCAGAGCAAAAAAAAAAAAAAAAAATTGAAACGTGAAAACACAGACTTAATATAAGCTGTATCCAAACTTAGCTTCATTCCTCTCTCCTCCCACTCTCTGTCTCATGTCTTAATTTTTGTCTCTCTCTTTGTGTCTTATTTTTAGCTTTTATTTATGTTTTGAAATATATTTTATTGTGTAAATATATTATTTTAATTTATTATATTATAAAATAAAAGTTAAAATATAAAAAATATTATAAAATAATATAATATAATTAATTTCGTAACTTTTTGAGAAACATAAGACAGCATTCACAATACATTGTGAATGCTGTAAGCAACAACTTCATGTCAATGAAGTTAACTTTTGCCAAAATGTACGAGCTGCCCCCACCCAAAGAATTTTAAAAGAAAAAGAAATCGGCCTCTGACTAACAGCGTGGGTGCGGCACTGGCACACAATGGGGCTAAGAAACAAATTTAATTAACAATACAATAAAATATATATACTCCGTAGCCTGTACATGTGTGGCTGAAATTTATTTTGAATCCAAGATTTGGATTAAATATGAACAGGCCAGGATGAATACACCTATATATACGCAAATATAAATGAGAATTCTCGAATACAACAATACGAGATTATAGGGAATCCAAGCGAGCCAGATTGGATGTTGTTTCCGCGTTATCCAATCACGTTGCTCCCGAGATTCCCTCCCATAATTTCATGACGCTTAATACGAAGTTATTGCGATGGGACTTGTTAGTGATTGTAATCATGAAAGGACTTGAGGAAGAAGCCTTGCCTAACATAAATGAGTTTTATTATCATAAATGATTACATTGTGATGTATTAAAAAATAATAATTTTAATGTATTAAAAATATATTATAGCTACTTAATGTGTGATATAACGACATGTGATTAAGCAATAAGCCCTTCTCCTTTTTTGGAATTAATTATTTTCTTAAATTATCAATTATTTTATTTTACTTACTAATTATATTATTTTATTTCAACGGAGAAGCAGAACAATAGTGACTAATGAATAAACCATTTGCATGAGTTTCACACTTGACTACCTCCAAAAAAATCTACTATAGTTGCTTAACGTGTGATAGAACGATGTGTGATCAAGCAATAGGCCCTTCCCCCCCTCCACCCCTTTTTTGGAATTAATTGTTTTTCTAAACCACCAATTATTTTATTTTACTTACTAATTATTTTATTTTATTTCAATGGTGAAGCAGAACAGTAGTGACCAATGAGCAAACCATTGGCAAGAGTTTCGCACTTGACTACCTCCAAACAAATCTATTATAGTTGTTTAATGTGTGATAGAACGACATGTGATCAAGCAATAAGCCCTCCCCTTTTTCCGGCATTAATTGTTTTCCTCATAAATGATTGCATTGTAACGTATTAAGAAGTAATAATTTTAATGTATTAAAAATCAATTATAGCTATTTAATATGTGATAGAACGACATGTGATCAAGCAATAAGCCCTTCCCCCTTTTTCTGGAATTAATTGTTTTCCTAAATCACCAATTATTTTATTTTACTTACTAATTATATTATTTTATTTCAATGGAGAAGCAGAACAGTAGTGACTAATGAGTAAACCATTGGCATGAGTTTCACACTTACCTCCAAAAAAATCTATTATAGCTGCTTAATGTGTGATAGAACGACATGCGATCAAGCAATAAGCCCTCCCCTCCCCCCCCCCCCTCCACCCCTTTTTTGGAATTAATTGTTTTTCTAAACCACCAATTATTTTATTTTACTTACTAATTATATTATTTTATTTCAATGGTGAAGCAGAATAGTAGTGACCAATGAGCAAACCATTGGCAAGAGTTTCACACTTGACTACCTCCAAACAAATCTATTATAGTTGTTTAATGTGTGATAGAACAACATGTGATCAAGCAACAAGCCCTCCCCCCTCCCCCTTTTCCGGAATTAATTGTTTTCCTGAACCATCAATTATTTTATTTTACTTACTAATTATATTATTTTATTTCAATGGAGAAGTAGAACAATAGTGAACAATAAGCAAACCATTGGCATGAGTTTTGCACTTGACTACCTCCAAAAACATCTATTATAGCTGCTTAATGTGTGATAGAATGATATGTGATCAAGCAATAAGCCCTTCCCCCCTTCCCCCCCTCCCCCCAAGAAACCCCTTTTCCGGAATCAATTGTTTTCCTAAACCACCAATTATTTTATTTTACTTACTAATTATATTATTTTATTTCAATGGAGAAGCAAAACATTAGTGACCAATGAGCAAACCATTGGCATGAGTTTTGCACTTGACTACCTCCAAAAAAATCTATTATAGCGGCTTACATAAAGCCTATTATTTTAGTTTACTTACTGATTATATTATTTTATTTCAATGGAGAAACAAAACAGTAGTAACCAATGAGCAAACCATTGGCATGAGTTTCGCATTTGACTACTTCCAAAAAAATCTATTATAGTTGTTTAATGTGTGATAGAACGACTTGTGCTCAAGCAATAAGGCCCCACCACCCCCCCCCCCCCCCAAAAAAAAAACCCCTTTTCTGGAATTAATTGTTTTCCTAAACTCCCAATTATTTTATTTTACTTACTAATTATATTATTTTATTTCAATGGAGAAGCAAAACAATAGTGACTAATGAGCAAACCATTGGCATGAGTTTCGCACTTGATTATGTCCAAAAAATCTATTATATCTGTTTAATGTGTGATAGAACGACATGTGATCAAGCAATAAGCCATTTTCCCCCTCTTCTTCCGAAATCGTTTGTAAAGAGATTAATAGAGTAAGCTCAAGAAAATGACAAAGTATAGAAAAGATGAGGTGCAGACAATTTTCTATGTTTAAGTATGGTATTATAGGGTTCTTTCAGTGAAGTTTAGTGGGCGCTTCCCAATGTTGTCAAGAATGGATCTTGACAACACATTATTCCCTCATGATACCTGAGGCAACTCCAGTGGCATCTCTATATATCTGTAAGAAATGCTGATGGGATTTGTGAGCCTTTATCAATATTAGTAGAGATGTGCTTCTTCAAACGCTTCTTTTTAGCTAAATGAGGTCAGTAGCTAATCTCTACATAAGTTTCTCCAAGTTTGATTTGTCTTATCTATACAAATTATGACCTAGATTTTGCTGATATTTCAGTTTCAGTAAACAATGACATTATAGTTTCAATTTGATTAATTCTTAACAAATTAGTATTTGTAAATTTTGAAGGTCGTTCAAGCTATATACAAAATCCTTGATTCATATTAATAATAATAATAAAATTAAAAAAAAAAATTCTTTTGGGAGCTCCATAGATTTATGAAGGCCTAATGTAGATCACATCATATTGGGGGTTTGTTAGTTTTGTGGTACATGTAGACCATGTTTGGCTATTCTAATTGAAGGACCACACTAGGGATTTGATCAGCCAACTTAGGTTGAGCTCAACAGAATAACTTTAGATCGTGTAAGGAGTGAAATTCTAGGCCGTACCCTTTGGGCTGGCTTAACAAGACTATGCTTGCTCAGACTAGGCACTAGTTTAAATCTTTCATCCTTTATTATAATTATCAAATTATTATTATTTTAAAAAGAAGTGTATTATTTTGTCAGAAGAAAAATTAATAAATATAAAAGATCCACTACGCTTGTAGATCAAGCTTTAAAGCACGAACCAAAATTGTATTTCGTGACTGCGATTGAAGACTTAACATTTGAAGATTCTCATTCACTATTAAGTCACAAATGTTATCAAAGAAAAAAAAAAAGTAACAAATGTTAGTCACTTTTTCTGAGTAGTTAAGGTTCCGCAAGAGTTGGAATCTCTTAGGCGACGACCTTATAAATGTTTTTGTCATTCTCCCACTTATTTGCTATTGGTTTATCATAATGGCTTCTCAACTATACTCTTTTTCCCCAAACAAAAAACTACCATGCTCTTTTATTTGTGTTAGTCAATTAAATGAAATTGGATATAAATAATTGCAAATTCCAATCTTAGGGACTGACAGAGTATGTCATGATAACTATGTCAGCATTTGCAAAAAGTGGACTAATTTACATGTCTCTCTTGATTCAAGAATGCATCATGAGATACTTGTTTTGTTTCTTTGGTTTTTGTTTTTGTTTTTTCCCCTCTTGATTGGCAGCTACGACTTACCTAAACACCCATGAACCCCTATTTTTAGACATAATCATCATGAGAGACTTATTTTGTTTTTCAGAAGTGCAGCAGGACAATGAGCACAAAATTTCTGATCCCTCAACTTTGTTTCGTAATAGCCTAATAGGAGTTTAGGAACCAATTCACAAATGGTAAACCACACATACATTATAAGACTTAGCTAACTGGCTAACAATAATTTTTATCATCACAGGCTAACCAGACGGGATTAGTAAAATCATGTAATCAAGCTTGTTCGAATTAGGATCCTACGTAGGATTGGTGGATGAGTTTCATATATTGAATTGTAGGATCGGATCAAGGCTTTTAGAATCCTACTTTTCGTTGAAAAAGAAGAAAAGAAAAGAGAATATTGATAATGACTTTGTGTTAGAATAATATTTAGAATAATGACATTCTCAATGGAAAACATATTTTTGTTTCACTATATTATTGAGAGGGAAGTTGGGAGGGAATATATAAATCATGGACCATCTGATAGCAGCGATACATACTTGGGAATACGTAGACTTGACATATATAAATTTTCTTGGAAAATGATGTTATGTCTTGCCTTTTCAACATGCTTAAACCATTTCTTTCTTAAAATGGTTTAAGATTGCCCAAATTGTGAATGCTGTATTAACTCTTTCCAAAAGTTTCACTGCAGCTAGTCAATGCTTGAACATACAGAGACCAAAGGCAATGTTACTAAAGGCAATGTTTCGCATGGCTTTATCACCGGTGTGAGCTAATCAGGTTTAAGAGAACATTTCTAGTGCAATGGTACAATGGGCACAGTTTCTGTTCCCTGAATTTTTGTCATAATAGGAGTTCAGAACCAATTCACAGATATCAGCCAACTGGCTAGACCATAGGGCATAGGAAGCCTTTTTTTTTTTTTTTTTTTTTTTTTAACAATAGATTTGGGCAAAAACACAGAAAAATATTTATGGATGAGCCACAATTTTTTCTGGGGTAAAGTATGAGCTATCTTCATGTCAATGAAAAATTCACATAATCTAAGCACCGATAAAACATGGAAAAACAGAAACATCGAACAGTGCTAAAAATGTTTAGAGAACTTCACATATTGCACTTGATTAGTAACCAATCAAACTCCTACAGTTATACAGCACAAATGCTGGTTGGAAATAAGACACTCCAGCACAATTCACAAAAAAGAGTATGGATTATGGAAACAGATAAGAGATCCTGGTCCTTACCAAGACTGTAGCAGAACCAGATGCTCCTGATCTTTCTTAGCAAGACTGTAGCGGAAACAGATGTGCGGGTCTGAAGGCTGCTGCATGTTGACTCTAATGACCATACTTTTGAAACTCCCATTCACTGTTATCTGAAAAAGCAATAAGAAAGGAAATAAATAAAGTTCTTAAAATGATAAAAGAGAGACAGGTAGAAAAAGAAAAGGAGGGGGTGTTAGGCACAATGCTTACCTAATGGGCACACTTGACGAGTCTTGAGCCATCTACTGATGCAGTGGAAATGAAAGGCATGATTGCAAACCCCTACATCAAAAAAACCAGCCCCTCAGTCAAAGAGATCATATGCACAAGACTGGAAAATGCAATAATGATCATCTTAATTACTTTTTAATTTCAAAAATTGAGAAAAATACAAAACAAGCGCACAACCACATGTAGAAGCACATAAGAGGTTGCATTTTACTACCACACCAAATCACACATCAATTGAAAACTGCAACACAGTATATTTATACAAGCTGTACAAAATCACAGATCTGACAAGTGTAGGGTTATTGTTAACAAAATGCATTTAACACACACACACACACACACACACACACACACACACACACTTCTAATTGTGCCAAAAGAAAAATGGGTAATTTAATTTGTAAAACCATTATGGACATGGGCCATAAAACATATCAAAGCAATTTGAACGTGCAGAATCGCATATCAACTTAATGCTGGTAATTCAACAAAGTTCAAAGGAAGACCGGCCATTGCTACTTTATAGACAATACTATTTATTATTTCTACCTATGTTTTGTAAGAGTATGGAGTCCCCAAATGAAATGGGTAGGAAGAAGCTTATGAGTAGAAAGGGTACAGCCCTGAAAACTTTTTACTTTTAAATGTAAAACCTAAAGGATACAGTCCTGCCATTGAAGAGATAAAACCATAAAAACTTGTTGAATAACTAACATAACAAGTTGTTTGATTCAGGGTAATCTTTTGGGATTATCCTTGAAGATTTCTAGAATCCCATCAAACCTCACTTTTGTGGGAAGGTGATTCCCTTTTAAAAAGGTGGGGATCCATGTTCCTTTTTCGGGGGGCGAGGGGTGATTATCTTCACCTTTAAGGATTATCATTGACTTTGATTTTTATCTCCTATTGGAACTGTTTTAGTCTTCTAATAAAAATAAATAATTTTGATTGACAAGATATGATGTCTTAATAAACCATAAAAAACAGAGAGAATAAATTGAAATATTTGTGTTGTTCTTGCATTTATTATTTGAAAATGATATTAGACTATCATCATTGGAGATTAGATATAATTCATGGCTCAAATTATTTTTTCTTTATTTGCAATAAGCCATATAAAGTGATGGGTACTACAATATATTTTGGGGGTAATAAATAATTTCTACGTCATTCCTAGAAACAAACCAAACATTGAGATCTCACATTTTAGGAAACTTTATCAGATCCCTAATCACATCAAACGTGAACATTTATATTTCTGAATATCTAGGTTTTCAGCGTCACATTGCTAGGGATATGATTGCTAGGGCATACTAGATTATCCTAGATTCCCCAAACCAAATGCTATGCGGCATATTAGACTATCCAAGATTCCCCAAACCAAATGCTATGCAAGTACAAAAGGTTGTGTTTTCAGCCACACGAGCACTCATGAATAGAGGTTGGGAGCATATAAAATTATTTAAATTGAAACGTATGTTGTGTTCTGATTCTTCTGAATCATTTCTAACAATAGCAGAATTATAAAATTTTTCTTCTTTCATATTTTTTTATTTTATTTTATTTTATTTTTTTCTGTTGATAAATAACAATAGCAGAAGTATGAAGTTGAAAGATTTCGTCACAAAGTAGTTAGACATAACTCTTTTTACTGAACAAAAACTTAGGATTTGGCCAAGACATCATTAATCAAACATTCAAAAATATAAATAACATTTTACAGAGTAAAAATATTAAGAAACTTTTGATTCTCAAATTATACTGCATTAAGAACAAGGGAGATATCATGCTCATACCACATGGAAAATTTGTAAACATCTTCTTAACCACTTGATTGAAAGCATCAAGCCATCAATCAGGATGTAAAGGAATCATACAGAGAAATCAACCACAAATAACTACAGTAATCAACTCCTACTAATCAAGCTAAGTAACTTTGATTGTTGTGGAGACAAGGGAATTTTTTTCCTGAATAAATAAATGTGGACTTCATAGGACTTTCTAAATAGCATCTAGTATTCTATAATTTTTTTAATTACTTATATATCTGATGGATCTTGAACCCACAACCTCACCCTTTACCTTACTCTTGCAAGGGCAGATCACATATAATGATAGTGTCATACTGTCATGTAGTATTAAATAGTGTCAGCTCATTGGCCATGTAGAATCACATGCTGTCAGCTCTTAACATATTATTATAAACAAGTTTAAACTGAAGTCTGGACCATCTGGTAATTATATCCCTATGATTTGTCAAAATGGATGTGCAGAACATGGAAAATGGAACATGTCCTTAAATCCTCTAAAAAATACATAAGCACATTCTGATTTAAATTGATGGTGTGTTGAGAAGAAAGGTGTAACTATACACCCTTGATTAAGATGTTTTTGGGTGTAACACAATGCAATTAGCTAAAGGGTGCGTTTGTATAAGATGTTGGAAAATTGTGTTTTGAGTTTAAAATGAGCTTTCATAAAAAAGCTATGAGAAGTAGTGGTTTCAAAATAGAGATTTGTGTTTTAAAAATGCTCTTTTAATATCCCAAAACACCTAACCAAACTGACCCAAATAACATGGAAAGTAACATAAAATTTCATGTTAACCAAAAAAAAAAAAAAAAAAAACCTAATCTCTAGAACTCAACCAAACCAAAGCAAACAAAGAAAACAATAAATATCCTTATGAAGCAAAATTCAACACAAAGAACCAAATTTATGAAATACTTCACCATCCCTTATATCAAGCACACTTTGTTTCAAGCTTATGAATAATAGGCTAAACTTACCAATTACATCCTCTCACTTTGAATTGTTTTCAATTCAGTTCTTTGTTTTTTTTTTCTTTTCTTCCAAAATTCATTTAAGTTATTTAACTTCCATTTGTTTCCAATGTAATTTGTCCATCCAATCTATAACATTAAATCCACTAAAATGTCACTTTAGAAAGTGAAAGTACTACAATGAAGGGCAAGATTGGATGGACCCTTAAAGTTAAGGGACTAAAATTGGGGAAAAAAAAACCCATAAAGGAATGAATTGAAAGAGTGTATTATAGAACACTACGTTAAAAGCTATAACCTACCACACTCTTTGAAGGTCATTGACAATGGTCAACACAACAACCAAACCAATACAGAGACACAAGGTAAGATAATAGTAAACGAAGAATAGGGTTTTTAGAATCAAAAGCTTACCCCAAGCAACTGTACATTCCTCACTTGTAGCGCTAGCCTGGTTCGCTTGGCACTCGATGCCTGATCAACAAACACCATGACCACAATAAAAATACATACTAATAATTAAAGGCTAAAACACACAGTTTAGACCCATACAAATTGTTTATTTATTTATTTACAAAAACCCATAAATCTCCAATAATTCCAATAATTCAAGGACACTGTAGATTTGAAGGGCGAGAATTCGACAATGGGCCAAATTTTGAGTAGAAATTCGTAAGTTAAGGTCAAAAGCAAGAAGAAATCGAAAATCAAAAGCCAGAAAAAGAAACTCACAAAGATCCATGATATGGTTCCTACAAATCGCACAGTTATCAACCACAATATCTGCGAGCAAAACCCACCATTACATTACATTACTCCAAAGATTCAATCATCAGAAACCCTAAAAAAATTAAAAAAAACCCTAGATATACACATAAAAGCACAGATTGTAACAAAATATGCAAAAAAAGAAGGAGAGAAAGCTAGGGTTAGGGTTTGGGGAAAGAAGAGGTACCCCAGGCCCAGAGAGCGACTGCGTTCCACTTCTTGATCTCGAAACGCTTGTTCTTCTTTGAGGAAGAAGGTCCGGCACTGCTCGAAGCCTCGCCGACTGGGACCATCGGCACGTCGGAATCCAAGGTCGCCATAGCTAGATGGAACTCTTGGGCTTGGTTTTGGCTCTGGTTCTAGAAAAATCAAACGAAAGAATGGCTCTGGAATTAGTGGACAAGTGTTTTATTTTATAGTGAATCGCAGCGTCGGGCTGGGTTTCCTGACGGGTTTTTATGTATAACTTGAGTTCTATGGATATAAGGCCCATTGTCTTTTGGGCCCATGGATAATGTATTATTTTTTTTTTAAAGCTAAAATGCATATTGCACCCAATAAATTTGATTGAAATTCATTTCAAGTTTCTATCTTTATTTTCGTTCAATTGGGTCTTCTAAGTTTCAAATTTATTCAATTTAGATATTTTGTCTAATTTTGTTAAAATTTGTCGTTAAGAATGCAATTAACTAATAAAAAAAAATGCTAAAATGCAAATTACACCTTCTAAATATAGTTGAAATTCATTTCAGTCATTTAACTTAACTTTCATTCAATTGATTTCTTTATATTTTAAATTTATTTAATTCAGGTCTTATATGCAATTTTGTTAAAAAAATTGCCCTTAAAAAAATTATTTTCACATGAAAAACTTTCTAAAATCAATAAATATATTTTATTGATTTTTTTTATGTAAGAAATATTTTTCAAAACATATTTTTTTTCATTAGTTAATTGCATACTTAATGATAATCTAATACTATATATAAAAGCAGAAGCCTCTCCAGCAATTAAGGAGGTGCTGCCACGTTAGGGAAAAAAGGCCACTTAAAATGCTACCACGTTTAACTTTAAAAAGCGATACTTTACATTGTTTCCCAACATTAACACCGTTTGATAGTTTTTGTGTATATGTGTGCATTTGAATACCACTTATTTTGCTGAAAACTGAAAACAATAAAAAAATAATTTCTTGTTACTATTTATTACTGTTTATTGACTTAAATACATTGTTCATGTCCCATGAACAGTGCATTAAGCTCTGGTTTGAAAAAAAAGAAAAAAAAAACGCCTAAAATGCAAATGCCAAAAATGTGGACGTGATCCAAACAAACCTTATAGCATCATTTGGATAGCTTATCTCATGTCCACGTTTTGCATTTTTTTTTTTGAACTAGCGCATGGTGCACTGTTCATGGGACATGAACAGTGGTGAACAAAATGGTGCACCATTTTGATACACAATTCTCTCTCTCTCTCTCTCTCTCTCTCTCTCTCTCTCTCTCTCTCTCTCTCTCTCTCTCTCTCTCTCTCTCTCTCTCTCTCTCTCAATTCAGTTATGCCAGATTATTTTTGTCCAAGATCAGTATTATGCGAAAGCAGCATTTTGATTCGTGTAAGTTTCAAATAATTTTAGTCACTGATAGCTATGTAAGTTTCATAATTTTGGGTTGCAGAATTTGTAATTTTGAAAATTGAATACAATTGTAATTCACCCTATTTGTTTGAGTTATTTGTTGTATTATAAGAACATAGTACGTTTACTATGGTGATGTGAAAGCTTTTCCTTGCTTTCAAGAGGTGCCAAAATAAAATAAATATAGGACACATTGGTGAGAATCTATGATTCCATTTAGTTTTGGTGAGAATTTGTATCTTCCTAAGAAACAGTGTAACATTTGCACAATACCTCTCTTTGTATCTTCCTAAGAAATAGCGTCCATTCGATTTACGCAATCTTTGTTTGTTTGTTTCTCTACTTTGTTTTTTGAAGAGATTTTTCTTCCCTTTGTTTGTTTATCTTAATGATACATTTTTCTGTGATTATTGTTTCTCCATAAGATTTTTTAATAATGTTCCAAACCATAAACTTAGATTGAATGTAGGTCTGCCAATAATTTAGTTATGTTTCCCAATTCGCCTTGAACTAATGTAAATGACTCTGCCGTTTTTGTTATCTTTGGTCCCAAAGTGGTTGATTTGAAAGTGTATAAGCTAGATGAAGAGTGGGGTCAATGGGAGTTGGAAAAAAAATTGGGTGATTAAGCTTTTGTTTTGGGTAATGATTTTCGTTTATTGATTTCGGTTGAAGAGTTTATTGGATATAAAAGGAATTGCATTTTCTTCAATGATCAAAATGGAACTCATGTTTTCAACTTGGAAGATAGTAGCTTTGAAGATTTACAGAATATCCATCCATCTTGACTTCTCTCAAATTTGCTTTAGACCTATGTAAGATAGTACACTTCCAAAGTTTCTTATTGAGTTAAAATAAAGGAAGACATTATGAAATTGAGAAGTTGATTTGCTGTCATATTTAACAGCATAATGTGCTTGTGATTTACTTTTTTTGTTATACAAATCAAAAAGAGTGGTGGATTGGTTTCCAATGACTTTCTTTTTGGAGACCTGAATTTGAAGCAAAGAAATAGAAAGAGAATGTGTAATATAGAATTCAATTAATTTTTAGTTTTTGTTTTTCATCCTACCTATTCTGCTGTTTTTGAAGAGTGATTGAAATTGTAGAACTTTGAAATATGAAAGTGTAATGTTTTTTATACAACATTGGTTATCTCTTAGATTTTAGCTAATATTCCACTCTATCTGCATAATTACTAGGGTTAGCTACTTTAAACTTTTATTTTAATGGTAGATAATTGCAGATAGTGTGTGTAGTAGTCAATGGGGCAGATTGCAGATACTTCTTTTTATTGAGAAAGTGATTTATATATAGATATTTTATTAGTCATTATGAAAATGAAGTAATGACTAAAAATTTGCTAAAAATTCTGCTACACCAATAAAAATGGACATCTAATCATGGTTAAAGACCATTTTAAAATCTGTTTGTCAATGATCATATGGAATTTTCAACTTAGTGCTATTTTCCCCATGTTTTTAACATGTGAAAGCAATCAGTTAGATGGTGTGGAATAGTAAATGTGGGTATTGTTAGAGAGAATATGATATTTGAGTGTGTGTGTGTGTGTGTGTGTGTGTATGGCTTGTAGAAAATTGTGTGTTGAATGAATGGTCCAAACTCCATATTTTGAGCAAAAATCCAGGTTGAAGAAGGGACATAAACATGGTATTAATTAGTTGTGCTTCATAAGTAAATGTAATCTTTAAAGTTTGCAAAATGAACCAATTTGATTGCCATGCCAATCTAGACACTAATGTGTCATGAATTTGGCATATTAGCAACAGAATTTTGGAATTTATGATTAATTCTCTTAACAACCAAACATTGCAACCTCTTCCTTTTTTTTATATTTAGATTTTTAAATTATTGAAGGAATATCTTTTGAGAACCTTTCCCAACAAACAAATTGAGCATATCTTCCGTAAAACCAATTGCTTTGTGGACATTTGCAAGATTTTCATAGTTTAAGACTTATTAATTTATTAATCCTTGATAAAGAGGGTATAAAAAAACCTTGAATCATTTAGTTAGAACTTATGAGATTTCAATTAACATTTTCTCTAGATCAAGTGTTGATGCTAAGTTATATCTGTCTTTTAGTGGAACGCCTACACATTAACATCATTATTTGAACAACTAACCATCCACCCTCTTCCTTATTTTAAGTTGATTGTTTTCTAATTCATAAAATGATCCCCCACATTGCGCGGGTTAAACACTAGGTTTTTTAATGAAAGTAGACAAAAGGCCTAGATTGAATAATATTGAAATTTAAAGGACTCAATTGAACAAAAGTAAGTTAAAAGAAAAAAATGAATTCCGGTCAAACTTAGAGGGTACACTTTGTATTTTGACCTTTTTTTTTTTTTTTAAAATTCTCACTTTAAAAAATTTATTAAATATTTATATTAATTTTATAGAATTTTTTCATATGTGAACAATTTTTTCTATTGGAAATTTTTTAACAAAAAAAAAAAAAAAAATTCTCACATAAAAAAATCTATTAAATATTTATATTAATTTTATAGAATTTTGTAATATGAGAACAATTTTTTCTAATGGCAATTTTTTAACAAAATTAGACGGTCCTTAAACAAGTTATAAATTGTCATCTCCCTTTTGTTTAGTTTTTATACATTTAAAATTGTATATTGTATCATATCATTCAAAATTTTATAAACTAAAAAATAGAATGGTAATTGATTTTAAATAACATAGTACTATATTTATCTTCACAATTATTAATTACTAACTCTTTATTTTAAATAACATAGTACTATATAAACATGAATGCAAACCCCACGTATTTTAAACTTTTTTTCTTTCCTCATGTAGGAGCTCTGTCTCTCATTAAAGGTTGGCAGTTTCTTCTTCTAAGTAATTTTCTTGTGTTTATACTCTGCTTATGGCTGATGATCTTGCTCACATGTTGGGAAATATGCATCTAACGGTGGAGGAAGAGGAGGATATTGTTATTCCTGACGATGGTAGGGTTTTTGATATTGAGGGTTGTACTCTCAGTCTAGTAGGTAAGTCTCTCACATGTAAACCTTTCAAACACCGGGCTATTAAAGATACTCTTAGAAAGGTTTAGGGGTCTGGATGAGGATCTTTAGATTTTTAAAGTTGGTTCGAATCTGTTCTAGTTCAAATTCCCTTTTGAATTTGAATTGGATCGTGTTCTCCGTGGGGGCTCGCGGTCCTTTAATAACTAATTGTTGATGTTATGTCGGTGGAAGAAAGGGATGAGTGCATGTAGTGTGTGTCTTGAACATGCTTCTCTGTGGGTTCAAATTTGGGGTGCACCATTTTACATGCTATCTTTGAAGATGGGTACTGATATGGGTACTCAACTAGGGGTGGTTGAGGACGTGGAGAACTGTTGGAGTAGGAATGATCAGAATCTTTTCTTAGGGTCTGTGTAGCCCTTCTGATTTCAAAACTGCTTCGGCGGGGTGGATTCTTGGTTGCTTCAGATGGGTCTCGAACTTGGGATACTTTCAAGTATGAGCGACACCTGATATTTTGCCACTATTGTGGGTTATTAGGACATGATTTACATCACTGTGCTTTATACTTCGAGAGGAAGAAATGTGGAGAGGTAAGGGAATTTCAGTATGGTGATTGGCTTCGGGCTAACTTAAGACATCCTTGGTCTCCACCTCAACATGATACTTGAAGGTATAAGAAGAATGAGTATAAGGATGGATATAAGGATGGGCCACATCGTACTGATTGAATCCAGATTGTGCCACCGGCGATGAATGTTAGAACGGTTGGTGTCTAGGATGATGCTATTGTGAAAAACCTTAGCGAAGGTCAACGTTCCGAACAAGGAATGTTTTTTATTATCGCAAATTTGACACCTAAATTTCAGTAAATCATTTCCCTGAATCTTGGATTGCATGGAATCCAACAGCATGGTTCAATGGGTCCCACAAAGCTAGTAAAGGATTCTTTGTTTAGACTTGATACTATGGATCACGTGCTGTGTGCTATTGAGGAAGTTTTCTAAAGCCCACAAATTTCTCAAGATTTGGACCATGTTTAGCCTTTTGCTAAGCGTAAGAGTGGTTGGACAACGTATATTCCTATGGATTTTGGGCTTTCCAATCATTAGGCTTACTTAAACAATGTAGAGCTAGGAAAATGTTCTTTTGTTAACCAAGAGCTGGATATCTGTGATAAAGGTCCAGTGGAGGGCCCTTCTCCTAAACGTAGTATGTGTTCTATTGATTGGTTTTTGCCTAATAATGGATCGGTAGGGGTGGTGGACCACCCTTGCCGGAAATAATAAGGCTCTTAAGTTGGAATTACTAAGGGCGGGGAAACTTTTAGACAGTTCGTGACCTCCACAAGATGGTGAAGCAAGTTGACATTTGTGTATTACAAGCTGGACTTATATGACTATAGCTCCAACTTGAGGTGAAGTGTTTAAGTATTGGGTTTATGTTGATTTAATGGCCAAAAGGTCCGATTATTTCTCTATATATATATTTACTGTAATCGCTGATTAGAGTATACAGTAAACATGTAGCTGCTAGGGCTTTATTGTGTGGATGCAAGTTGTTAGCTGAACCATATAATCCCTTGTGTTCTTCTCTCTTTCTTGCTATCACATCTTTATATTATTTTATTCTCATCTTTAACAAATTTATCATTTCATATCTATATTGGTGCAATTGAGATTTAACTTCTGTGTGTTCTGAGCTTATGAATATCGTATTCCAAGAATGTTTTGCTGGCCAACTTCAATTTCAACACATTTTTTTGTACGTGAGGCGAGGGGTCATATATGCTATTTTCTATTCGTGTTAAAGGTCTCTCATGTTTTAGTGTCATTATTGTATGACTTGTTTTAATTGGTCATTGAAGCATCATTCCAGAACTTTGGACTAGTTCACATTTGAT
Source organism: Castanopsis chinensis (assembly GCA_032878915.1). NCBI lineage: Eukaryota > Viridiplantae > Streptophyta > Magnoliopsida > Fagales > Fagaceae > Castanopsis > Castanopsis chinensis. Next base: position 66,746 of record JAVQMG010000051.1, on the reverse strand, counting down.
ATTCACACATGACACACGAGTCTAATGCTCATCGAATTCCTATCTCATATGTGTGGTTGTACTCATTTGAATTCAATCTGTGTGTGCGTGCTTAAGCTTATTGAAATTAAATCAAAAAGATTTCTGATTTTTGTCTATGGAAGTGATTTTCTATATCTTGTGTTTAATCCTTTGTTTTTTCGGTTTTGAAAAAAAGGGAATAGAGTCACTCATGAGTTGATAAAGTCTGAGTGCCTTTTGATGAAAATTTCATGTTTCAAAATTTTTGGCTAGTGGCACATGAAGAAGTTCAAACTTCAAAAGTCTATTATTGCCAAGGTGTCTTGTGAGTAGCGCACGGGTTGGTCAACTTGTAAGTGACCTACGAGTTACACTAACAACCTATTTTGTTGGACCAGCTATGCCTCTTTTTTCTCCTCTTTAAATACATCTTTTTCCCACAATTTTTAACCTAGAGATTAAGGGTTTTACAAATTAGAAACATTTGCTTTTGAGAGAGAGCTACTCATCCCTTAAGAGAGAATTTCTTGTAGTCTCCTCTCTTCCCTCTCCCATTTTCCTACATTGAGAGGAGTTTTCATCCAAATATAACGCATGCACAATCTAAGTGTTGAGAGTATTTTGGAGCTTAGGAAGTATTGGAGCTTAACTACATATTCAGCCAGTAAGGTGTGGTGGTGCAATTAAGAGTTATTGTGGCATTTGAAAAGCTAATGAAGATAAGACTCTGAGTTGTTTGTTAGTAGCAGAAGCTTGGAGAGCTTAAATATATAGTGGATAGATCAAGTCTCTTTGATTATCCTTGTACTCCAATTTATTTACTAGTGCATCATTTTCGGCTTAAAAGGCCGCGGGCGGGAAGCAGTTTTTTTTTTTTTTTTGAATACAAGATAGAATTTCTACTCTAGCCTAAGCTAAGTGTATATGTGTGTGAAACTCTCTTCTGGAGACTTGAACCCCGGCCCTTACCCCCTCCACTCCATAAACATTTATGCCTATGGAGTGACCATTGCACCAAAGGCGCGAAGCGGTTTTTAATCTGAGTCCCTTCAATTTTCTTTTTTGATAACACATCAGGTGTTATCTTTGGTTTGCATCCCCTTACTTGTTGCCCTTAGCCTAATTGCTTTATTCAATTATACTTATCCATGCTTTGCCTTATAGCTTCGGTTGAGCAATTAATTAATTATGTAAATTTCGTACTAATTGTGATTAGCTTAAAATTAATCAAGTTGTAATTAAAATTTAGAGGGGTCCTAATTAGCATCTAGTAATTAGACTAGTGCACTTTTAGGGGTGTAAAATACAAAACCCTTACAGAATAGGGTGAATTTGTGCAATATGAAAAAAAACCAATTCCATGATAATAAATAATTTATTATTCTAATATCATAATCTCCATATTAGGTGAAGGGAACTCTTTTCTTTTCGAAATAATTTGAATAAATGATTTTTTTTAAGGAGGAAAATAATGGCATGTTGTTACAAATTGATTCATTTTCATTCATTCTTAATTATTTTACTTCATAAATAACTCAAATAAGGCATGAGGAGAACTATGTTGTGCATTTGGGGGGGGGGGGGGGGGGGGAAGGGGCATGGCCCCTCTAAAAATTTATAGGACCTCTCTAATAGCAAGTATAGCATAGATCACAGTTCAAATATTTATGAGCCGCCCCCCCCCCCCTCCCCCCAAATCAACATATGCCTATATATTTTGCTAACTTCTAACTAACTTCTAATTACTCTTTTAATTGCTTTTAGCCATTAACTTTTACTAAATTTCATACACAACTTCCCTCCACTCCTCTTTTCACAAAGTCTAACTCGTAGTCACTCTTCATACATCTTTTCTATTGTAGTTCAATTTCTGTTTATTATCTTATGATATATTTGATTGTTTTCTTCTTCTATTCAATTTCTATGTAGTTCAAAGGTACAAAAGTGAGTTTGAATTTATTTTTGACCATAGTAGTCTTTTTTTTTTTTTTTTTGAGAAACCTACCCTTTAGGCTAAATTAATTAAAAGAAGAAAAATCCGACAGATAACAGTTATACAAGTCCGGAGGAACAGATTCCATCCAAACCAACAAAGGACACGACAACTGAGCTCTCTTAGCCAAGGCATCAGCTAAAGCATTACCTTGCCTATACACATGAGAGAAAGAAAAGCTCTAAAGGGAGCTAGCAAGCAACACCAGCAACTTTATTCAACGGCCAAACCACTTCTCCAATTCGCAGCTTATTTCGATGGTTCCATAATGTCCAACAAATCATTGCAAACATTTCAGAACTCAGCGAGGAGCAAAACACCAACTCAATCAAGTCTCGAAAAGTGCTGACCCTGGAAAATTCAGAAGGCAAGGGAGCAAAAAACGACCCCCACACAGAAGTAATAGCCTCACAAGACCATATAGCATGAAGAACCGATTCCTCCCCTCCATGATACCAACTGCAAGCTGAAGATGTAACAATCCCACGCTTAAATAAATTAAGCATGGTTGGGATGGAATTCGTACTGGCGCGCCACAGGAAGAATTTCACCTTACTTGGAATATTTAACTTCCATAAGGTATTCTAAAATTTTTTCTGCTCAATTGTGTCTGAAGATGAAGCCTCCTCATTATGTTGCAACTCATACAACAAATGATACCCTGACCGCACCTGATACATTCCATTCCGAGAGTGAGGCCAATGCAAAACATCTTTCTGAGCAAAGTGGCATACCGGGATGGATTTTATCTGTTGCGCTTCAGAAGGAATGAAAATAGAGTCCACCAAAGTTGTATTCCACGACCTCGAATCATTATCAATCAGCTGGTCCACCTTAGCTCCCTCTGACAGAATCGAAACCGGGGAAAGAACTTTACCTGAATGAGTAACAGGCAGCCATGTGTCTTTAAAAATCTTAATAGAGGATCCATCACCAATTCTCCACCGGGCACCCAATAAAATCACTTTTCGAGCTTTGAGAATACTCTTCCAAGCATAAGACCCTAACCCGCCTTGGCATAAAAAATGGAACCTGTTGGAAAATATTTAGCCTTAAAGACTTTGTAGAAAAGAGAATCCGTATCATGAACCAACCTCCAAACTTGCTTTGCTAACATAGCCTCATTAAACTTCCTTAATTCCCTAAAACCAAGGCCTCCATTAGATTTTGATTTACATAAGATATCCCACTTTTTCTAGTGTATCCTCCTACGATCACCCCGTTGCCCCCACCAAAATTTTCAAACCATAGCTTCAATATCATTACAAAGGCCCGTAGGAAGTTTAAAACAACTCATAGCAAAAGTGGGAATAGCTTGTACAACCACTTTCAACAATACCTCCCTACCCGCCTGAGAAAGTAGTTTTTCCTCCCACCCCTAGAGCTTACCCCAAATCCGTTCTTTAATATACATAAGGCTGGCTCGTTTGTTCTTTCCCACCACCGCAGGCAACCCCAAATATCGTTCATATTCCTTAATCTCCGGAACACCAAGCAGGTTCTTGATAACATTTTTTGACAAGAGAGAAACAGAATTTCCAAAGAACAAGGTGGTTTTGCTTGAATTTATTTTCTGCCCTGAAGCCAACTCATACTTTTGTAAAAGGTTTTGGATAGTCTGGACCTCCCTAATTTCAGCTCTACAAAAAAGGAGAGTATCATCCGCAAAAAATAAATGAGATATACGAGGACCATTGCGACACAAGGAAAAACCTCTAATATCACCACCTTCCACAGCCTGTTTGATTAAACCATTAAGACCTTCAGACACCAAAAGGAATAAATAAGGTGATAAAGGATCGCCTTGTCTCAAACCCCTGGAAGGTTTAATATCCCCATAAGGTTCCCCATTCACTAAGATAGAGTAAGAAACAGAACTAATACAACCATAAATTAATTGAATCCACCGATCCTCAAATCCCATTTTTTCCATAAGTCGACACAAGAAAATCCATTCTACACGGTCATATGCCTTACTCATGTCTAACTTTATAGCCATAAAACCCGATTTTCCCACCGTCTTATGCTTCATATGATGGAGAGATTCAAAAGCCATGAGAATATTATAAAAAATAGCGTTATCAGATTGGAAGGCACTTTGAGACTCAGAAATAATATCTGGTAAAAACTTCTTTAACCTGTTGGCTAACACCTTTGACATAAGCTTATACACAATATTACATAAGGCAATAGGTCGAAACTCTGTGACTTTTTCAGGGCATTTTACTTTTGGAATTAAAGTAATATAAGTATGGTTTAAAGATGGACAAATAATACCTGTATTGAGCCAAGTTAGGACTGCTTGCGCTACATCCACCCCAATCCTATCCCAATAGTGTTGGAAAAAAATAGAAGGCAAACCGTCAGGTCCAGGGGCTTTTAAAGGTGACATCTGCTTTAAGGCCAAATCAACCTCACATTTGGTGAACTCTGCCAACAAGATTTGATTCATCTCACTAGAAACCACCCACGGAGTAGCTACTAGAACTTCATCCATATTACTAGTTGTTGGCTCATCAGACCGAAATAAATAGGTGAAATAGTCTTCAAAACAAGTGGCTATCTGATGCTCCCCATCACACTAAGTACCATCATCCCTTTGAAGCTTCAAAATCTCATTTCGCCTAAACCGTTGTGAAGCCCTACTATGAAAAAACTTGGAATTCTGATCGCCATCCGTTAACCATGCTGTCTTTGCCCTTTGCTACCATAACTTTTCTTCTTGCACTAACAATACTCGCAGCTCCTCCTTAAGTGATAAAATTGTATTTGCTTGACTCTCTCTGCTGTGCACAACTCTTGTTTCAGCTTCCTTCAAATTTTTTCGAACACTAGCAAGCTGTTTTGCAATGTTTCCAAAAGAATTTCTACTCCAAAGCTTCAAACTTGCCTGAATCTTCTCCAACTTTGTCTTAACCATAGCTAGTGGAGACACACAGCCTTGGACCGAATTCCAAACCTCCTCCACAGTCAAATGACAGCCTTCATCAGTCAGCCAAACTTGTTCAAACCGCTAAGGTTTCTGGCGACGAATAGGAATACCTAAGGGATGAATAATAATGGGCTTATGATCAGAACACCCACACTCTAAATGGGAGACCTTTGAAACTGGAAATAAAGCCTCCCAACCACCATTCGCAACTACTCGATCAAGTCGTTCCCATACCGTATCACCACCCATAATGTTCTTGCACCAAGTGAATTTATTACCAACAAAACCAAGATCCTAGAACCCGCACTCATCAATCACATCTCTGAATTCTTGCATCTGAGCTAAAGGTCGAGGCCTCCCACCCATCTTCTCATGAGATTTAAGAATTTCATTAAAATCCCCTGCGCATAACCAAGGAAAATCAAATTGAGCATTCAAACTCCGAAGGAGGTTCTAAGAAATATAGCGATTGGAAGTTTCAGGAGCACCATAAAAACCAGTAAACCTCCGAGTATTATCACTACCTTCATTTATAATGGCATCCACATGATTAAGTGAAGAAGAAACTACCCTGAGTTGAACATTCAACCTCCATAAAAGTACCAAACCACCCCCCTGATGAACCCTGGAAACAACATGCATATTTCCAAAATTTAAATTCTTTAACACAACTTTTAGCCTTGCCTCAACCAGTCATGTCTCGGCTACAAACACAACTGCAGGATCTTGTGCTCGAATTAAATCACCGAGCTCTTGAACTGTTTGAGGATTCCCAAGCCCTTGACAGTTCCAACAAAGAAGACTTATGGCTCTTGGAGGAGCTGGACACCAGCCTCCGCCATTATCAACTCACCATCCTTTCCTTTTCGAGAAACCGCTCTCCTTTTCTGTGGTAACCCGTCAAGAGCACTCACCTCGTTAGTACGTTTTGTAGCAATCCTAATAGAATCATTAGGAATAACAAAGTTAGAAACTGTTCTCACCACCCTCCTCCGCCTTGTAGAGACCATTGTACCGCCTATTGACAAAGAACCTGTATCAGAATCATCAACAGAACTTGCTACAAAAACATTAGATTCAGAAAAACAATTTTTAGTTATATCACAAGGATTGTTCGGGAGATCCATATCATTCCTCAAATCTTGTTTGAAAGGGAAAACAACATCCAGTCTAGCACTAGAAAGGACAACACCATCCGTAGTATCAAAACAAGAAATAGCACGATCAATCTCACAAATTTGATTTTCAAGGAATTCCCCTTGCATAGCTCGATGCAAGGGAGTTGAGGTAGGCACCTGCTCTGCCCTTAAGCCACACGTTTCAGGGATTGACTCATCGCCCTCCCCCAACTAAGATTCCACATTAGCCAATGAATCCGAATGAGACAACATGCCCTCCCTACCATCCGAACCATCCTAAGGCTGCACTTGAGAGAACCTGACTATAGGATTTGTATGCACCATGTTTGCTTGTGAATTCCCACCACAATTCTTCTTCTTGGCCTCATAAAATCCGAGTACTACCACCATAGATCGTCTGGGATTTGGAGTGAAGGAGGCCCGTAACCATGGACCTTACTCTTGATCACCAGCCTTTAATGTACCATCACTATTGATCCATACTTCACAATTCCTATCACTATTAGTTAAGCACCTACACCAATAACAAATATTTGGCAATCTTTCATACTTAAAAGAAACCCACACTTCACTTCCATCTTCCAGAGATACTATCCTACCACGACACAAAAGAAGAGATATATCAATCAAGACCCTTACTCGCATAAAATTCCCTTCTTCCATCTCATCACTAGAGGTACTACCATCAACAACTCCCACCACAGCACAAATCTCTTCTGCCACCCTTCGATTCAAATAGCGAAACGGAATATCATGGAGTTGAACCCAAAAAGCAGTCTGAGTAAAACTTAATTCACAAACCAGTGAATTGGTCTCAAACCTCTGCAAAACCACTAAGTGCTTATCAAAACTCCACGGTTCGCTTGCAAAAAATCTTCTCAACTTCCTTCTTATTGTCAAAGATAAACAAAAGGATATAGTCATCCATGTTTCGAACTTTAAATCCATTCACAGCTCTTCATAACGGACTAAAAGTTCTAATAACAGCATCCATACTCAGGCCTCGATTGGTGAGAAACTTGGCAGCAATACAAACTTCCATCGAGCTCTGTTCCTTAGACAAACTTACCTTGCCCCCCTCCCTATCGTTCAGCGACATATTGCGCCAGTGCTTCATAAGATACTCCATGGTTTCAACGCAGTAACTCCCAGCGTCAAGGCAAACTAACAAAAACAAACCCTAACTTTCAAACAGAGCAAGCACCCACGGATACTACAACCACAAACCCTACCACCTAAAGGTAATCAAAGTACCCTAGGAACAAGCAATCCTATCAAAGAAGGAACTACCTTCTACGGCCCACGGCAGGGTTGGGATCACCAAACCGCCCTAGCGCAGAGAAAAAGATTTCATTAAGTTCGTGTATTAGTATACCATAGTAGTCTAGTTTAGTTTAATTTAAATTTTATTTATTTTATACTTGCTTATAGTGATCTTGTTATATTTAATTTTTTTAGTAGTATATTTTCTTCCAGAAGTAGTCTAGTTTTGTTACGTACTTATATATAATTTTTATGAATGTTATGAACTTGTGATTGTTCAAAAGACTAGAAGAAAACCAAGTAAAAAATAACCCCAAGATACTCAATTGGTCGTCTAAAATTGTTAGTATTTTGAGTGCTAATTAGTAGTATGCTACTAAAAAATTCCTAATTTTGCTCCCTAAAAAAGGGTTACTTTACTTCTCATTATTTTCCTTGCAAAACATTCAAGTAATAAATGAAAAGAAAAATTTTAATCATTTGTACCCAAATATATATGAAATCTCAAATGGGGTTGTCGAGGATATGCATTAGATACCCATGTGTTTTTGCACTACCTATGCTACCTCTATGTCTCATTGACACATAATAGTACACCACCCTTTTCTTTTCCTCTTTTTTTTTTTTTTTGGATGGGAAGTAAACCACCCTTTTCAAGTATGAGTATTTGTATTGAAAAATGTGAAAATTAAAAGGACATGTGTCTTTGTCACATAATAGAGAGGATTATATACAAAGGAAGACTATGCCTCTGTTTGGATATCAATGAAAAATGAAAATTATTTCGCTATTCAGTTTATTTTTGCTATTATTCATGGGCTCCACTGTACTTTTTGGTACTATTTATGGGTCTCACTGTACTATTTCAGTTAACTTTTACCTCTATCTACAGTACTTTCAGAAATAAGTATTCAGTTTCAGTAAAATAAGCGATATCCAAACAAACCCTATGTCTCATTGTTCTACACCACGAAAGAGCATCCACACTAATGAAGCTATAAATTTAGCAATTTAGTACAATAAAGAACTATTTTATCTATTTTATCACCCCACTTTACAAAACACCCATGACAAAAAATTACTTTATCTATTTTATCACCCCACTTTACATAACACCCAACATCAGTGGTTTTATTTTAACTTTTAACACAACAAAATAATATAAACTATACAATAAAATAATATATCCACTATACATTAAAATAACATAAAAAACTACAATAATAAAAAAAATACAAAATATACAGCCTACCATTATCTATCAACCACCACTTCACACAGCCCACTATCACCACCACCACCACTACTACCCACAACCTACTCCTACCACCAAAATCAGCCCACAACTATCTAAGAAATTCAACCCACAACCACAAAAAAAAAAAAAAAGCCATGGTAACATAAAAAAAAAAAAAAAAACTACCTGAACCTCCAAAAAGCGCATAATAATACAGTTCCACGTTTAAGATTTGCTTGGATACCGCTTATTGCTGAAAATTGAAAACACCGTAGCAAAATAATTTTTAAATGATGAATAGTATTGTGGGACCCATTTTTAACAAAAGTTTTGTTGAAAAAAGAGGTTTGTGGGTCCTGTGAACAGTGCATGGTACCCACGAGCAAAACGCTGGACGTGCAAACATCCTGATCACGGGAGCCATGCGCAAAATGCTGGACCCTTGTTGCTATCCAAACGTTCACTTAGTCACACGTTCACTAATTGAAATCTAAAAGGGCCCACAATTAGCAAAAATCCGAAAAAAATTATTAGCACAACTATGTTTTTATATGGTAAATTTTCTACACTAGACCTATCTAAAAAGACCCACGGTTAGCAAAAAACCGAAAAAATTATTAGCACTAGTATGTTTTATATGACAAATTTTCTACACTCGGCCTATCTAAAAGGACCCACAATTAGGAAATTCTAGCATTTTGCCCCTATTTTGTAAAAAATTTGGCAATATGCCATTGTTTTGAAACTATTTAGGTCTATGTCTCTATTTTAAAACTCGATTTACTCAAAATCAAGTTCAATGTCTCTATAGGCCAAAAAAAAAAAAAAAACTTGCATGGAACTTGATTTAGAGAAAATCGAGTTTCAAAACATCGCTTTAGGGTTCCTTAAAACGCCACAATAGGGTTGAACTCAATTTAGAGAAAATTGAGTTTCGAAACAAGGGCATAGAACTAAATAGTTTGGAAACAGGGGCATATTCCCAAATATTTTACAAAATAGGGGCAAAAGGCTAGAATCTCCTCCACAATTAGCCCAAAACAGAAAAAATTATTAGCACAAGCATGTTTCATATGACATACTTGTGATAATAATTTTTTTACGGTTTTTTGCTTACTTTGGGTCTTTTTAGATAGGTCTAGTGTAGAAAACATTGAAAGGCCCTAAGAGCAACTGCATTAGTAAGCATAAAATTTTTCTTCTATTTTATACTAAAAACCTACTTTTTTTTTTTTTTAATTTACACATCAATTTTTACAAAACACCCATACTAGTCTATTTATTTTACACATTTATTCAATAAATTATTCATTCTTTTACAATTTTTTACTATTTTCTCACTCACTACCCCTCTCTCACAAACCCAACACTACAAAAAAAAAAAAAAAAAAAAAACTAAAATATTAAATGCATGAGCTATAGTGTTACTGTAGCATTTATGTATTTATGCACAATTTTACACCCATTGAGGTGGGTGTTTTTTTGGTTAAAATGTGTATATCTTAACACTTTTTCTATTTTACACTATTTTGCACTTACTGATGTAAGTGCTCAAGAAAGACCTATTGTGCATGGTTACCGCATATTCATGACTATGCACTGAACATTGAAAGGCCCTAAGAAGCATTACACTAGCTTATTCGACTATATAAACCCACCATTCACTTCAAAATTTCACTACCATAAACCCAAATTAAATTCCCACCAATGGAGTCTCGTTATTGGGCTCTTTTAGCAATGGCATCCCTAGCAGCTTTAGCTTTCCTCTCAAAATTATTATTACCCTTCAAACGCAACCAACAAAAACTTCCCCCAGGTCCCAAAACTTGGCCTATCATTGGCAATCTAAACCTTATCGGTCCTCTTCCTCATCAATCTCTTCACCAATTGGCCCAAAAATATGGACCAATTATGCAACTCAAGTTTGGATCCTTTCCTGTTATGGTTGCATCATCTGCAGAAGTTGCAAAGCAAATCCTAAAGACACATGACCATGTCTTTGCTTCTAGACCCCAAACTGCTGCTGGTAAATATACCACTTATAACTATCTCAATATTACATGGGCACCTTATGGACCCTATTGGCGTCAAGGGCGTAAGATTTACCTCTCTGAGCTGTTTAGCTCAAAACGACTGGAAACCTTTCAATATATTCGTGTTGAAGAAATGCGAGCCTTTGTGTCACGCCTTTGAACCTTGTCAGGGAAGCCAATTATGCTAAAAGGCCAACTCTCCTGTCTTACTCTAAGCATTATAAGCAGAATTGTATTGGGTAAGAAGTATTTTAGTGAGTCCAAACATGAAACTTCGATTGTGACGCTTGAAGAATTTCAAGAAATGTTAGACGAGTTGTTCTTGCTAAATGGGGTGTTCAACATAGGGGATTGGATACCGTGGCTCAATTTTTTGGACTTACAAGGGTACGTGAAACGAATGAAGGCCTTAAAGAAAAAACTTGATCGATTCCATGACCATGTGCTTGATGACACTACAACAAAAGTGGGCTGTGGTGACAAAAATATTTCGTCACAATATGTCTTTATTTCGTCACGAATACATATGGTGACGAAATGGTGACGAAACAACATTCGTCACCTAAGCTCCGTCACCTTATGTATTGGTGACAAAAATGTTTCGTCACCAAAAATAAAAGGATAGGTGACGAAATTTTTTCATCAGCAATAAAAAATGATGGGTGACGAAAGTTTTTTGTCACCTAATATTTTCGTCACTAAACCTTACTTCCAGTGACGAATTTAGTGACGAAATATTTCGTCACCAAGTGTATTTTTTTTCCAATATCAATAGATTAGGATTTTTTTTTTCCAATATCAATAGATTAGGTGAAGAAGTTTTTCGTCACCAATTTTTTTTTTTTAATTTCAATAGATTAGGTGACGAATTATTTTGTCACCAATTTTTGCTTATAGTCAGATATAGTGACGAAAATTATTGTCACCAATTTTATATTTTTATTAATATTCTTTTCATTTACTTGTGATTACATTAACCTGTTCATTTTCAACCACATCTATAAACAAATCATCCATTCATTTTTAACCACATCCATAAAATCTAAAAATGCAATAAAGATGTTCACAAAATAATTACAACCATTTATATACAAATGATGTCTTCCAAACTTTACAGGAAATTATTTGAGTTCAAGTAGTTCCACAAAGACTGTCTTTTTGCCATCAATCCCATATCTGCACAAGTATAAAGGAATATAAATCAATAACAATCTAGACTACAAACCTATATCCCTGATAAGATGTACAACAACAAAAAAGAGGCATAATTATTAGTGAGACAATACAAAAAATGTCCATAGAAAAACCAATAACAAACTAGACAAAATAATCATACTGCAACATCATATGAAGCCAAACTATCATAGAAAGAAGACCCAGAACATTCTCATCAAATAAAAACCAAACCCACATTACAAACCATGGAGAAATCATAAAGAATGCATAAAATCTCAACTTAAAATAGAACAAATAGAGTGAAATCCAAAACAAAAACCCAGCCACCATCATAAACACAAAAACCCAACCACCACAATGAAAAAAGAATCCAGCCACCACTATTTACACAAAACCTAGCCACCACCATAAACAAAAAATCCACCACTACCAATAAACAAAAACTACAGCCACCACCATTAATACAAAAACCCAGCCACTATCATAAACAAAAAAACTCAGCCATCACAATAAACAAAAAACCCACCACAAACATTAAACAAAAAACTTAGCCACCACCATAAACAAAAAACCCACCACCACCATTAAACAAAAAAAAAAAACAGCCACCACTATTAACACAAAAACCCAATCACTACCATAAACTAAAAACCCAACCATCACAATAAACAAAAAACCCACCACCAACATTAAACAAAAAACTCAGCCAACATCATAAATGTAAAAACCACCCCTCCACACAATGAACAAAAAATCCAGCTACCACTATTAAACAAAAAACTCACCACCACCATTAAATAAAAAACACAATTGTAGCACAATTGTGCTACAGTACCCTTATACATATAAGAGGTTACTATAGCACAATTGTAAAAAAATTTACAATTGAGAGACCGGGTAATGCTTGTTTTTGTGTTTTTTTTTGTTAAAATATAACAACATATACCATATACAAGCCTTAATACTAATGCTCTTAGGCAAGAAAATAAAACACTAACCAAGGTGTGTTCTAGTTAGTAGATGAGCTCTCCCCACTGCCACAAATGTCACTCTCACCCTTGCTCCTCAAATATTGTATGATGTAATCCATCTTCTCCTCCATCCTAATTTTTGCATCCTGGAGCTCATCTATTTGACCCTCAAGTTGTTGAATATACTGAGTTGAGGAAGATGATGCAGGAGTCCTAAGAGATGAGGAAGGTCTCATGCCAAGTCCCTTTACATAGCCAGATCTCGGCTTAAGAACCATCTTAGATATCTCCTCTTCGGTCAAAGGTTGTGCATCAGGAGTGCTACAATGCTCATTTTGTACTCTCAACATCTTTTGCTGTCATTTCAAATAATAGAAACCATTAGAAATACATATGTTCTAGTTTTGCAAACATATATAGAATAGAAATACATATATTCTAGTTTTGCAAACTCGAGGCATGTACTCATATACATACGTATGTATTTTCGCAATCAGGGTGTACCCACTGTTTTGTCTTTGAATTGAAGCGAGTATCATAGTAGAGTTGTGCCAAGTTAGGAATATGACCTCCATTTTTCCGTCTCTGATTAGTTTGCTTTCCAATGTTAGAAGACAAGATAATCAATTACAATAAAGTAATATAATAAGCTTTTGAAAAATTGAAACAACACACCTCCTCATCCACCCTAACTGCAAGTGACTTGTTTCCACATCTATGAATATGTTTGCTAACCGTTCCTTCTCCATTTCTGTTTGCAGCATTTCTTTTTGAGACTTCCTATAAAGAATAGAGACCAAGAAAATATTAAAGTTTTGACTTAAGTTATATATATAATTTAACATATAAATTTATTTCACCTTCCAAATAAGTATAATACAATGAATTTGATAGATCGAATAATCTAGTAAACATGACACCATAATAAGATTTGTGTAAAACATTAATCCAATGCATATATAGGTAGGTATTATCTGGGTGAAAGGTGAGAACATATTTCACTTGTAATTAAAATTTTCGAAGTATTAATTACCAGCCAATCTTTGTCACTCCACTTTCCATCAATTAGTTCAATCCATTTTTCTCGTGTGGCATTTTTTGGTGGGTGGTTTCTTGCATACGTGCTTCCTTTATCCTTTACAAGTTTTTTATATTGGGAAAACAACCTGCTGTTGTGGCTACTCAATAATCTACCACACTTCGTATTTAAAGATTTGTTCACAAATACAGATTCTCCTTGTAGATCAAACTGATCCTGCAAAGTGAGGTATGTATAACGAAAAAATTATTCTCTGAATTCAATATGCACAGTGACAACATCAACAATACACTATAAAATATAGCATAAAGTATAAAGCAATGTAATGAAAACAACAAAATCAAGCTCATGGACAATTATAAACATTTAAAGTACCGCCACATTTTGAATGATCGCCTCTTTTTCACAGCTATCAACATTCTTCCAACTATAAGCTTTCGTAGTGGGCAAGTTCGTACGCACTTGTACACCAATTTGGCTAGCAAGCTTCCCCGCATGTTCACCAATTGGATCACAAAACTCCAAGGCAATGCGGACTGGTAGCTTTCCATGTTTTTCAACAAGTCCTCGTACTCCTAATCCACGTGTCATGCCACGGGCACGTCTACTAGTCGATGCTATCAAGACAAAATATAAATTAAATCAACAAGTGAATTAAATATAGTGACTACAAAATCAAGTAATAGAACTTAAATATCTCACCACCTGTGGTAGACGGTGTGCCCACAAGTTGTGCTTCTACATTAGTAGAAATTTGGGCAAGAGAATCTCCACCAAGATGTGTGCTCGATGATGGATCGATATGCTGGATTGCTGGGGTAGATTCCTCATGCTTATAACGAGCCATCTGTATCATACAAAAGTATATATAGATATCTAAATTCATTACAAATTAAGATATAAACAAGCTATTTCATCATTTAAAATATCTTCAATCGATGATTTTCATTAATCATTCCAAGCACAATTTTATAAAGACAAGTTATTTCATCACAATATTATAAAGAGCAAAGTATCACATGCACCAAATCATATATATAGTACCTCATTATTTAAAGAACTAGATGACTCATCATCACCATCATCTTCACCAATAATTGGTACATACTCGTCGTCATCTACTTGAACACTTACTCTTTTTTTTTCCACATTTGTAGATTTAGGCAGAAAACTTGACAGATGCTTCAATCCCAAAGCATTCATTCTCTCTTGGTTTTGCTTGATTCTTTGTGCTCTTTCCATCTCATATTTTGTTATTTTATTATGAGTGTCTTTGCCCTTTTTGGCCATTTCTTCAACTATAGATTGACATAGAAAATAAAATACAATGTCTATTCATTGCAAATTCTTCCCAAGTAAGAAACATAAAACAAAAAGAATCACAATTTAGCTGCTAACATGGAAGCCACATACAACAAAAATGGCATGTTCAAGTTAGAGGGCAGCGGGAGTAAACAAAATACCAGTTATAAAGATAGATGATTTTCATTGTAAAGTTTAGACAAAAAATAAATAAATAAATTTTAGTAAGTAACTTAGGTATATACATAAATTATGAGTCTAGCATTCTAGCAAAAATTAACCTTGATTGTGTCAGTCAACTTTCTTAACTACTTACTTTTGAGGATAAGCTTCTAATCTTCCCTTGCCTACCTCGTTGTGATCTGGTGAGGATGCAAAACCCTTGGTATTATCAATATCTAATATCCCAAAAAATTCAGTAATAGAAATAATACAATGCAAAAATAAATGAGAAGTTCTTGATTTTAAGCAAGATAAAAAGGCAATGGTAACCACTGTTATACAAGATTAAAGTAATAATAATCCAAAGCTGACATTTCAAAGTATTTTAATTGAATAACAAGTATTTTAATGCATTTCTAGTTTTCTGTTGCCCCAACAAGTTATACAAAGTGGGGTAGTGGCACGTGCATTAACACATTGCATGCTATTTTTATATCATTTCCTAACTTAATTCTAAACCACATACCAAAAATTGCATGAGCATGTGTATTTGTCACAAATCCTATTTATGAGATGTAACCAAGAGAATGCACAAATATTACATGCAAAAATTAACGTCTTGTCATAGAGCTAGTACTTACAGTTTTGGGATTGGGGTCTAAAATTCTATGAATTAAGGATTTTGTTACAACTGGAAACCAAGATGTACATTAGAACTTTGCTTTCTCAATCTACAGAAAACAATTCAAGAAAAAAAAAATTAGACTAATGAAATTCTAACATATTTTATGAAAAGTGGATAAGGGGAAGCAGAATATATTGGGTTTGGACTCACAAAAGAGAATTAGAATTTTTTTATATATCTTAATGAGAATGCTCATAGAGAGACCAATGACCTAGCGGGTAGTTTGGGCTGATATCAGCAAGGAAGATATTAAAATATATATATAGATATTATCATGGTTTTGAAAGAGTTATCATGCTAAGTTTAAAGAATTTTTAAATTACAATTTTTTTTTTTTTTTTTTGGCTCTGTAAGTTTAAATCTAGGACATATTAAATTTATCTCACCCCTTACCTCTTATGTTATAGCCCAACGGACACCCTAAGATTAGTTAAAACATTTAAATTAATATAGTATGTCATAAACAAATATTAAGTCAAAAGCTCTTCAATTAACGTGACAAGGTATTAAAAATTTTAAAATTAAAGTATCATGAATTAAAATCTCAAGATGATGAACACTCAGAGGATCACTTTAAAATTGAGCACGTACTTCGAAGTTGGAAATGATGGTCAACACTACTTGCTAGTTGGTTCTCTAATTCTCTTCTCCTCTTTTTTGTCTAGTCAGTCAGTTTGACTTGGTGGTCCTACTCGTAATCTTAGGTGGCAATAATTTACTGGTCACTGACTCATATTGATCAGATTAATATTATAAAAAATGATAGAATCACTGAAAATGGCACAATTTTATACCACAACTCACCATGTAGTGAGTTATATTTGATAAAAGTGTGTTCCCACATAACCTACAAACATTACTTCATTAGTCACAATTCATCACGTGATGAATTATGACACAAAATTGTGCCATTTTTTTGTTCCTAGCACAACTTTTATATTATAGAGTTTGAGTGAATAGAACTCAGGAGCTGCTCTTTTCAACTACCAAAGCTCACACTCTCTTCCAAAGTTCACGTGAGCAATACACATCCCAATATTATAGTTAAAAACAATAGATAAAAGCTCTTTATACAAGCAGATGATTGAATAAAAAAATAATAAATTTGTCTAAATATCTTTCCCATTTATTACCCTACCGACCCACAACCCAATCTACACTTCTCTGCCTCTCTCTCTCTTTCTCTCTCTCTCTCTAACTCTCGAGATCTAAAGAATGACTAAAATACTCCTGAAACCTAAAAATTACCAAAATACTACCTAAATCTAAAAAATGACTAAATACCCCCGAAACCTAAAAATTAACTGAAATACCATTTAAGCCTATAAAATACCCCTAAACCATAAAATACCCCTAACCATTTAGATATCATGGGTATTTTTTGTCCTATTTTAGTTTTAGGGGGTATTTCAGTTATTTTTATGTTTAGGGTGGTATTTTGGTCATTTTTACATTTTGGGGGCATTTTAGTAGTTTTTAGCTTTCAGGGGTATTTTTATCAATTTTTAGGTTTCGGTGGTATTTTGCTCAATTTTTAGGTTTTGGAGGTATTTTGGTCATTTTTTAAATTTCAGCGATATTTTGAAAATGTTATACCACCCAATAACTTATTATTGAATTCATATTTTGAAAATCCAACTGTTAGATTACATGTTCTATATGTGATGAACATGCATGCCAATTTTCATGTCAATCGGGTAGAATTTACCATTTGATCTTTAAATTCATCTTTTATGTGTTATTTTAAACTACAAAAACTTGAATTTAAACAATTAATTGATGACATGCCTATTAATTTTTGATCACTTTGAAATTTTGTAATCATGAAAAATATATTAAGATAATGTAATCTAATGGTAGATTTGTCGAAATTTACATCGAATTAAGATATATAAGGCTGAGTTCAAGTTACCCTCGATGTAACTCAAAAAAATGTTACACAAACCAATAACTTATTATTGAATTCATATTTTAAAAATCCAACCGTTGGATTACATTTTCTATATGTTCTTAACATGCATGCCAATTTTCATGCCAATCGGATGTAATTTGCCATTTGATCTATGAACTCATATTTTATGAATTATTTTAAACTACTAAAACTTGAATATAAACAATTGATTAATGACATGACTATTAATCTTTGATCAGCTTGAAATTTTGTAATCATGAAAAATATATGAAGATAATTTAATCTAACGGTAGATTTATCAAAATTCACATTGAATTAAGAAAAATAGGGTTGCGTTCAAGTTACACCTAATGTAACTCTAAAAAATGTTACACCACCCAATAACTTATTATTGAATTCATATTTTTTAAATCCAACCGTTGGATTACACTTTCTATATGTTCTTAACATACATGCCAATTTTCATTCCAATCGGATGTAATTTACCATTTGATCTATAATTTCATATTTTATGAATTATTTTAAACTACTAAAACTTGAATCTAGATAATTGATTGATGACATGATTATTAATATTCGATTACTTTGAAATTTTGTAATCACGAAAAATATATGAAGATAATGTAATCTAACGGTAGATTTATCAAAATTCACATCGAATCAAGAAATATAAGACTAGGTTCAAGTTACACCTGATGTAACTCTAAAAAATGTTACACCACCCAATAACTTATTATTGAAACCATATTTTGAAAATTCAACCATTGGATTAGATTTTCTATATGTTCTTAACATGCATTCCAATGTTCATGCCAATCGGATGTAACTTACCATTTGATCTTTAAACTCACATTTTATGCGTTATTTTAAACTACAAAAACTTGAATTTAAACAATTGATTAATGACATGGCTATTAATCTTTAATCACCTTGAAATTTTGTAATCATGAAAAATATATGAAGATAATGTAATCTAACGGTAAATTTATCAAAATTCACATTGAATTAAGAAATATAAGATTGGGTTCAAGTTACACCTGATGTAGCTCTAAAAAATGTTACACCACCTAATAACTTATTATTGAATTCATATTTTGAAAATTCAACTGTTGTATTAAATTTTCTATATGTTCTTAACATGCATACCAATTTTCATGCTAATCGAATGTAATTTACTATTTGATTTTTAAACTCATCTTTTATGCGTTATTTTAAACTACTAAAACTTGAATTTAGATAATTGATTGATAACATGACTATTAATCTTTAATCACTTTGAAATTTTGTAAGTAAGAAAAATATATGAAGATAATGTAATCTAATGGTAAATTTTTCAAAATTCACATCGAATTAAGAAATATAGGGTTGGGTTCAAGTTACACCTAATTTAACTCTAAAAAATATTACACCACTCAATAACTTATTATTGAATGCATACTTTGAAAACTTCAACCGTTAGATTACATGTTTTATATGTTGTTAACATTCATGCGAATTTGCCTGTCAATCGGGTGTAATTTACCATTTGATCTTTAAACTTATCTTTTATGCGTTATTTTAAACATCAAAAACTTGAATTTAAGCAATTGATTAATGACTTGGCTATTAATCTTTGATAAGCTTGAAATTTTGTAATCACAAAAAATATATGAAGATAATGTAATCTAACGGTATATTTGGCAAAATTCACATCGAATTAAGAAATATAGGGTTGGGTTCAAGATACACGTGATGCAACTCTAAAAACCTTTTACACCACCCAATAGCTTATTATTGAATGTATATTTTGAAAATCCAACCGTTGGATTACATGTTCTATATGTGCTTAACGTGCATGCCAGTTTTCATGCCAATCGGGTTTAATTTACCATTTGATTTTTAAACTCATCTTCTATGCGTTATAAAACGACAAAAACTTAAATTTTGACAATTGATTGATGACATGGTTATTAATCTTTAATCACCTTGAAATTTTGTAATCATAAAAAATATATGAAGATAATGTAATTTAATAGTAGATTTATCAAAATTCACATCGAATAAACAAATATAAGACTGGGTTCAAGTTACACTTGATGTAACTTTAAAAAATGTTACACCACTCAATAACTTATTATTGAATTCATATTTTGTAAATCCAACTGTTGGATTACATTTTCAATATGTTCTTAACATGCATACCAATTTTCATGCCAATCGAATGTAATTTACTATTTGATTTTTAAACTCATCTTTTATGCGTTATTTTAAACTACAGCTTGAATTTAAACAATTGATTGATGATATGGCTATTAATCTTTAATCACCTTGAAATTTTGTAATCATGAAAAATATATGAAGATAATGTAGTCTAACGATAGATTTGTCAAAATTCTCATTGAATTGAGAAATATAGGGTTGAGTTCAAGTTACACCTGATGTAACTCTAAAAAATGCTACACCACCTAATAACTTATTATTGAATGCATATTTTGAAAATTCAACTGTTGGATTACATGTTCTATATGTTCTTAACATGCATGCCAATTTTCATGCCAATTGGGTGTAATTTACCATTTGATCTTTAAACTCATCTTTTATGCATTATTTTAAACTACAAAAACTTGAACTTAGACAATTGATTGATGACATGCCTATTGATCTTTGATCACCTTTAAATTTTGTAAGTATGAAAAAAATATATAAAAATAATGTAAGATTGAAAAAGACTAATATTTTAGTTCCCTTCAAAATATTAGTATTTGTGATGACTATGGCACATAATTATGATAGCTTTTCTTATTAGTCACAAATATTTTACATTTTACCAAGTATTTAAAGAGCTTTATTTTTCCATCACAAATTAGATTTTTTGAGAGGGCTTTTTGGGTCCTTCAATAATTCTTACCCATTTACCCATTATTAGGTGCAAACGGTTTGGATATTACTCATTTACCCATTATTACCCATTTAACTAATTACATTTAATTCAAACTTAACTCAACCAAATTATTATGAGTAAACCCCAACCCACCCAATTACCCAATAATCAAAATTACCAAATTGCCCCTAAAACTTGCAAATAACCAAAGTACTCCTAAAATCCTCTAAAATTGCCGAAATGCACCCTAAACCTAAAAAATGACCGAAATACCTCTAAAATCATAAAATTACCAAAATACCCCTGAAACCTAAAACATTACCAAAATATACTTGGAAACTAAATAAATACCAAAATACCCCATAAACCTAAAAAATAACCGAAATACAGCCGAAATCTTTAAAATGACCAAAATACCCCCAAAACTTAAAAATGACAAAATATGTCCTAAACTAAAGAAATGACCGAAATACTCCCCAAAACCTAAAAATTACCACAATACCCTCGAAATATGAAAATTACCAAAATACCCCCTAAACCTAAAAAATAACCAAAAATATCCTCGAAACCTTAAAAAATAACCAAAATACCCCCTAAACCTAAAAAATGACTAAAATAGGGGTATTTTGGTCATTTTTAGGGTTAAGGGTATTTCGATCATCTTTTAGGTTTAGGGTGTATTTTTATCATCACATAGGTTTTAGGGCCATTTTTGTCATTTTATAGGTTTTAGGAGTCTTTTGGTCATTTTTTAGGTTTTGGGGGGCATTTTGGTCATTTTTTAGGATTAGGGGTATTTTAGTAATTTTCAATCATCAAGGCTATTTCGGTTAGTTTTTAGGTTTCGGAGGTATTTCGGTTATTTTTTAGGCTTAGGGGTTATTTTGGTATTTTTTTTTTTTTTTTTGTTTCGGGGGTATTTTGGCCAAATTTTAAGTTTTAGAGATATTTTGGTCATTTTTTAAGTTTCGTGTGTACTTTGGTCATTTTTTAGAATTTGGGGGTTTCGGTCATTTATTAGGTTTAGGGAATATTTTGGTAATTTAATTGGGTCGGGTATATATGGGTATACTCTGCCCATGACCATCCTTAATTATTTGTAAACAATGGGTGATGAACACTTATTTTTTCACCAAAAACACCTCCGTTTTAATATTGGATGATGAATTTGAAATTTTATCATCTCCAGTTAGTCTTTGGTTAAACAATAAATGATGAAAATTGATTTCGTCACCAAAAACACCTACATCCTAATATTGGGTGACGAATTTAGAATTTCGTCACCACTAGTAAGTCTTTGGTGACGCGAATATTTCGTCACCCTAGGTTTGCCTTTTTTTCATGGCCTATAGTGTTGAAATAAATATTTCGTCACCAATTTGTACATCTTTGGTGACGAAATATTGATTTCGTCCCCAATTGGTACATCTTTGGTGACGAAATATTGATTTCATCACCAATTTTAAAATTTTTATAATATTTGGCGACGAATTCTTCTTTTCCTCACTATATGTTATTATTTGGTGACGAAATTGTTTATCCTCACTAGATCTTGTCACCATAGCCCACTTTTGTTGTAGTGTGAACACAAAGCAAAGAAAGAACGAGTGAAGCATTTTGTGCCAAAGGACTTGGTGGATTTATTATTGCAGCTAAGTGATGATCCTGATCTTGACGTTAAGTTAACCTATGAGGGTGTAAAGGGTATCACTCAGGTAATACTGTTACTTTTCTATTTCAATTATTATTATTTTCTTCTCTTGTTTGACTCGGGGAATGCATGTGAACAAAATATATGCTATTATTGTTATCCCACTAGTGAATTACATAAAGTACAAATTTTTACAGTGTCCTATACTTTTCTAGCTACGATTATATATTGCAAATCACACCATTAAATATTGCAATCCTTTACAGTTTCCTAAACCAATCTAAGATTCATCAATATGCAAATCATTCTATATAGTTCTTGTACAATATTCCTTTATAGTTCTCTAAACCCATCAAGGATTCATTAAAATGCAGAACATTTTATATAGTTCTTATACGTGCAATGTTACATGATTGAATCATTAGTTATCAATCAAACATATACTTCTACATTTAAATTTACAAATCTTATCCTAAACTACTAATGAATAAACAAATGAAAACATTAAACTACAAAAAAATAAATATGAATTTTCCAAACCAACTTCATTGCCCAACTGATCCGTATCCCGCAAAGGTCTCAAACCTGCCACCAACTTAACCAACAAAGCAAGCTACAATCAGAAACACAAAACCCAATTCCTTCTCTCAAACCACCAAAAACTTGACATTTGGCCAATGTCCGTATCAAAATGCAACCAAACCATCCCAAAATTTAATTCTTCTATATTATCATAACCTTCTCATTCTTCTATAAGTGATTGTCGCAATATTCTTAGCACAATCAACTTTCTAGTCAAGATGAATATATCTATATATACATACATACATATATATATATATATATATATATATATAAAAGATAGAGAGTAATGATCCATTACAAGGAAGCCAACTCTAAGTGAGATAAACATATCTTAAAAGGGCATAAACATCAAGATCAAGATTAATATCTAATAGCACTTTGATAAATTATGTGGACTAAGTTCAAGGCCTTAGAAACTGAAAGAAAAGCAAACAGAGCACAACCAACGGTCTCAATGGGTCTGACGTGACCACTTACTGCCATGGGCCTCATAGTTGATGAATAATTACAACTTTGCCATTGAATCTCAATTCTCATAACTTGTAAACACATAAAATGTGTTTTCAATTTTCATAACTCTAAACATATTTTTGAGTTGTGAAAATTGAACTCAAAAATTTGTCTAAACACATTATAACTCAAAGAACCCCATATTTTTTGAGTTTTGGACGGTGAAAACTAAGTTATATAACTCATTTTTCATCAATCCAATTACTCTCTCATTCTCTCACTTTACTCCTTTCATTTCTCCCCCTTTAATTTGTCATATTCAGCCAACACTGGCAACACACTGATTTGGCCTCTCAACAAGCAGACAAAACGTGACTAAACTAAAGTTACAGTATATAGAGTTATTCGCTCTTTTTATATAGTTAGTAGAAGTAGTTCACGGTAAGATCTAGGCAAGTGGGTCTTGCCTCTGGGATATTGGTCCTTATTAACTGCGTGAAAAACATGTTTGTCTCGGCATTATTATAAGTCAAAAACATAGTTTTCGAACAATTATGATTGTGGGGTCATTTGTAGTACCTGTTCCAAAATTACATTATATTCCACCCGTAAAAAAGATACGATATTCTCTCTCTCTCTCTCTCTCACACACACACATAATATTCCAAAATAATATAATATTCCACCAAAAGAAGACACAATAATTACACACGCACACACACATAGTTTAATTTTGAGTTATTTATCAAATTTAATTTTCTTAAATTTGGTGCCAAATGACACATTCATAATACCTAGTGTTTGTTTAGGTAGTTTATTTTTTGCCAACTTATTTTACTATTCAACTTATTTTTGCTACTATTTATAACTGTACTGTACTTTTTGATACTATTTATAAGTCATACTGTACTATTTCAACTAATTTTTACCTTTATCTACGGTACTTTCAGCAAAAATTTTTTAGTTTCAACAAAATAAACAGAACCCAAACAGATCCCTAGTGCAAAAATTGGAATGATCACCTCACTCACTTGGATAAGATCACCTAATATTGTTTTGTGTTTTTATGTGTAAGTATGGGTTACATCTTAGTTTGAGATAATTTTCAACGTCCATATCACCATCTAAAATTAGTATTGAAATTGAGAAATTAAAAAGTTTGTTGGGTGCCAAGGTACATTATTATGTTAAAATTAACAAATTTATTCTCATTAATTAAAGCTTTCCGTTTAAAATTGCATCTTCAAATCCAATAAATCCACTAGTTTGTTATTTTTAAGGTTGATTTTGGATAGTCGAATACATATTGCAAATAAATCTTGAATCATAAAATGTCAAATGCAAAATTTAATACTTTATTAACCCATAAGCATTTTAAACAAGCTGCACTACTTATAAGTATAAAATGAAATTTGCAAACATGGAATAAATATCCTTTGTCTCACTCTGATTGTTTTATTTTAAGGCCCAGTTTACCTCCAGTGAAATTTTAACTGGACATCTTCTTTTGTTTTAATGAAAAACAGCCACATCATCCACTAAGGTTGAGATTAAAACTCAACACTACTTCATTCTCCTTCTAAAAAAAAACACTACTTCATTCTAACTAAATCATAAACTAACGGAATAAACCATCTAAGCTAAAGCTGCATTAGCTCTAGAAGTTTAAGTCCCCGTTTGGTAGAGTTGTTTAACAATATATTTTTAGTTATTAAACAACATTATATGTATTTTCACATACTTTTTCACTCACACATATTTAAAAAAAATACAAATAATGTTACTAAAATAACGTTACCAAACGGCCCCTAAACATCATTTCTTTTTCGCTGCATCACCATTGCAAGTGTGAAGACACGACTCTTCTAGGCAAAAATTTGAAAGGGAGAAGAAATAAGAATTGACTAATGAGCAAAATATGTTTTTTTGCCCAAGGTTCTCTCTCTCTTTCTTTTTTTTTTTCGTTTTTTTTTTTCCAGACAGCCAACCAAGGCTCTTCCTTATTCCAAAAAAGAAAAAAGAAAAAAAAAATTGTCATCAAGAGACTTCTAATATTAATGAGAAATTTTTATTGATCTAATCTAAAAGAAGATTTACAAAGAGGTAAATACAACTGAACTTTTGAAATAATTAATAGCAGCCCCAATTTAAAATTCTAAGGGAACTTTTCCCAAACACTTGGCATGTCTTATTTTTAAACCCAAGATAAAATACTGTCCTTTTCCAGAACACGCCACTCCATTACAAAACAACCAGCATTCATCATGTAAAATTACAAAATAACAAGACTATCTATGTTTTGATTCTCTGTTATATTGCAGCATATTAGAAACCACATCGTTGGCATTCTTCTGAGGTCTGTTTTTGTCTGTCTGTGCCTCTATGTGTGGAAATCGCATAAAAATTTGAACAACAAAAAAACCTGATGCTACTCTGAAACAATGGGGAATATATTTAGCTTTTGCCCAGTTGTGCGTTCACACCAGTAAAGCGAAGGTGATGCTACAGAATAAAAAAAAATTGATGTTTAAACTTCAAACACTAAGAGGCTGTTTGGTAATATTTTTCTAGTAACGTTATTTGTATTTTTTGAAAATACGTGTGGGGGAAAAAAGTGCAAAAATACATGTAATATTATTTAAAAAACTGAAAATATGTATTTAAATACATGTACCTAACGCTTTTTGGTAATGTTGTGTAAACATGTCGTCGCTAGCTTCATAGGTTTGTGCCATTAGTTTTTGTTTAAAATAAAATGACGAGGCATTGAATTTTAATTACTATCGTTGGATTATGAGTGGATAGGGTTATAAACGAGCCGAGTTTTGTCGGATAGTGCATGTTCAAACTTGGCTCATTAGGAAAAATCAAAAGTTTAAGCTTGGCTTGAGCTTATGACAAGCCTAAGAATAGTTTGGAGCTTGAGCTTGTGGGAAAACCAAAAAGTTTGAGTTTGGCTTAGCTTGACTTGATTAATTAGTTAAGCTAAGGTCGAGCTTGTATCAAGTTCAAACTTGAGCTCAGGTCAAGTTTTTGAGCTTGAGATCTAAAAAAAATTACATTATCAAATACTTAATATTCATTTTATCATGCATCTAGTCATACTTATGATTAGTTATTATTCAAATTAAAATTTTACACAATTAAATTCATTCATTCATCATACTTTGTCTACAGTTTCAGCAATTGTTCAAAATACAATTTTTACATTCACATTAGAATGTGAAGAACTAGAAAATACTTGTTTTTAACTATTATGAATAATAAAATACTAATATATTTCATAACTTTATTTTAGATGATTAATAAGGAAAGATCATATGCGGCCAACTTAATCAATTAATTTATTTTTTGTTCTTGGTTAGTTTAGAGGGAAGGAAAATATTAAGGTAATGGGTAGTGGTCTCATGTTGGCGATTTTATTATTAAGATATGTGTAATGAGTATATTTAGCTAACACATATAAGCTTATAAATGAGTTTATGCTTGAATTATGTTGTCTCAAGCCTAATAGCTCCTGAACTTGTTCATGAGCAATTTTTTTTTTGCTTGAATTCAGCTTATTTATTAAACAAGCCTAAAACTAGGATTCACGCTTGACTTATTTATGAACAAACAAATATAAACAAGCTTTTTATTGAGTTGAGCTCAAGTTGTTCATGATCGGTTTGGTTCATTTATAGCCTTATTAGTGGGTGATGTGGTTGCAATAGTATATATATTACCTCTATTTTTTTTTTGTTGCAATAATACTTGTTGTATTATGTCTTTTTTCTTAAAGTGTGTCCTATTCAAATTTCACTGGAGATAAGCCAGACCTTCTATTTATAATTGACTAATTACAACCTGTCACACTTTTTTTTATTTTTATTTTAAATAAAGTAACCGAAGTTAAAATGAAAAAAAAATTCAAATAAATGACATGTTATATAGTTCATGAGGAACGTAAAAATGGAACACTCAAAATTGGACAAATGATTTTACTCACCAACCATTCGAGTTTTAAGTTTCAAGTCCACCCATCAATTGATATATATTTTTTTGTTTTGGTTATGTGCATCAAACTCAGGACCTAATTTCTGGGGGCACAGATAACGCTGCAACGACTGTGGAATGGGCAATGTCTGAACTTTTAAATCAACCACACCTCATACAAAAGGCGATGGAAGAGCTCGATGGAGTAATTGGAAGAGAGAGGTGGGTGGAAGAGAAAGACATTCCGCAACTTCCATACATTGATGCAATTATGAAAGAGACAATGAGGAAACATCCTGTGGTTGTATTGCTTGCACCACATTTAGCACTTGAAGATTGTGATGTAGCTGGTTACAAAATCTATAAAGGAACTAGAGTCTTCGTAAACGCATGGAGTATTGGGAGAGATCCTTCACTGTGGGATGCACCTGAAGAGTTCTATCCAGATAGGTTCTTGGGGAAGGATATTGATGTGAAGGGACAATATTTTGGACTTTTGCCATTTGGTTCAGGGAGGAGAATGTGCCCTGGCTACAGCCTTGGACTAAAGATGATTAGTTCGAGTTTGGCTAATCTGTTACATGGATTTGAATGGAAATTGCCGGAAAATGTGAAGCCAGGAGATTTGAGCATGGAAGAAGTTTATGGTTTATCTACTCCTAGAAAGTCCCCACTTGTTGCAGTCTTAAAGCCTCGACTCCCACTACATCTATATTAGACTATTAATTTGTAACTTTCAGCATGAACAATCCATCGTATTTTATTTTGAGCCAAAATAAAATCTTGTTCCTGTCTGTGGCATAATCGATTATCAAATCGGTTTCTGATGTGGATATAGCTAATTCAGCATCCAAATGTTATATATATAATCACTTTTTGATCAAATTCCTATTTGGAAACACAATGGATAACGGGCTTTAAGAAAGACATCTAGTTAATTAAAAGGCTCAATAGTGTGACTAGAGATATTGTATATAAAAAAAAAAACCACATATATGACTCAAAGTAAACAAAAATGGCATAATTT
This sequence comes from Castanopsis chinensis, assembly GCA_032878915.1. NCBI lineage: Eukaryota > Viridiplantae > Streptophyta > Magnoliopsida > Fagales > Fagaceae > Castanopsis > Castanopsis chinensis. Next base: position 38,354 of record JAVQMG010000051.1, on the reverse strand, counting down.
CATTTCTCAAAGATTAGTATAGTTCTTTCAATATCCATAACTTCAAAAGATTCAAGTGTGGCATAAAATAAATCTTTTTCTTGGCCAAAGGAAAAAACAATAAGATTACAACAAGAGAAATATGTTATATATGCATGTCCAAAGGAACTCTAAGGTTAGAAATATTAAATAACTCTCCAAATATATTGATTGCCTAGAAATTCATAGGGGATACAATCTCCACATTGTTATCTTCAAGATTTTCTAGTCACTTTTATCCTTCAACAACAAGTTGGGTCTCAGTGGTTACGTGCATGCGCAATAAATATTGAGTATGAAAGCGGTGAATTTCCTTATGCAAGAGTAGTATAATGAAATTAAAACTTAAAAACCTCAAGCTAGGCAATATATATATATATATATATATATTTTTTTCAGCACAACCATAAAAAAGATAAAATAAAGAAAGATAGAAATTTGTGTACACTCCCCCAAACCTAAGCCAAACATTGTCCTGATCAATGTTAAATATGATACTCTCAAATATTTGCCTAGAAAGAAATGAAAGCAAGATATGATATGCAATATGAGAAACAACTATAATGTTAATTAGGTGGACTGGTGGAGAGGAGGAGAAATATCTATCAAGCCGATTGTTATAAATTTTGATTCTTGCCAAATATCAGCTTGAACAAAATAAAAAAAAAAAAAAAAAACTAGACAAGAAAATATATACAAGGACTAGTCTAGAAGCATAAAATAAACAAGGAAAAGATAAAATTTGTTATTATTATTATATATATAATTGTTTATGTTATCAATCCTAACTACAAATAGTAAAAGGAAAAATTCAATTAAGGTCTAATTTATTTTCCTAACCAAGTCCCTGAAAATGGCGCCAAAATTTGTACAGAACTATAGTTTGGCAAGTGCGAGTTTGAACCTACAAGGACTTGTTTGAACGAAAGAAAATTAATCAAATCTTAACCAACTAAATTCTAATCTATTTTAATAAAAATTGGTTGTTTTGAAATTGAATAAAATATACAATCAGTTAATCTAAGCAAAGATATAATATATCATGGAAGATATTCTCATTAAAATCTCTAGTTTTAAATTAAAAGTTTACTCTTCTTCACTTCCTAAATGTAAAATCAAATCATCAATTAAATTCATTAACAAAGAAATCACAAGAGATAACCAATTTTAAAATCAAGAAATAATAAACTAAACATTCAATCTATTAAGATAAATCCTAAATCATGAGAAAAACATGATTGAACTCATATGGAGAATCATATCTTAGTCAATTAATATAAAGCACAAAGGATTAAATCATTAAAGAACAACCATTATGAGAAAATCAAATCTCATAAATAAATAAATACCAATAATCTTTAACAAAGTTTTATCATTAACCTTAATTGAAAATTTAGTTACTCATGGTATTTGAAATAAAACACAAAAATAAAACACAAAAATAAAGCACTAACCTAAACCTTTATATATGAGAAAAGTTGTCTGACACTATGACGTAGTCCTGGTTAAACTAGGGGTTTTTATGTTTGCAAGCCAAATGTTCAGCAAGTTAAACTTGGGTTTTCTTATGGTAAAGTCTTTTATAGTCGAATAATAGATTTGAGATTCGATTCACACCAATACCAAAAATTAATTGGTGTTTTGATTTGATGATAAAGAGCAATAATTAAGAGCGGACACCATAGATTGAAATTAAAAAAAAAAAAAAAAAATTTGGGTCTCACTTTTTATTCTTTAAGTTTCTTCTTGCAGTTCACACGCCTGGGCTGGACTTACTTCTTATTCTTTTTCTTCGTGTGTGTTTTTTTTATTTTCTTTTAAATTTAAAAAAAAAATTCTTTTCATGGCGGGCTCTTAAGTTGGCTTGACAATTCGCCTAGTCCACCTAGCATTCAACTTGTGAATTGTTCAACATGTCCTCGATAGTCTTTATCATCTAATATAAAACAAAGATAATTTATAATTTGTCATAAAATAGCATAAAAGTAAAGCTAATTATGCAAATATGAGAATACTTTATTCAATGGTAGTTTTAGGAATTTTTTTCAAGGAGTTCCTTAAGAAGTATAAATTATACCTAATAAAAAAGATTGATCCTGAGCTTTTTTCCTGAGGTTTATTGGGCATTTGGACTTGCTATGTTATAATTATTTATTTATTTATTTTTTCAGATTTTAGTTCAAAAAATGTTTTTGGGCATCTTTTTGCTTGAAAGCTCCAATATATTGTTATGTAGAACAAATTATAGAACAAAGTTTAATTTTATTGGTATAAAAAAAACTGAGGGTGTGTTCTCAATTTTTTTTTTTAAGGGTAGACAAATAAAATTTTAAATTATTTCATATATATATATATATATATATATATATAAATTTCAGGTTAGGGTGGTCTTGTGACCACCCTGGCCTTCAAGTGCCGCCGCCCTTGACTTTATTTAATATATTTCATGCACATCAAACACCCTAGTTTTTAAAACCGTGGTTACATTCCGTGACATATAATTAGTTGCACAGTTGACTTAAAGGATGGATGCCTACAAAAGAAAAGAATATTGACGCTCTGAATTAAGCTTAAGTGAAAGATCAAACTCTCTTTGCAAAGGAAAAGAGAAATGTTTTTTGGAGGATTTTCTTATGCATACCTTGTTCCTCTACTCCTATCCCTTTTAAGTTTTTTTTTTTTTTTTTGGCATGTAAGTGATAAATAATCGTTTTCTTGAATTTTGTTACCATGATAAATGGCACATTAGAGCAGTCATATTAGCCTCAATGCATTTTTAGTCTAAATATCCTACTTTTGTTACTTTAGGGGTATGTTTGGTAGATTATAATAAGTACTATAATGTAATAGTTATTCCTAGGGTTTAGTTATTTAGTAATTTGGATATATTTTTATTACAAGAAATAATTATTCCTTATAAATAGCTATTCTTTAAAATGAGGAATGATTATTCCTCTCTGAAAAGGCTATAATGGCTATTTTATAGTAGGTGTATAGATTTCTAAAATTAATATATTTTCAAATAAAAAAACTTTCTATACAGATATAGCAATTATGAAAATAAAAAAAAAATCATAAAAAATTAACTAATCTCTCTTTCAAAGTTAGAAAATATTATTTTTTAATAAATATAATTATATGATTGAAATATTTCCTAAAATATATCTTAAGTTTTATTCTAATGTTACAACTTAAACAATTTGATTTAAAATGGTTCTTACATTGTCTTTAGGGTTCTATCCTTGTGTTGTCACCAAATAAATGAATAGTAATAAGTATTATATTACAGCATATTGTATTTTTTGTAATACCTTGGTTTTGGTTTTGGCTCTTGTTCAAGAAAAATCAAACGAAAGAATAGCTCTGGAATTGGACAAGTGTTTTATTTTATGTATGACTTGAGTTCTATGGATTTGAGGCCCATTGTCTTTTGGGCCCATGGATAATGTTTTTTTTTTTTTTGTATAGCTAAATTGCATATTGCACCCAGTAAATTTAATTGAAATCCATTTCAAGCCTTTATCTTTATTTTTGTTCAATTAGGTCTTCTAAGTTTTAGATCTATTCAATTCTGGTCTTTCATCTAATTTTGTTAAAAATTGTCATTAAGCATGCAATTAACAAATAAAAAAAAATGCTAAAATACAAATTGCATCATCTAAATTTAGTTGAAATTTATTTCAGTTATCTAACTTAACTTTTATTCAATTGAGTTCTTTAAGTTTCAAATTTATTTAATTTAAGCCTTATGCCCAATTTTGTTAAAAAATTTCCCTTAAAAAATTATTTTCACATGAAAAGAATTTTAAAATTTTTTTATAGATTTTTTGATGCAAGAATTTGTTTTCAAAACATCTTTTTTTTCATTAGTTAATTGAATACTTAATGATAATTTTTTTAATGAAAGTGGACAAAAGGTCTGAATTGAATAACTTTGAAACTTAAAGGACTTAATTGAACAAAAGTAAAGTTAAAAGACAGAAATGAATTTCAAACAAATTTAGTGGGTGTGCTTTACATTTTAGCCTAAAAAAAATTATAAAAAAAGTTCTCACATAAAAAATCTATTAAATATTTTATTAATTTTATAGAGTTTTTTCATATGAGAACAATTTTTCCAATGACAATTTTTTAACAAAATTAGAAGGAAGACCTAAATTGAATAAATTTAAAACTTTGATGATTCAATTGAACAAAAATAAAGTCAAATGACTGATATGAATTTCAATTAAACTTAGAGGGCGTAATTTGCATTTTAATTTTTTCTTTTCTTTAGTTTCTACTTTTTTTGGGGGGGGGGGGGGTAAAATTATTTTAGTTTCTCCTTAAACAAGTTATACATGGTCATCTCCCTTTTGTTTAGTTGTTATACATTTAAAATTGTGTATTGTGTCCTATCATTCAAAATTTTATACAATAAAAAATAGAATGGTAATTGATTTTAAATAACATAGTACTACATTTATCTTCACAATTAGTAATTATTAACTTTTTATTTTCAATAACATAGTACTATATATAAATATGAATGCAAACCCCACATATTCCAAACTTTTTTTCTTTCCTCATGTAGGAGCTCCCTCACACGTTCTATACAAGGTTCTATCTCCTCTAGGTTGCCTTAGAGGCTAGCAGTTTCTTCTTTTAAGTAATTTTCTTGTGTTTATACTCTGCCTTATGGCTGACGATGTTGCTCACATGTTAGGGAATATGCATGTAATGGTGGAGGAAGAGGAGGATATTGTTATTCCTAACGACAGTAGGGTTTCCAATATTAAGGGTTGTAATCTTAGTCTAATAGGTAAGTTTCTCATGTGTAAACTTTTTAATCGCCAGACTGTTCAAAATACTCTTGGAAAGGTATAGGGTCTAGGTGAGGATCTTTATATCCTTGAAGTTCGTTTGAATTTGTTCCAGTTCAAATTCCCCCCTGAATTCAAATTCCCCTTGGTTGCTTCAGATGGGTCTTGAGCTTCGGCTACTTTCAAGTACGAGCTACTCACAATGTTTTGCCACTATTGTGGGCTGTTAGGACATGATTTACGTCATTATGCTTCATACTTTGAGAGGAAGAAAAGTGAGGAGGTGGGGGAATTTCAATATGGTAACTGGCTTCGGGCTAACTCAGGACGTTCCTGGTCTCCACCTTGACGTGATACTCCGAGGTATAAGAAGGACAAGCATGAGGATGGATATAAGGATGGGCCACTTTGTACTGATTGAATCTAGGTTGTGCCATAGGTGGCAAATGTTAGAAAGGTTGGTGTTTGGGATGATGCTATTGTGAAAACCCTAGCGAAGGTCAACATTCTGAATAAGGAAGGTCTCTTATTATCGCAGATTTGATGCCTAAATTTCAAGAAATTAGTTCCCCAAATCTTGGGTTCCATGGAATCCAACATGATGGCTCAACGGGTTCCACAAAGCTAGTAAAGGATTCTTTTTCCAGACTTGATACTATGGATCACGGGTCGTGTGCTGCTGCGGAAGTTTTCTTAAGCCCACAAACTTCTCAGGAGTTGGACCATGTTAAGCCTTTTGCTAAGTCTAAGAGTGGTTGGATAAGGTTTGTTTGTACGTAGGGGGTGTTTGCAGTGCGGTACGGTTTTAGGCCACTTTTAGCACCACACTTTATAGTGTTGTTTAGCTAAAATTATAATCGAACTGCATCTCATTTTTGCGGTCACATGTACAGTGCAATGTATAAGACGTGGTTTGAATGGTTTGAAACTAGTATATCTTTCAAATTTTGGGTTTTCCATGCCCAGACTAAAACTAATTTTTCCCTTTGTTTTGAGCCAAGTTTTAAACTATTGAGTTAATTTTCCTTTATTTCAGGTTGGCTTTCCTAGTCAACACTTGTTAGGGTTATTAAACTTTATTGTTGTTGTTGAAAACTAGGGTTATTAAACAATTAATAATATATAATATTAATTAAATACATATATTAATATATAGAGAGGGTGCAGTGCGGTGCGATTTTCTTATTATAAAACCACAAATTGCACTATATCATGCGGTGCATTGTTACTTGTGGAACAATGCGATTATGCCATTTTGCAGGTAATTTTTGCGGTTTGGTGAACACCCCTATTCGTATGGATTTTGGGCTTTCCAATCATGAGGCCTACTTAAACAATGAAGAGTTAGGATAACGTTCTTTTGTTAACCAAGAGTTGGATGTTTGTAAAGGTCTAGTGGAGGGCCCTTCTAATAAACATAGTAAGTGTTCTATTGATTGGTCTTTGCCTAATAATGGATTGGCGAGGGAGGTGGACCACCTTTGTTGGAAACAATGAGGCTCCTAAGTTAGAACTGCCAAGGACTTGGGAACCCTTGGATAGTTCGTGGCCTTCACAAGATGCTGACAAAACAAGCTCTTATGGTGTGTCTTCTTATAAATAATAGAATGCATAAAGAGGATTTCAAGAAATTGTGTAAGGATATTGAAATGCCCCACCAGTACATTGTTAAAAAAGAGGCTTGGGTGGTGGTTAAGCTCTTCTTTGGAAGGAAGGAGTGGATGTTTGTGTTATTAATCACATGGACAACCATATCTTAGTGAAGATAGTTGAGGATGATGGTTCTACCTGGTTCCTTATAGGTTTTTATGGTTGGCCTAAGGTGTCTTAGAAAACTAAATCTTGGGCATTGCTAAACCATATCAAGTCTTTTGTTGATGGTCCATGGGTTTGTATTGGGGATTTTAATGCTATACTTTGTTCTACTTAAAAGCTTAGTGTTAGATCGGCTAATTCTCAATAGATGGAGGATTTTCACCATGCTTTGGAACAGTTTGAATTAATTGATTTGGGTTATAAAGGCAACACTTACACTTGAAATAACAGAAAGTTGGAGGAAGCTAACACTAGACAGAGGTTGGCTAGGGCTGTTGGCAATGAATTATGGAAAGCTAAGTTCCCATCATGTATTGTTACTCATCTACCCACTCATGCTAACACTAGACAAAGGTTTGATTTCTCGTCATTGGGATAGGAGGGATTGGATATAGGTCGAAATGAAATGAGGTGTCCACATAACCACTGTTTCAAAGTTAGTTTGGCTTCCACTTTTGTTGAGGTTGATGCAGGGCATTTTAAGGGTAATTTGTTAAATTTTGGCTAAACTACAGATGCTCTTACACTAGAGATAACCATTTGTGTTGATCTTAGGATATTAGATATTGGCTCACATCTTTATTGATTCTTTATCTAAAGATTATGGTTTTTTATTTTTGGTTGATAATTACAATCAGTCAAGGGAAATTTGAACTCTAGACATTGTCATTAGAATCACTAGAAGATACCAATTGAAATAATTAATTGTGGGTACTAATTGACAGGAAATTTGCTTGACTAAATAATTTAGCTGAGTAGGTGATTGTGTTTGGTTGGGTACATGCCATATTTGTTATGTTGAGTAAATGCCATTTAAAAAAAAAAAAATTAGAATCACAACTAATCCCATACTTATTTGATGTGGCTGTCAGTGAGTGATGGAAAAAAGTGGTTGATCTATATGAAAGTAACAAGCAGTCAGTCATAATTTGCCATATAAACTAGTTGTGGATTTTTTTTTTCTAATAGGTGATAATTGTGGAATTGTGGACCTAGAATTTAACTCAACCATGTACCGAGCTAAGCAAGCAATTATTATATTAAGTGTCCATTTAGAATAGCTTATTTAGCTGAAATATAAAGCTTTTTGCTAAAAGTGTAAAAATAAATGTTAAAAAATAAATTAAATAGTATAATAGGACCCATAAATAGTATTAAAAAAATATAATAACACCCATAAATAGTAAAAAAATAACTTGAAAGTAAAGATAAGCTCAACTCATCCCAAATCCGCACACTGATTGAGCTGAGTAGGTGATACGTCCTTTTCTACTGAACAAACATCCAAAGTGCGTGCTATTAGATTGAGATGTCACCACTTCTTTTTATGTACATACAACGGCAGAGAGTCAAGGACCAAAACATACTACAGCTAGTTGAACTTTTTTTATTAACGTTGTCTTGTAAATATGTGAATGGAGCTTCATTTTGTTTATTAATATAATTGGCAGAAACGGTTGTCTTTGTAACAATTCCACGGGATTAATGATAAATTACTCCCATTGGCAGAGTTACTTCTCCTTTGAGCGATTTCCGTCCAATGTTGTACAGTCCCTTTAATTGGCCACCAATTATTTGGTATCATGTTCGATTTGAAGACATTAATTATTTTTATATATAATTTGTTACTATTGGCAATTTTTTTTTTGAGAATCTACTATTGGCAATTTGGCAACTATTTTTGTTACCATTTTCATAAGTCTAGGTTTGACAGACAGATGTGACTTCCAATTAACTCAATTTTAGTAAAGTCATTGATGGTTGAATAAGAGATTTAGAATTTAATTCTTGTCTACATAAAAAACAAATTAGTATCTTAGTTTGATGATAAAGAGCTATTATTAAGAGCAGATATCATATGTTGAAACTCTTTCTAAAAAAATGTTTGATAGACTAGCCCCCCTACCAAAAAAAAAATGTTGGGTAGGCAAATAGATAAGGCAAAAAACGTGATTTATTTCCCAAATGTATATTCAATTGGTCGTTGAACTTTAAAGAAACGAATATCTCCTCTCGTTTGGTTGCACGAAGAGGAGAAAAGAAAAATTTATAACCATTATATATATATATATATATATATGCATATGTTTATTTATTTTTATGCATTTGAACCATTATCCACATTTACTAGTATACCCTTTGGTTAAGATATCAATAAAGTATTATATAACAAACAACTCCTATATTTAAAAAAATACCAAAAAAAAAAAAAAATGTAGAAATCACAGTAAGTTCTAATCAAAGTGTCACATAAAAATTATACTTATAAAATATAAAAACAAAATTATATGAAAAATCCATAGCTTTATTAAATATAAATACCACAACTTCAAATCAATGTACTACGTATTTATTAGTCTTTTGTTGTTTTGAAATTTTACAAGCATAAAGGTTAGAGAATTATAAAGATGAAGTAATTTGCGATAAATTTGTTAAAATTCACATATTCTTATTATAAGAAATATCTAAAGATAATTTGTTAAATGCCAACCAACTTCAATAATGATCTTGCTGCAGAAACTTTCCTTCTGCCCATATCAATTCTCTTATCTTGTCCTATCAAGCAAAGAAGTCTCTTCACTCTCATGCTTGGTCCTTTCTTGAATTTGTCCACTTCTAAGCATATATACTGTACAACGAAAATTGGGACTTTGGAAAAATTTTGTCAATCCTTTGATTGCCTTTACCAAACAATTTATAGTCTCTCTCTCTCTCTCTCTCTCTCTCTCTCTCTCTCTCTCTCCCTCTCAATAGTTTTCCTACCAAACATACCATTGAAGTTGTGGCGAATTCCAACCAATCGTTCATGCATGGACATGCATATGCTTTGAGATACGTGGTCGTCACGTAATGACCTGACATGACATGGTATACGTACATGTTCAAGTGCAACGATGACGAATGAAGTTTGGCATATTCTCGTAAGATTAATTTACAACTACTTTCTAATTATTAGCATTCGTAAGCCCAAATGATGGATTATATCGAGAAGAAAAACCAAGTGAATTGATAAAATTATTCGTCGCAAGCAGCCAAGTTCAATTTGTGAAAACATTTAATGACTGAAATGTTTATGGTGCTACAAATAGAATTATGAAGTGGTTAATTGCAGTGCAACAATGAGAAATACATGCACTCTTAATCAACGGGAATATGGCCAGAATCATGAGAGTAACTGTTTCACTTCGACGCACGGTATTGCCTCTATTTAGATATTTATTGCATGTGTAAGGTTGAAAATGAATCATAAATAGCTGAGGTTTGGCTTTTGGCTCAAAAAACAGTTCATTCATATTTGTTTATTTACAAACAAGTCAAGTTTGAGTATTAGTTTTGGACTTGTTTAATAATATATATATATATATATATATATATTTGTTCATTAATAAATTTGTAAACAATAGGGCTCAATAAAAAATAAATTAACCGAGCTTAGGCTCATTTAAGGGTTGGTAAAAAGATTGATATGAACTTAATAAATAAACCAATATCTTGGTAAGCCTTTAATTAATTGGAAGTTGGGTTCACTTGTCCAAATTAAGAGTTCATCTGAAAACAACTTATTTAGTTGAAACTGAAATTTTTTTTTGCTAAAAATACTATAGATAAAACTAAAATGTAGCTGGAATAGTATAGTAGAACCTATGAATAGTACTAAAAAGTATAATAAAATTCATGAATAGTAAAAAAAATAAGCTAAATAGTAAAATTGTCATGCTAATGTTTGCCCTTAGAATAATGGTTTACAATTCATTTTAGAAAAATTTTGACACCACTTTCATGGGAAATGGAAAAAGTTATCAAAACATTAATTGATTTTTTTTCTTATAAAAACTTTTTTTAAATGGATTATTAATCATTGCTCTAAAGATATCCATTAGCATTTTTCATAGTAAAAAAAGCTGGTTTTTTAAGCCAATGCCAAACTCAACATAAATGAGGTTGATAATGTACTTAATATAGACTTGATAATATACTTGCGTTGGACTTGGATAATAGTCTGATATTGAATCTAAGCTCGGCCTAACTAATGAATTATATTGAGTCAAACCAAGTTCAAACTTTTGGATGAGTTTGAGTTTGAATATTGTTTGTAAGCTTGGTTTGAATTCAATTCGAGTTTGAACTTTTTATTTTAGTTATTGAGTATTGACCCGAACTAAAAAACTCAATACTTGAATAAAATTTAGTCTGTTTACAACCCTGTTATTGAGACTATTAACTTGATCCTCATATGTCACCAAGAGACTTAGAAGTTAGAGCATTCATAGTAGAATTGCCAAATGCTAAAAGTAGTCCAAAATATATATATATTTATATATATATACACACACACACGCAAGGCTTTTGTGAATGCTCTTACTTTTTTACTTATTCATTTTAAGTAATTGGTAATTAGAAAGTGAATGCACTTACTTAAAAGGTACTATATCTTTTACCTGTGAGATCCAACGTATATGTTAGGTACAAGATATAATTTTTCCTTGCTTGCTTAAAATAAGACATTTATTTGTGCTCTTTTTCTTGGAATTGACACACTGGTTTTGCATGAATATTAATTAATTCCACCCCCGCCGCCCCGGTTTAACGTTATATTTTAATATTTCTATAGTGTAGATTAATTGCATCTTCCCAAGCAAATTTGTTTATTTTAATGTCTCTATAGTGTAGATTAATTGCATCTTCTCAAGTAAATTTACTTTCAGATATACATCTCCGGTTGACATACCAAGAACAAGGTGTAATATCAGGTAACTCCATTGCACAATGTTCCAAGTTATCGAAAATAGCATTACTCTAAAGCATCCCATCTTAACAAACCATTTTTAGTTTATCTAAACATTTTATAATCATTAGTTAGTTTATCCTATGCCCATAGGATAGACATCACTAGTGCACTCTTTTATTTATAACTAGTTGCTAGCCCGTATGATGCACGAGAATAGTTATTGGATGAGTTTTAACTTTTAAGGAGGGAAAAAAAACATTGTTGTTTTATTATTAGTTGTTTATAGAAAGAAATAAGAAACATAATATTGTGTCTCTAGTTTAATTTGTGTTATATATACAGGTATATATAAGATATGTTGTAATATATATACCAAAGGTACCTATTGCAATGTCATAACCCTTCATATTAAATATATATTAAAGATGCTTACTGATCGAAAATGTGCATATTGAATGAAAATGTGTCTATTGATAGAAAATGTGTCTATTGAATGAAAATGTGCCTTTGATCGAAAAGATGCATATTGAATGAAAATGTGTCTGTTGAAGGGTCATAATCCTTCAGGTATAAATAGTGATTCATATTAATTTGGTAACTCTTTCTCAACTTCATCTTTTTCATCTTTCTTAGAAACACAAGAAACTTGTGGGTCTTCTCTAAAATTGTTATTTGTAAGTTGGTTTCTTTTTCCCCCTATTAAATAGTGACAGTGGTCTAGGAATCATGCCACACCAATGGTAGCAACAATAATATTAAATGATTTCTTTACATGCCTAACGAAATCTATCTTTCTAAGATTTCTTATTCTCTTCCCTATGCCTTATTGATGCTTTCTTCTTAATGACATTTTTTTTTTTTTTAATATATACATTTTAGTCATGTGGCGCAATAAAGAATGGTCAATAAAAAGTCACACGTTTCGCTTTTATTTTATTATATAGATGTGGTAGCCAGAAGGAGATGACTTCACCATTCACAAAATCTCCTCTTGGTATAAAACAAATTTCCTGCAACATACATATACGGTATATTGATATATCTAACTTCTCAATTTATAATATTTGGGTCTTACATTTATGTAGGGTTGTCCACGGATCGGGTTGGATTGGGTTTAGGCTTAACCCGCATTCGACCCAACCTAATCGAGTGGAGAAACCCTCAACCTGTTGCCAACCTAGAGGATGATCGGATTAGGCAGTTTGGTCAGGGTTGAAGATCTAGAAAATGATGGGCATTTGACATGAAAACAATGAAAAATGGCCAAAATCCGGTGAGATCTCGCCATCTCAACCATGTTTTGCAAGATCTCAACTAGATCAGGCCAATTTCATCTAGAATTTGAGCCTAAGAAAATTAAATTTGACCCCTCAAAAAATTCTTTGGTCTCTAAAACCAAAAAAATAGGCCAAATAACAACAAACAATAGTCCAAAACATCAACAAGAATACTTAGACGACACCAAAACACTTAACAAGAAACTCATATTTTAGCCTTTTGAACACAAAAAATGAATGGAAAAAAAACCCCTTTTAATCAAAGTTTCACGTTCAAAATACAATCCTTATAATAGGAGAGAGAGAGAGAGAGAGAGAGAGAGTGTTGGTAGCTTCACTCATCAAATTCAAACTTGTCTCTTCAAGTTGAGAACTAACATACAGACCCACGTTAAGGAAAACAAGTTGAAAGCATAGTGTAGAAGCTTTGAATGAGTTGGGTATGCTATGGGTAGGTAGAGAAAGAAAGAGGCTGATAGGGTATCTATTTGAGAATTGCTTTTTTTGATAGCTTATTTGCATAATGTGAAAGAAAAGGCTAAAAGTTAGCTTATTTTTAAAAAATTAAAAGTTAGATTATTTGAAATAAAGTTGTGATAAAAAGTAGTATGAGGCATGCAAACAATATATAAAATAAGCAAAAATCTAGCTTATAATCATTCTCCAAATACACACAAAAGCTAAAACTTAGCTTATTTTCAAAAAATTAAAAGTTAAAGTATTCAAACTAAAGTTAAGACAAAAAGTAGTGTGAGACTCATAAGAAGTACATAAATTAAGTAAAAGACTATTTTATAATCATTTCTCAAACACACACTTAGGAGTCGTTTGGTTGGAGTGAAAACTGGAGGAATAGAAAATGATGAGAGAAAATTGGGAGAGTGTGTGTTTGGTTAGGAGTGGAAATGGGGGAACAAAATGGTGGGGTTTGGCAGTTTAATCCTCGGGCCCACCAAAACTCAATATTTCCAAATCAGAGAGAAAACTTAAGTGAAAATGAGGGCTGTGTTTTGGATGAAATTGCCCACCCCAAAGCTTAGATTTTTTAAAGCATTTTTGTATTTTTCTTCTTTGCTTCTTTATTTATTTTTTGGTCTTTTAGTATGTTATCATAATGATTTTCATTTTTATTTGTTTATTTGTTTATTTTTTTCTTGTGCTTATCCTTTCTTTCATTTTTTTAATTGCATTTTCTTTTGTGCTTATCCTCTCTTTGGTTTTTCTTTTCTTTTCTTTTGTGCTTATCCTTTCTTTTCTCAACAATTTAGGCTTTTTTTTTTTGGTTACAAAAGTTTTGGGTCTAGAACTTGTCCTTTCTTTAAAAAAAAAAAAAAAAAAAAATTGAAGAACCATTCATACATAATTTAGTTTTTGTTTTGTTTTATTTAATAGGGACATGATAGTAAATTTATACAAATTATATTGTCTATCTTATATTTCTTCTCAATCAAATGGAAATTTTTTCATCATTTTATTTTTCCATTCCCCAACCAAATACCATGAGAAAACCTGCATTTTTCATCCTCACTTTTCTACAATTCCAACCAAACCTACTAATAAGTTGGTTTCTATGTAGAAATTGGAATAAGAGATTGAAACTGTGAGAGTAAGGGCCTATTTAGTTGAGGGTGAAACAAGGAAGATAAAAAATAGGGAAAAGAAAACTGATTTTATGTGTGTTTTGTTGGAGAGAATGAGAGTATGGAAAATTGCTAGGGGCAAGTGAATTCTCCCTTGGCCCACCAAAATTCTATTTCCCCAAATTGGGAAGAAAATAAAGGGGAAATAAATAGTTTTAGTTAATGATTGAACTAACTCTCCTCCTTTCACAAGCTTGTTGGTTGCTTTTTATTTTTTTATTTTTTATTATTATTATTTTTTTCTTGGGCGTGAGTTGTAGTGCTTTTTTTTTGTTGCTTTCCCCCCCCCCCTTTTCTAAGCGTAAGTTGTGGGGGCTACACCCACACATTTTTTTTGGGTCTAACTTGACGTGAATTTTAGTTTTTTTGCGGGCGTGATTTTTAGTTTTTAATAAATTTAGGTGATTGTCTTTTTTTTTTTTTCTTTGGTTGTTTTTACTTTGTTGTTTTAATTGTGCATCATTTTTTTTTTTAACTAGGGTATATAAGTATTCAAACTCATTTTATCCATTCCTCTACTTTTTCACCTCCAACTAAACAGAAATAAAGAAAACTAAAATTTCTTATATTCTCTAACTTTTCTATTCCTTTCTTATTTTCTATTCTCTCATTTTTTTACCTCTTTGGCCAAATGGAGCCTAAAAGGGGAGCAAGTGAATTTGATTAAGCAGAAAGGTTATTAGCTTACAGCTGTGAATTATTAAATCATGAGAAAAACGTGTTTTACCCCTTCTTTATTTTATTTTATTTTTTATATTTTCTGAATACAGGCGTGTTTTACCTCCACCTTGTGCATCGTGAAACCTTACTATTTTGCTCTCTCTACTCTATGGAAATATGATCACGTGTTCTAATTAAGTACTAAAGGGATCATTATTAGCCATACATGCATATTGTATTCTAATATCATCTTAAGAAATAACAATGGTTCAACCTTTAACCTAAAGAAGCCAAGATGAGATTCCATTTAATTAAGCAGTAGCTTTTTTTTTGTTTGAAAGCTTCTTTTATTTTATAATTATTTTAACTTCTTCGCATTTTTCCAACGTGTTCATTTTAATAATATGTGATTGGTACATAATGTTCTCTATCTGACTACTCCATGTGCACTTGTGCAGCTCGTGTTTATGATGCAGTACAGCTATGAAACTCTTCATAACTATCCTTAGATTTAAACCTATATAAAACCCCCAAACCAACCTGAACTCTCTCACCACTGCAACCACCAATATCCTCAGCAATGGAGCTCACTTCTTGGGCTGCTGTTTTAGCCATGGCATGGCTAGCTGCTTTGCTCTTTTTCTTAAAAAATAACCCCCTTCGATTCCACAAGCTAAAACTTCCACCAGGACCCAAACCTTGGCCTATCATAGGCAATCTAAACGCTATTGGTCCTCTCCCTCACCAATCCTTTCATAAACTGTCTCAAAAATACGGACCCATTATGCAACTTAAGTTCGGGTCAGTCCCAGTAGTGGTTGCTTCATCTGCCGAAATGGCAAAGCAATTCCTAAAAACACATGATCACATCTTTGCCTGTAGACCCCAAACTGCCGCTGGAAAATACACCACTTATAACTTCACCAATATCTCATGGGCACCTTATGGGCCATATTTGCGCCAAGGGCGTAAGATATATCTCTCTGAGCTATTTAGCTCGAAACAACTAGAGTCCTTTGAGTATATTCGTGTCGAAGAAAGGCGTGCTCTTCTCTCACGCTTATGTGCCTTATCTGGGAAGCCGATTAGGCTGAAAGAGCATCTCTCGCACCTTACATTAAGCGTCATAAGCAGAATTGTATTGGGCAAGAAGTACTTCAGTGAGTCTGAATATGAGTCTTCAATAGTGACACTCAAAGAATTTCAAGATATGTTAGACGAATTGTTCTTGCTAAATGGGGTGTTGAACATTGGGGACTGGATACCAGGGCTCGATTTCTTAGACTTGCAGGGATACGTGAAGCGAATGAAGGCTATCACCAAAAAATTTGATCGATTCCATGACCATGTTATTGGTGAACATAAGGCAAAGAGAGAAAGCGTGAAAGATTTTGTGCCAAAGGATATGGTGGATTTATTATTGCAGCTTGCCGATGATCCTAATATTGATGTTAAGCTCACTTATGACAATATCAAAGCGCTCACTCAGGTATGCCTTATTAAACTTTCTAATTTTATTTTATTTTTTTCTTTTTTAACCTTTATTTTTTTTTTTGTAATTAGCAGATGAAGAATAATTGTATTTTTGGTGCCTTCTATTTTTTTAACCGAGAATGCATGCAGATATAATCCTTCTTGATCAAATTTGTTTGCAGCAGCGGAACTACAATTAAGGGTGCCCAAAATTTTAAAAAATGTCATTTGTAGTTACGAAAAATAGTCTTTTCTTAAAAAAAAAAAAAAAAATTGTGCTCTCCAAAAAATACAGCGAGCATAAAAATTTTGGAATTAAGGTTTTTTTGTCAGAATTCATCTTCAATAAAAAGATATTAAATAAGGTTATAGACAATCCATTCAATATCTTTTTAGTAGGTCAGTTTCAAGTTAACTATTCTTTTTCTTATATTTTCTTATATTTTTATAATTTTTTTCACACAATTTCAAATATTTATACCCATTTTTATCTTTCGGAATCGAGTGTGTTAATGAGCTCGAGTCTAATTTTTCCAGGTATATACATATTACGTATATTTATGGCAAATCAACCTAACCGGAATAAAATGCTGTTTCAGTTTACAACATTTTTCCAAAAAAAAAAACTTATAAATAGATGCACTGATGAATTTGATTGGTGCTACATTAACAAAATAATAAAAATATTTTTTGTATTGTATTTAAAAATTTACTCATCAATTTATAAGACAGGTTCTAAAATTTGTGGGATAGGCTAAAAGATATCGACCTTAATTATAAATGGTTGGAATTATAAGTTTCAAAAAAGAAGAAGGCCCGCCCTTTCCCCCATAAGTGATAAATATATAGTGGATGACAATTTTTGTTTTTGTTCATTAATGTCAGGATCTTGTAGCAGGAGGTACAGATACCTCTGCAACTACTGTGGAATGGGCTATGTCTGAACTCATGAAGCAACCACATCTCATCGAAAAGGCAACGGAAGAACTGGATAGGATTATTGGAAGAGACAGATGGGTAGAAGAGAGAGACATCCCACAACTTCCTTATATTGATGCAATTATGAAAGAAACAATGAGAAAACACCCTGTTGCCGTATTGCTTGCACCACATTTGGCTCTTCAAGATTGCAATGTAGCTGGTTACGACATTCGCAAAGGAACAACAATATTCATAAACACTTGGAGTATAGGAAGAGATCCATCAATATGGGATGCACCAGAAGAGTTCCGCCCAGAGAGGTTTTTGGGTAAGGCTATTGATGTGAAGGGACAAAATTTTGAGCTGTTGCCATTTGGTTCAGGGAGGAGGATGTGCCCTGGGTATAGCCTTGGACTAAAGATGATTAGCTCCAGCTTGGCTAATATGTTGCATGGGTTTGAGTGGAAATTGCCTGAAACTATGAAGCCAGAAGATTTGAGCATGGAGGAAATTTATGGCTTGGCTACGCCTAGAAAGTTTCCACTTGTTGCAGTCATGAAGCCACGACTCCCGCTTCATCTTTATTAGTTATGACAAAATCGATCTCGTATGTTGTATTTTCTTATATTTTGCACCAGTTTCCTATTATGTGTATCCTTATTGCTGTACTTGGCTGTGTTGTAACCAATAATCATGCACCATGACTCTGCCTCAATTGAAAATAAAACTGCAACTTCGTTGCACAAATGATTTCTACTAATACTTTTTTGTCTTGCATAATTTTAGGCGCACTTGATAGTTTAAAAAAGTCATGGTGGTCTGTTCTACATCAACTTGGCCCCAAAATCATCAACGAATGCCATATTAGCTAGAATGGTGGTTCACAAGCAAGAATTTTTATTGAAATACATTTGTTAAATATTAGTTGACAGAGTTTTCAGTTCAAAAATACTTCATTGAAACTTTTCAACAATTTTGAATTAAAAAAAAAAAGTTTAGAAAAAGTAGTTATGTGATTAAAAAACCTACTTACTATAACCAAATTACCCCAACAAGTGTTGCAGCCAAACTTCGCTTTGCTAGCTTATCTACCCCAAACCTCCCATTCGATAAGGGAGAAGAGATTAAAGGTATTCACTTTCTTTGGCATCCAATTGCAAAATAAGTAGATACTAATGCAAGATAGATAGACAAGGACGAGGTTTTTTTTTTGAGGAAAAAAATAAGAACAAAACAACGGGATAAGACATAGGAATCAACACCTTGTTTGACTTTTGTTATTCTCTATTTGCAACCTTTCAGCTTGGTAAAATTAATTAGCTTTTTAGGTTTAAATATATATGAAATATAATTAGATGATATATATGACTTTTATTAGATTTTTATTTTTGAGAGAAATGACTTTTATTAGATTGGTAAATTATGGAAAACCTAGCTATATTTGGTTCTTAAAAAAAAAAAAAAAATTGCAAATACTTCAAAAAGATGTTCTGTGTACTACAACTATTATAAGTTTTACTCATAAGATTTACAAATTGATGTATCAATTTTTAAACATTAAAAAAAAAAATTCATTTTCTATTTTATTGATGTGGCACAAATCATACTAATTGTCGCATTAATTTGTAAATATTTTGTAGTTGCCTTGTTATTATTTATTTATTTATTTATTTATTTTGTCACTCATCATGTTCATTAACACTAGGAAGTCTTATTGGAAAACATTCTATCACTAGACATTCCTAAACCAACCAACTAGCAACCCCAAACTTCAGGCAACTCATATCTTGATCCCCACGTGTCCTTCTACAAGCCCCTTGGATCATAAAATGAACCCAAAAACGGCATGGCGTAGACTCTAATCTCACAATTGTGTCCATGGAAAAACAATTGGGCTCTTAACGTGGTGTTTGGCGTTGCTCTAGACAATTGACCCAAATTAAGACTTGGCCGCCCTGGGTGTTGCTCTCTTAGTCACAAAGGTAACCGTATACCTTCGTTTCTCCCCCAACATATTTAAAAACAAGCTTTGTAGGCTTTATATTAGGACCACCATCATTGGCACATTGATGGTCACTTCATAGACAGACCCAGCAGCCCCGACATTGGTCAACACGCAGGGGTGTATTGAACAACCCTCATGTTTCCGAACACCATGGAGAATGATGGATAATTGAGTTGACCAGGGTCTGAAAATTTCCTTGAGCTCGTAACATAGGTGGTTTATTTGTTCTTATCAACTTCTCATCTACTGCTTTATCAATTTTTTAGATAAACATAAAATTTTAATTGTTATCATCAACTTTTTTTTTTTTTCATCTCTTTATATATCTCTAGCTATAATAAAAACAGCAATAAAAACTCTAAGAACTTTTTTTTTTGGATATATACAAAATTACAAAGCCTTAATTGTTGTTTGGGCTAAATTGACCACTTTAAAGTTTGACAATCCTATTTTCTATCATATCAAGTTAGGCTCTCACTTGGTGTGGTGGTCACTCTACAAATATAAATACTTATGGGGTGTAGGGGGTAAGGGTCGGGGTTCAAGTCTTCAGGAGAAAGCTTCACACACACATACACTTAGATTAGATTAGAGTAGAAATTCTATCTTGTATAAAAAAAAAAAAAAAAAAGAAGAAGTTAGGCTCCATTTTAGCTGCACACTGCTTTTTTTTTTTAAAGAGTTTCAATTTATAGCGTCTGCTTTTAATAATAGCTCTTTATCATCAGACCAAGACATCAATCAATTTTTTATGTAGGCGGGAATTGAACCTCAGATCTCCTATACAACCATCAGAGACTTTTCCTGTTGAACTAATTGGAACTCACAGCTGCGCATTGCTTGGACCTGAGATTTCTTTTGAAAGCGGAAAAAAAGGTGGTGAAACGAAGGGTGCTTTAGAAAAAAAAGAAACATCAGCCTCAAGGGTGGTTCTACATTGAAGTCAGGGTGGGATCACAGAACCACCCAGGCCTGAAAAAAAAAAATTAAATATAAATTTTAAAAGTTTTATAATTTTTTTACCTTTAGAAAATATTTTTGACCACCCTAAATTTTTTTTTTGTAGGCTAAAATTATACATAAAAAAAATAAGTGTATAGATTGAATAGTAAATAACATGTATTTTAAAAACATAAAGAAATTGCAATTCAAATGTTAGATTTTCCAAAAATATGTGGCCGTGTTAATTTGTTTAGGGAGAGTTGTAGCATTAGACTAAAACTAAGTTTGTAGCCAAAATTTGTATTTAAAATTTGGTCCTCTTAACAATAGATTAGACCCTTAAAAACAAAAAGGAAAAGCCCAAGAAAAAATTTATCAACTAAGATTTTAAAAGAGATATAGCTTACAACATTGATAATGAGACTATTTTGCAACAATTTCAAAATAAGAAAACTTGTAGAATATAATTGTAAGACTTTATGTGTGTGTGTTTTGTTCACAATATATGAAGTTTTCTTTTTATTAGATTTTATATAATTTAAGTTTCATAATGACCACTTTGAAAAAAAGTTCATAGAGCTGCCATTGAGCGTAGTTCACTTTCCATTCATCATGGCAGGGGAGGCTTGAAGCATTTGGGGCCATGGGTGAAAGCTAAATTGAGTCTTTTTGTATATTTAAATGTAATTTTTTAAAATAAATTTAAATATCACTCAAATTCTATTATTTTGTTTTAGATACAAAATTACTAATTAACCACATAATTTTTTTAGAAAGTCTATAGACAAAAAAAAAAAAAAAATGACAAATTTTCACACTTGTTGATGTGGCAGAATGATAGTGGTAAGTAAAAATGTGATGTTACGTTAGTGGTGGACATAAATAAGAACTAATAAAAGTTTTCCAAATCAATTTTTTTGAAAAATGTTTTGAAATTTTTTGTATTGCTTTTTTTTTTTTTTTTTTGAAAAGTGCTACATTCACAATACTTTTATAATAAATCCTAGGTGTTAAATTGTTACTAGTTCTAATTTGAACTTACCACTAAAATTATTTTTTTACCCATTAATAATAGCCAGTAATAACCTATTGCTTAGGATTTGTGTATTGCTCTATTTTATTTTTCTTTTTATTTTAAAAGTACTAAATTTACAATATTTTTATAAAAAATCATAGGTGTTAAGTTGTTAATATTTTTAATTTGGACCCATCACTGAAATTACTTTTTTCCCCACCAATAATAGCCATTAATAACCTAACACTTAAGATTTGTTGTGAAAAATGTTGTGGACTTAACATTTCTTTCACTCTCTTTTTCTTGTTTTTCATTTGATAAAAAAAAATATTTTATTTATTAGCTAATATTTTTGTTGACAATATATGAAGTTTTCTTTTTATTAGATTTTGTATAATTTAAGTTTCATAATGACCACTCTGAAAAAAAGTTCATAGAGCCGCCACTAAGCGTAGTTCATTTTCCTTTCATCGTGGTAGGGGAGGCTTGAAGCATTTGGGGCCATGGGTGAAAACTAAATTGGGTCTTTATATATATATATATATATATATATATACACACACACACACATTTAAATGTGACTTTTTAAAATAAATTTAAATATCACTTAGATTCTATTATTTTGTTTTAGATACAAAATTACTAATTAACCACGTAATTTTTTTTAGAACGTCTATAGACACAAAAAAAAAAAAAAAAAAAAAAGACAAAACTTTTCACACTTGTTGATGTGGCAGAATGATAGTGGCAAGTAAAAATGTGATGTTAGTGATGGACATAAATAAGAACTAATAAAAGTTTTCCAACTCAATTGTTTTAAAAAATGTGATGTTGTGCCTGACATCACTTATTTATTTATTTATACTCATTTTATAGAGAACAAAGTTTAGCTAAAAATTTGGTTGTAACATAAGGTTACAACTTCCTTTAAAAAAAAAAATTAACATTACTACATATTTTTGAAAATCTATATGTTAAATTGTATGTGTTTTTTACGCTTTCAATATACATGTAAAATTTTATGCCAATCAAATATTATTTACTATATAATCTATAAACTTATATTTTATGCATAATTTTTAACTAAAAAAGCTTGTAATTTAAATAATTTATTGATGACATAACTATTGATCTTTAATTTTCTAGAAATTTTGCGAGCATAGAGTATATATGAGGAAAATGTAATCCAATAATGAATTTGTCAAAATTCACCTTTAGGCAGCTAAGCTTTGTCCTTTTATCAAAGACACGTTCGGTTCAATAAAACCGGCACACAGTACAAATGGGAGTCCCATACAAACAGCGAATATCTATACTATCGATAAGGGAATCCTCCTTTTTAGACAAGACTTTTATGTAGTTCAAAAATACCCATAAACCTTAGGTTTAACGGGAAAAAACTTGAGCACAACCCGATAAAAATATATTTCTAACACCACTTAAAATGCCTACAAAATAGAGCATTCTCCTACTAATCTATGTCTTTAAAACAAAATTATCCAAAATTCAAATATATATATATATATATATATATATATATATATGACAATAGACCAAAAAAAGAAAAAAGCCTAGTAGTTATATATTTATTTGATAATATGGAACTATTCAAGGTTATTGATGATGTAAAGAAAATCAGTAGGCTGCATTCTTTGGATTAAAGAGGATTACCGGTTGTCTTGATGGCCTGAAAAAGAAAGAACGGTAATCGAAGGTGACCGAGGTTGCCGGCCAATAACTCTTCGATGACAAAGTCAGTTTTCTCTCTATTATTTTTGAGTTCTAATTTTTTAGGAATCATAGAACGTACCTTTTCTTGTTCTGAATCAGTGTTTATATAGTGTCCTAAGAGTAGTTATTGGATTTGTAACCTCCCCCTGATTTGAGGAGATGTGTGTGTTCGAATATAACTTCCTTAACTGTTTAGGAGTTACATTCTTTATGCGTAACGGTCATTGGGAGTTACCTGTATGATACGGAGTTGTTTTATACACTCGTAAATTTTCTCAAGTGTCAATGTCTCGTCCTGAGACCCTCAAGTCATGCCTACTTCATCCTGGGGTCCTCCAGTCGTGTGTACCTCGTCCACAAGAGAGGTTCTTCCTTTCCCAGGACTCTTGTGAACGTGGGTGGTTCCCTTGGATGACATCCCCTGGTGTTGACCTTTAGCTGTGCAACACCTCGTCCCTGCACCTTGCTCGTCCTGGACGATCTCCATGGATGAAATTGGAGTTTATTTTATCATACCCCATCAGTTATAAAAAAAATTATGAAACTGTTCAAGAACTTAATATTCATATGTATGTTTAGTACATTGAATATGGATTACAACAAGAATGATAATCTTTATTACCAGGAATAAAATGTGTTGTAATGAAATAACTAAACCTATTAATTAGTTTGGTTGTGTTGTAACATTAGAATAAAACTTATGATATATTTTAGAAAATATCTTATTCATACAATTATATTTCCTAGAAAATAATATATTTTAAATTTTAGAGAGATGAGTTATTTTTTGATGATTTTTTATTTTCATAATTATTTGGTGGATATGGAAAGTTTATTTATTTGGAAATATATAAATGTTAGAAATTATTACATCTACTAAAGAATAACTATTACAACCCTTTTAGAGATGAATAATTATTCCTTATTTTAAAAAATAGTTATTCATAAGGAATGACTATTTTCTGTAATAAAAACATGATTAAATTATTAAATAACTAAACTATAGGAATATCTATTATATTATAGGTTAATATGGAAAGTTTATTTATTTGGAAATATATTAATGTTAGAAATTATTACATCTACTAAGGAATAGCTATTACAACCCTTTTAGAGATGAATAATTATTTCCCATTTTAAAAAATAGTTATTCATAAGGAATGACTATTTCCTGTAATAAAAACATAATCAAATTATTGAATAACTAAACTATAAGAATAACTATTATATTATAGTGCCTACTACAGTCTATCAAACATGCTCTTAGAATAGATTGTATTAGTAATAAACAGTAATGAATATATTTCATATAAAAATCATGTATTTATTTCATATTATATAATATGAAATAAACACATGACTCTATATATATTACTTTGCAAGTGCTTTTTTTCTTCTTCTTTTTTCTCCATTTTTTAAAACTGTGCATAATAATACTCCGTCCACACTCCACAATACTCATCTAATAGCTAATATTCAAGTCCTAACTCTTCTACAAAAGTGGGACAATTTAATTTTGGAAATAATAAGTTGTGGTTAAGAAGAATATAATTCTCTAAACATATATTATCCCCGTTATGAGTTTACCATAGTATACTGCCCCCATATTATCATAAGCATTTTAGCAACAATGAAGAGATTCCCCATTATCTTCATTTTCCCCTTTCTTCAACCTTCTCTTAGCCTCAATGCCTCATATGTAGAATGCAGGTTTTAGTTTCATAGTAATTGTTTTGTTTTATTTATATATCTATTTATGTCATAGGATTGATTCTAATAATTTTTACCTTGTTTAATATAGGCCACCACATAGTGTACTTTGCAGCACAATGGAGAAAATTAATTGTTAATTGAGGAAGAAGTCAAAGTAATGAGCGTCGATAGCTTTGCAGCAATATTCACACCCAAAGTAGCCTCCAACCTATTCGGTAAATAACAACGATCACATAAATTTGTTTCCAATTATTAATCTCTCTTATATGTTATAGGAATTCTTGAGTTGTACATTTGATTTAATTTTCAGATTTTCTAACTCCAAACATGATAGATCGTTTACAAACACAAATTTTCTTTTTTACAAGGCAATACTTTAATTTCTTTAAACCTTTATCCATATTAAGATGACATGATCTGCTTTTACTATATAGCCTAATTTTAGAGTTAATCACGTTGTTATTATTACTGAAACTAATATCTACATTGATAAATACTTATAATTCAAATACAAACACTTTGTTACAAGCAACTTTTCAAATAAATTATATCTATGTGCGCGCTCAGAGGCTTTTTCTTTTTAAATTAAATAAAAACAATTTATGTTTCAATACTGTATTGGTTGTTTTCTTTGTATCTTTATATACAAAATAACCATTTGAAATATACACAAATTCTAGTATAGAAGAGCGTTTTAAGTTTGAACAACAAAAGAGAATTAAGGAAAATCAATCTCGAAATGGAAATTGGTGTTTTATGGGAATTAAGGAAAATCAATCAATCTAAAAACCCAATATGGATATTGGTGCTATGTGGGAACAACAAAAGAGAATTACGGAAAATCAATATGCAAGAAGAGGAAGAAGTTTTTGATAGTGTGTTTGGCATTGACACTGGTGTTGTGTGGGATCTGCCTTTGTGTGATTTTAGTATTGCTGGGTTAGATGGGTGGGGTTATGTTCTAGTGGTTTGAGGCGTTTTTTTTTTTTTTTTTTTTTTTTTTTTTTTCAATGTGGCTTTTAGCAGGTTTAAGGTAGAGAAAAGAAGTAGGATAGCATGCCTTGTATGTAGTTTTGACATGCTTTTTGCCAATGTGCTTCCAGTTAGCAATATGGAACACTTTGTTAGGCTATGTATCCAAATTACTTTGTCATTTCAATCTGAATGAAATGAAATCATCATTGCTAAATTGGAGTATAGTGGATTGAACTGAAATTGCCTTGTATAATGTTACACTGAATACTTCTAGTTATCACCTTGGATTGAATTGAAATCACTCACAAGGGCTCCAATCCAAGCCATGTCAAACCAAGCAACATATACAAAACATAATCCAACAACACAATTGGGACAATCCGAAATGGATACTGGTGCTGTATGGGAATCAATCTGTCAAAAACCATTTGAAAAAATTTGCACTTCCAGCCAACTTGAAATGGAACCCAAATACAAACCAAATCAACACACACAAACCACAAAAACATAACTACAAATGACAACCCAAAATTTTAAGGTGATGACTAACTGCAAAATACCCAAAATTATCCCCAAAATTATTTAAGATTGAACCCACTAGAAAAAAAAAAAAAAAAAAAAAAAAACCCGAAATTTGGTTTGAAATCAAACAGTACCAAGTAATTGAGACACCTATAGAAACTTCTACCAGGATTGTCTTCCATCGAGGGCACCACTAGAACCAGTTTAGCAAGGTAGGGGCAATAACACATATGTAGTGCTCTCCTCCTCAAGCTTACCTCAAATGATGCCGAGCTTGATTCCATCCACTCTCCCTCTTTTGATCATGGTTTGGAGCAGATGTGATGAACAATTTGGAGAGGTGAGCTTCAATTGGGTAAGGTAGAGGCAGCTCTTTTAGTGTTTTAGGGTTCTTCATGTGTTTAGGTAGGGAGTTTAGGTGGGTAGTTGATGAGTCGAGCATGTGGGGATCACGTGGAGCACTTTGTGGCAGGAAGTTGACGTGGGGGGTCATGTGATATTCATCTAGTACTCGTAGGATTAGTTAATTAATATTTAAATGGATAGGCTTGACATGTAAGCACTTTGTTTGCCATGTATGATTTTTCTATTAGTGGGTTAACGACAGAAGCCAAAATAGAAATGGTTTTTGTTTTCAAGAACTAAAGTAGGTGCACTAAAAAGTAGGGACCAGATGAGAATCAGCCAAAAATATAAGGATCAAAAGTGTATTTTTGCCTTTTTTTATTTAAATGGTTGAGATTTAAAGCAGGGTTGGCCCTAGTCCTAGGCCACTAGCTAGGGCCTCCTATTAGAGGAAGGCCCCAAATTTTGTGGGAAAAATTGATATATTTTTTTAAAAAAAATTAGAGATATAGAAAAAAAAATTAGTTTTATATTTTTCCTCTACTTTTAAGAAGTCCTAAAGAATTGAGTAATGCTAGAGATAATACAACTTTAAATACATGAGTCTTACAAATAGAGTAATACTACCATTACAAACTATTTTACAATATTTTTACAAATTGTTGTTATAGCCAACTTCTTACTGGTTTTCATCTAAACCCACTGATAACATCACTTTTTTATTTATCTATAATCATTTACCACATCATTAGTTTGTAAAAGTTTTTGAAAAAGAATTTGTATCTGTAGCATTTTCCCTTATAAATATATGTTTCAATAATCACAAAATAATTCAGATAGGAAAATGTTAGAAATATTATTAATTTTACTTGAAAACTTTACAAATTGTTATGACAATTAATATGATATGTGGACATCAATAACCTATTAAATGCATTTTTATTTTTTATTTTATTTTTGATTTATTTATTTATTTTGTGATTAGTGATACATCTTGTAAGCCTCATGTCATGTTATAAAATTTATAATATCTCTAACATCATTCATTCAAATACTTGTTTATTATCTTTTTGAGGTGTTATTAATCGCATTCATTTTTACATCGTTTGAAAGTTTTTTTAAAGTAAAATTTGTAATGATTTTAGCATTTTTCCCAAAAAAAGCACATTACAAAATGAAAGGAATAGATTTTTGTTATAAAAAAAATTATGATATTAAATACTAGTTAAATATTATTTAAGTGATAACAAAAAAACCTCATTTAATTATATCGTTTTAGACCTCCAAATTTGTTGAGGTGCCCCTGATTGAAGTTATTGCTTCCAATGTAGTAGCTGCATTTTTTTTTTTTTTTAAATTTTTTATTTTATGAAAGTGCTGTTGGTGCACCTGACCTCAATCCAAAAGTTGGACCCAAAATTATGGTGAAACGTGAGCAATATGGCTGAGGCCTGCTTCAATGTGGACCGGACAGCTGTGGCTTCAACAAAGCAAGAGATACATTGGGAAAATATTTAAGCATGCACTCTTCTTTTGTTAAGAAACAGTATTTTTTTTTGCTGCGAATCAGATATTCTTGCACATTGCTTTGGCTGTTTTGGATTCTTTCAAAACACTTGCCATATGTGTGCCTTACGTAATTAAAAGTTATGTTGGGAAAGGGAAAGTAGTGGTGGAGGGTGACTCTGCTGCAAATAGTCATGGCAAGGCTGTATCAAATCCGTGAGCTATAGTGAACCTAATCGAAAAGAAAAAAAAATTTGTCGTAAAAATGTTGTGAAAATATTGTGGACATATCATGTAAATACATTGGCTCCATCTGTCTTTCAGTATCTTACTACGCCCCAAAAAATACAAGGGCATCGTGTGCATGAATGGTGTATATATATTTCAGGTCTAAATACAAATTAACCCCATAATAATTCCTACCAAATGGAGTCTTCTTCTTCTTTCTTCTTGGGCTCTTTTAGTAATTGCATTGCTAGCAGCTTTAGCCTTTCTCTCAAAATTATTCCATTAATAAAATACTAATCTTTAAGCCTAAAAAAAAGAAATATATCATTTTATATTAAAAGGCATCATTTTCCTCTCAGTTTTGAGCAAAAGTGTTATTCCTTAAAATTTTAAAGGATATTTTTATAATTTACCCGAAAGAAATTTCTCAATTTTAGCACCCTATCACTCAAGTGTCCTCCTAGGACAGTAATTACAATTTTTAGTTGAATGGTTACAACGATGGTCATGTCTTTTTTTTTTTTGTTTCCAATATTAAAGGCAATTAGTTGTAAATTTAAGTCAAATTAATGTCTTAGCTTAAAGATAAAAAAGAAATAAAAAAAAGCAATCACTTTTTTTTTTTTTTTTTTGCTAAAAAAACAGTAATAACATTGATTAAAAGATAGAAAATATCAAATAAAATAGCAATGGATTTGAACGATACATCAACATATATATATATATATATATACACACACACACACATACACACACGTGTATGTATGTATGTATAAAAGAATTTAAAAAAAAAAAAAAAACCTAGCACAAGTCAAGTTCCACTTTTTTTTTAATTTGCAAAGAGCTCAATGCTAATACTAATAATAGCAAGTTTCACTTAAAAAAAATTATACATAACTTGATTCTTCTAATATCAAGTTTCACGTGTCATTTTTTATTTAGAAAAGCCATATTAGTGCTCGCCATCATGGCAAAACACCCATGGAATTTGATACTACTAATATCGAGTTCTACATAGAACTCGATTTTCACAATATCAAATTTTAAAAAAGTGATATTTTACTAGATAGTTTCAAAACAATGTTATTTTGTTGAAAATTTTGAAAATTAATGGTATTCTACCATTTTGCTAACTGCAAGTTATACAAAGTGTCTAGTACTCTACTAGTCTAGTACTCTCATTCCATCCAAATTGGCTACATAGTGCGAAAGTTTGGATTTGGAGATAAGATTTAGTGCAATACTCAACACTGGATGCAATTACCCATTCTTCTCTCATAAAAAGTTTTAATTTCTCTCATTTTTTAATTTTCATTTCTAACTTTTTCTCACTTATTTATTTAAATAGTTGGCATTGAAAGCTATTGCATCTCAATCCAATAGTTGGACCCAAAATTATGGTGAAACGTGAACAATGTGGCTGAGGCTAGCTTCAATGTAATGTGGACCGGACAGCTGTAGCTTCAACAAAGCAAGTGATATATTGGGAAAGTGTTTTAGCCCTCTTCTTTGTCGTTTTGGATTCTTCGAAAACACTTTCCATATGTGTTCAAGTGCAATTAGTAATTAAAAGTTGGGCCAGTCTATTTCACAGTACTACGCCCAAAAAACACAAGGACATCGTGTGCATAAATTCTGTATATATATTTAATGCTGTATAAGCCCCATAATCCTCCTCAAACTCTCACTGCAAGTAATGCAGTCTTCTTCTTCTTTTTCTTCTTGGGCCCTTATAGCAATGGCATCACTAGCAGCCTTAGCCTTTCTCTCAAAATTATTACTCTTCAAATCCCACCAGCTAAACTTTCCACCAGGTCCCAAACCTTGGCCAATCATAGGCAATCTGAATCTTTTGGGCTCTCATCCTCCCAAAACGCTTCATAAATTGGCCCAAAAATATGGACCAATTATGCAGCTCAAGATTGGTTCCTTCCCTGTTGTTGTTGCCTCATCTGCCGAAATGGCAAAAGAATTCCTAAAAACACATGACCATGTCTTTGCCTCTAGACCCAATTCTGCCGTTGGCAAGCATTTAGTTTATAACAATCTCAATGTCGCTTGGGCCCCAGCTGGACCATATTGGCGTCAAAGCGGTAAGATTTTTTCCGAGTTGTTTAACTCAACGACTCAACTCCTATCAATACATTCGTGTTGAAGAAAAGTGTGCATTTATGTCACGCCTTTGCACCTTGTCAGGGACAGGGAAGCCACTTAAGCTAAAAGACCATCTCTTTGTTCATACTCTAAACATTATAAGCAGAGTTGTATTTGGTAAAAACTGTGTTAGCAGTGAGTCCAAAAATGAGACCTCAATAGTGACACACGAAGAGTTACTAGAAATGTTAGACGAGTTGTTTTTCCTACATGGGGTGTTTAACATAGGGGACTGGATACCATGGCTTGATTTCCTAGACTTGCAGAGGTATGTGATGCGAATGAAGGCTTTAAGTAAGAAATTTGATAAATTCCTTGACCATGTCCTTCATGAACACAACCCAAAGAGGGAAGGAGCGAATGATTTTGTGCCAAAGGATGAAATGGTGAATTTATTAGGGCAGCACGCTGATGATCCTAATGCTCATACTATGCTCTCCTAAGACGGTATCAAGGCGTTCATTCAGGTAATACCGCTATCTTTTTAATTCAATTTTTTATATTTTGCTCTTGTTTCTCACATTCTTCTTTTTCCTTTTTTTAAATTTTTTTTTTTTTTTTTAAAGACATTGTGAACAATGTTAGTGACAACTTATATGCAATAAGTATTACAATTTTTTTTTTATACAAGATATAATTTTTACTCTAGCCTAATCTAAGTGTATATGTGTGTAAAGCTTCCTTCTGGAGACTTGAACCCCAACCCTTGTCCTCCATACGCCACAAACATCTATACCCATAGAGTAACCATCGTACCAAGGGTGTGCAGTGATAAGTATTATAATCGAAGACTCATTTAGTATTATATTATTCAATCAACACTCTAATTGAAGACTCACTAGCAATAATAATTTCTCCAACAAAAAATAGAGTTGAAATTAAAAAATACGTAAGTTTGGTAGTTGCTAAGGTATATACATTAAGATGTCAACATTAAAAAATCAATTCACATTAATCTGCAATTTTCACCTCAAACAAGCCATAAATTTGTTAATTTTGACATTAATACCGAATTAGAATGTTAGAATGTCAATTGCTAAATTTTGTAGTTTATGGTTATCATTAAAAATTCCCTATAATATACTGTGGATATCTACAATTAACTCATATTTTAAATTCAATAAAAAAAGACTCCTATATATATATATATATTTTTTTTTTTTTTTAAAATAAATTTGATAGTTACAATATGAGATGAGGCAGTTGAGTTGTAAGACTTTAGACTAAAACCAATATATTTTAAATATGCTAGACTTTAATCATGTTATATGAAAGCCGTTTGTTAGAGTGTCAGCTTGATCTCTAGACATTAATCTTTGTCTTGTGAAACAAAATTAGGACCTAATAGCTGGAGGCACAGATACAACCATTACGACTATGGAATGGGCAATGTCCGAACTTTTAAAGCAACCACATCTCATTAAAAAGGCAACAGAAGAGCTCGATAAAGTAATAGGGAGAGACAGATGGGTGGAAGAGATTGACATTCCACAACTTCCTTATATTGAAGCAA
This sequence comes from Castanopsis chinensis, assembly GCA_032878915.1. Taxonomy (NCBI): domain Eukaryota; kingdom Viridiplantae; phylum Streptophyta; class Magnoliopsida; order Fagales; family Fagaceae; genus Castanopsis; species Castanopsis chinensis. The sequence continues at coordinate 6,370 of JAVQMG010000051.1, read as the reverse complement.
TTGTCAAGGAGACAATGAGAAAGCACCCTGTTGCTGGATTGCTTGCACCACATTTAGCTGTGCAAGATTGTGATGTAGCTGGTTACAAAATCCAGAAAGGAACTAGAGTCTTCATAAACACATGGAGTATAGGGAGAGACTCATCAATATGGGATGCACCAGAAGAGTTCTGCCCAGAGAGGTTTTTGGGTAAGGCTATTGATGTGAAGGGCCAAAGTTTTGAGCTATTACCATTTGGTTCTGGGAGGAGAATGTGTCCTGGCTATAGCTTTGGACTCAAGGTGATTAGCTCTACCTTGGCTAATATGTTACATGGATTTAATTGGAAACTGCCAGAAAATATGAAAAATGAAGATTTAAGCATAGATGAAGTTTATGGATTTGCAACATGTCGCAAATTCCCACTTGTTGCAATGATGGAACCTCGACTCCCTCTTCATCTTTATTAGTTGTGAATTTGATGTGTAATGAACAATATATATATATATATATATATATATATTTGTTTTTCTTTTACCAAATTTTCTGTATTGAATCATTTCCTACTTATGTTGTATGCCCATGCCTCCATTCTACCATATAAATGTGTCGTAGTTATGTACTATGGGCTTTGCTCAATGAATAAAATCTTGGAAAAGAAGTTACTTCGGGGCTCCATCTTGCGATATAGAGTTTTAGTTTCTTACTGCACATTTTACCTAGCTAGGTAAAATGTGCAGTAAGAAACTAAAACTTTTGTTGACTCAATTACATTTGTAATTCTTATTTGTCCATTCCCACTTTTGAAAGGGATTGAAAATCACTGTCCACCGCACATTATATAGCCTCTTCCTTCTTACCCAAAGAAGATAAAATTCCTCCTAATGAGCTACCTCCCACCCAAATAATAGGACAACTATATGCATGAGTAAGTTTGAGGAATGAATTATAATATTCACACTAGTAATCGTAACTTCTTCCTAACAAATACCTCTTTTTTATTGAAATAAAATGAGTACTTACCTCTATAATCTTGGAAGCAGCTTCTCCACGTAATAATCTATTAGAAATTATATGCACATTGGAATAAAATTTCTTTTCCGGACTTTAACTCTCTTGTTTCGAAATATTACCAAAGCAAGGTTGTTTTACCATATTTAAGAGTACTTGCATGAGCTCTTTTAAAAAATTTAGTATTTAATACATTGAAAAGTTACTTTATCTACTATAATACATTATTTTACAGCTCAATTTGCATCACGTACTCTCTCTCTCTCTCTCTCTCTCTCTCTCTCTCTCTCTCTCTCTCTCTCTCTCTCTCTCTCTCTCTCTCTCTCTCTCTCTCTCTCTCTCCATAGTAGAGCAGCCACACCCCACAACACTCCACCACCATTAACCCATAAGCCACCACCACCACCACCACCGTAAAACCCAAATTTGCAACCCAACACTACTAGAAATCCTCCACCACCACTAAAACACAACTCACCATCATCCAACCATCACCACAAGTCTAAAAAAACCCAAATCAAATAAAAAACTAATAACAAAACATAAATAAAAAATGCAAACAACCCAAATAAATAAATATAAACCTATCACTGATCTGTGAGAAAACTCTGATTTAAAAAGTTTTATAAAAACACTTGTTTAATGTATTCATAATGCAAAAAAAAAAAAAAAAAAGTGTTTGGTGCCATATTTCAAATAACATATGTAATTTTACACAATTCACAAACCCAACTGAGCTATTAAAACCCAACTAGGTCACACGGCTTTCTGAGAACCCCCCGGGTTTTACCGGTTTTGACTGGGTGTTATGCACATTTGATCCAATTGATGACCTAGACCGGTATATGTGCCAAGTCACCGGATTATCAATCCAACTGTTTGAGCTGGGATGGGTTCAATAATACTAGTTTAAATACTAAAAACTGTTGTTTGAACATCGCTACCAAACATAGTGACCCCAAATTGACCTCTACCCAATTCTTTGCCAAATGTATGGTACTGTAGATAAAGGACCTATGAATAGTACTAAAAAGTACAATAGGACTAATGAATAATAGCAAAAATAGGTTGTATGGTAAAATACGTTGGCAAAATTAATCATGCCAAATGGGCACTCAATATTGTATTGTCATGATAATATTGATTGCTTAAACAGTACTGCCCTAATCCGAATATCAAAAAACTGTATTTGGCTTGCATTAGTTTGCATATTGCTTGCCAAAAATTGTGTCTAGTCCAAAGGCAAGTTTTAGGCTTGGAACTGAGACCAATAGACTGAGGTTGACAATTTGAAATTTAGATTAGAAATTCAATTCAATTATCAAGGGAAAAGAGAATGAGAATTTTAGATCAAGAGTCTGAATTTGATAAATGCAATAGTCTGGGAGGGAGGTGGTTGTAGGTTGATTTAGAATTGAGCTAAAAATTTATAATGCTTTTAGTTCAAATTTATTATCATTTGAATATAAATTTGTAAATCTTAAAACAGTCTATGTGTACAATGGTTTAACTTTTTCATGTTTTAACTGGGCACAAAACTTAGAAGCAATAAAATTATGTTTTCTAACTAAATTAAAAAATATATATGTTTGAATTTAATTAATAAACCTAATATACTCCATTTAAGGTGTCATACGGTCGTACCTAAAGTTTTAGTTGATTTAATTTGCATTGCATATGATTCCTTTTGTTTTATAACAAAATTCAGAAAAAAAGGATAAAGAGAGGAAGAAGAAATATATCATTTTACGTTAAAAGAGTCTCACTTAGATCTCATTCAAAGTAGTTTTTGGGTACATATAATGATATATGTTTTAAGGATTATTTTAATAACAATTAAATATATGGTAAAGAAAAGTCAAATCATAAAAAGATGAATGGAAAAGTACTTTAAAAGTGGGATTATGGGAATGCTACACAGTAACACAGGACACGGCTACAACCTACCCACTTGCTTTGGTAGATATTCTACAGAAGGTTTTAATCACACACTGATACAAGTGATTATCTAGTCTATTGTTTGCAACTATTATTTACATAGAAGCTTTGTTACATTGTAAATGACAAAAACTAGAGAGAGACATTCAAGTAGAGAGAGCAAGAAAATTGAGACGCCATAGAGAGAAACATTCAGATAGAGAGAGAGAGAGTAAGCGGTGTCCTATCTTGTGATGAGCAAAATGTTTGCAACTATGTGCTGGTGTGGCGAATCAAAGATATTTTCAATCTTTTTGCTGTTGTGGTGAAAGTAAGTCCTAGAAGTGTTAAGGGTGAAAATTAGATTTTTTTTTCTTTTATTTTTCTTTTATTTTGTGAGATATTTGTAAAAATAACTATGTGTTTATCTAATTAAGATGCCGAAAAATGTCTAATAATTGTAACTATGTGTTTATCTTAAGGGTATCCGTGTACAAACCCGTAAGTAACAGACATTTGCGCCAATCCTCTTTAGCTTTATGTTTTGCTTTGTGTTTTTGTTTAACGACACTGTTTGGTTTGTCTTCTTCAATAATACCTAAAGTTTTACTTGATTTAATTTGCATTGCACATGGCTCCTTTTGTTTTATAATAAAATGTAAAAAAAGGATAAAGGGAGGAAGAAGAAATATATCATTTTATATTAAAAGAGTCTCACTTAGATCTCATTTAAGGTAGTTTTTTCGTGCATATAACAGATTAGCAACTAGTTGAAATTAAAAATCATGCACCAAACTCCAAACCAAGATAAAGTGTAGTTGTTTTCTGGGTCCTCTGGGATAATATAATGGATGTGGTGTGAAAAGGTTTGCACCCAGATCATAGTGAAACGTGAAGCTGCAATGTCCGACAGCATTAATTTAAATTCAACAAAGTAAGAGATATGTTGGGAAAGAGAGGTAGTGGTGGAGGGTGACTGCTGCAAATCAAGGCAAGGCTGTATCAAATCCGTGAGCTATAGTGAACCAAATTGAAAAGCAAAAAAAATGTGTATTGATAAGAAATGTAACCAACTGTTTCGGATTCTTACTGACACTTGCCGTATGCCTACAATAACATTGGCTCCATCTGTCTCTTAGTGTCTTACTACGCCCCAAAAAACACAAGGGCATCGTGTGCATGAATGGTACGTGTATACAAACCCCATAGTAATTCCTACCAAATGGAGTGTTCTTCTTCTTTCATCTTGGGCTTTTTTAGTAATTGTATTGCTAGCAGCTTTGGCCTTTCTCTCAAAATTATTCCATTAATAAAATACTAATCTTTAAGCCTAAAAAAATGAGCGCATCATTTTCCTCTTAGGTTTGAGCAAAAGTGTTATTCCTTCAAATTTTAAAGGAAATTTTTATAATTTACCTAAAAGAAATTTCTCAATTTTAGCCCCCTATCACTTGGGTGTCCTCCTAGGGCAGTAATTGCAATTTTTAATTGAATGGTTACGACGATGGTCATGTCTTTTTTCCCCCAATATTAAGGGCAATTAATTGTAAATTTAAGTCAAATTAATGTCTTAGCTTAAAGATAAAAAAAAAAATTAAAAATTAAAAAAACACTTTTTTTTTGCTAAAAAAAAGCAATAACATTGATTAAAAGACAGAAAATATCAAATAAAATAGCAATGGATTTGAACAATACATCAACATGTTATACACACACACACATATATATATAAACACACATGTATGTATGTATGTATAAAAGATAAAAAAAAACCTAGTGCAAGTCAAGTTCCACTTTTTTTAATTTGCAAAGGACTGATACTGATACTAACAATAGTGGGTTTCACTTTAAAAAAATAATACATAACTTGATTATTCTAATATCAAGTTTCACGTAGCATTTTTTTATTTAGAAAAGCCACATTAGTGCTTTCCACCATGGCAAAACACGCATAGAATTTGATATTGGTAATATTGAGTTCTACATAGAACTCGATTTTCACAATATCAAGTTCCAAAAAAGTGGTATTTTACCGGATAGCTTCAAAACAATGTTATTTTGCTGAAAATTTTGAAAATAAATGGTATTCTACCATTTTGCTAACTACTAGTTATACAAAGTGTCAAGTACTCTACTAGTCTAGTGCTCTCCTTCCATACAAAATGGTCACATAGTGCAAAGGTTTGGATTTGTGGATTAGGATCTACTGCAGCACTCAACACCGGATGCAATTACCCATCTTCTCTCACAAAAAGTTTTAACTTCTCTCATTTTTTAATTTTAATTTCTAACTTTTTCTCACTTTTTTATTTATTTAAATAGTTGGGATTGAAAGCTATTGCATCTCAATCCAATAGCTGGACCCAAAATTATGGTGAAACGTGAACAATGTGGCTGAGGCTAGCTTCAATGTGGACCGGACAGCTGTAGCTTCAACAAAGCAAGTGATATATTGGGAAAGTATTTTAGAACTCCTCTTTTAAAATATATTCGCAAGTGATATATTGACATGATTAAATTTGCCAATTTATATTACTATTCAGTTTATTTTTGCTACAATTCATAGGTCTCAATTTTGTATTGTCACGATAATATTGATTGCTTAAACAATACTGCTCTAATCAGAATATCAAAAAACTATATTTGGCTTGCGTTAGTTTGCATATTGCTTGCCAAAAATTGTGTCTGGTCCAAAGGCAAGTTTTAGGCTTGGAACTAAGACAGATAGACTGAGATTGACACTTTGAAATTTAGATTAGAAATTCAATTCAATTTTCAGAGAACATTGAATTTTCAAGGGGAAAGAGAATGAGAATTTTAGATCGAGTCTAACTTTGAAAGATGCAATAGTCTGGGAGGGAGGTGATTGTAGGTTGATTTAGAATTGAGCTATAAAATTTATAATGCTTTTAGTTCACATTTATCATTATTTGAATATAAAATTGTAAATCTTAAAACAATCTATGTGTACGATGGTTTAGCTTTTTCATGTTTTAACTAGGCACAAAACTTAGAAGCAATAAAATTATGTTTTCTAACTAAATTAAAAAATATATGTTGGAATTAAATTAATGAACCTAATATACTGCACTTAAGTATCATATGATCATACCTAAAGTTTTACCTGATTTAATTTGCATTGCACATGATTCCTTTTGTTTTATAATAAAATTCAGAAAAAAGGATAAAGAGAGGAAGAAGAAATATATCATGTTACATTAAAAGAGTCTCACTTAGATCTCGTTCAAAGTTGTTTTTGGGTGCATAGAACAGATTAGCAACTACTTAAAATTAAAAATCATGCACCAAACTCCAAACCAAGATGAAGTTTAGTTGTTTTCTGGGTCCTCTGGGATAATATAATGGATGTGGTGTGAAAAGGTCTGCACGCAGATCATAGTGAAACGTGAAGCTGCAATGTCCGACAGCATTTAGCCTCAAAAAAGTAAGAGATATGTTGGGA